>VDFB02271358.1:1111094916-1111195332 GCA_007258455.2 Sequoia sempervirens | reverse complement strand
CTAAATGGAGTGAAGAGTTTTGAGATGGTTGAGCGGGAAAATCTTGATCGAAGAATGTAAGGAGATTCAGAGTGATGATGTTTTCGACCATAGCTTGGAATTGTTTTGTTTCAAGATCCACGGGGACAATGGATGAAGCTAATGCCACCTCAAGGATTTTCTTGTAGGCAGATGAAATTTTTAGAAAATCCATGATGGATATTTGTGTTGGGGTTCTTTTCAGCTGATCAAGGACACTATAGCCATTGGAGACAGATCTTGGGTTGGGATTGGGTGTTCTGTTTGGCTGAGATGACCCTGCAATGGTAATTTTCTCGCCTCCTGTGGTGACTCCACAATCAGCATGACCTCCTTTGATGGTGATAGTAGCATAATATTCATCTAGGGATGTGATGACATGGTCATACACATGATTCACGCTCTTGAAGGTACCCTTCCCCTTATCAATGTTATCATTCCCTTTGTTGTTATGGTTAGGCATCAAATTTGTGTACATTTTTAGGTTCTAATTTCTTGTTGGCTACTCCACATTTATGATTTTTTTATCAATGAGGTCTTGG
Organism: Sequoia sempervirens; assembly: GCA_007258455.2. Taxonomy (NCBI): domain Eukaryota; kingdom Viridiplantae; phylum Streptophyta; class Pinopsida; order Cupressales; family Cupressaceae; genus Sequoia; species Sequoia sempervirens. Next base: position 1,111,194,772 of record VDFB02271358.1, on the reverse strand, counting down.
ATTAGGTTTTTCAACCTCATACAACTGTTAGTGGTGTGCCCTTTGATTTTTTGAAAGTCACAGAGCTGGTTTTCGTTGTACCAGGGTGGTTTCACATCTGGTTCCTAGTAATTCTCATAAGTGGGAGCCTTGATGAGGTTTTCATTTATTAGTTTCTTCATGATGACTTCAAGTGGTTCCCCAAGGGCAGTGTACTTCCACTTGGGGGAGTTTTTTTTTCGTTGGGGTGGTCCCCTTTGATCATTGACGTTGTTGATCGCTTGACTATTTGGCTGTTGTGTCACTGTGTTAACTTGATGATTGTTTTGATGGTGATTTTGGGTTTTTTGTTGAGGTACGAGTGTGTTTTACAAAGGGGCACTGATGAAAAATTTGGTGTCGACAACACCATCATTGGTTACATTTTTGTTTATTTCCCATGTGCGAGGTTTATCATTGTAACTAGTGGATGGGAGATTATTTTGTTGCTCGGGATATGCGGGTGATCCTCCAAGTTGTGTCATAAGGGCTCGTTTGATGTTGAGCGCCTTGGAGATCAACTGGTCATATGTAGTGATACCTTGCACTTTAAGATGAAATTCCAAGGCTTTATCAAGGTTGGATATGATAGTGCAGACTTGTTGTTCTTCTAGCATGACCCATTTTCTCTGATTGGCCTTGGATCACCATCATTGTAAGAAAGAAGCAAATGATTTGTTCTTCCCTTATTTCAGAGTTGATAGTTCCTCTAGACTAACATCCATACCGATATTGAATGTGTAATTTTTGATGAATGCGTCTATGATTTCTTGGAACGTCTTGATGCCAGGAGGAAGGCAAGAGAACCACTCCATGGCTTGGCCAACCAAACTTCTAGGAAACAGCCACATTAGATAAGTATCGTCATACGTGACTTCCATGCAATGAACCTAGAATTCCCTGGTGTGATCTTCAGGGTTTCCTGTCCCACAGTATTTATCAAATTTGGGGATCTCAAATCCCTTTAGGAATGGTTTGATTACAAGGCTCCTATCAAATGGATAAGGACACAAGTTGTTGGGTGTTTTGGTGGTTCGCCCTAATTAAAGGACTTGTTGCAAGAGCAACTTGATTTGTGTTGTCACATCATTTTGTGAACCAGGGGGTGGGATGAAAGTGTTTTGAGGTGGTTCAATTGTCAATGGGATGGGAAGATTGGTTGGTATGTTGATGGATGGTGTTTGCACATTCTGCTGAGCCATGTACGCTTGCACTTGTTGTATCAACAACACTTGTTGTTGGTCCTGTTGTTGTTGCACTAATAGTGCATGTTGTTGAGCTTCTTGTTGTTGCACCAACAATGCTTGTTGTTGGGTTGTTAGTTGGGTTTCTTCTTAATGCTCTTGGTATTGTTTTAGTGCTTGTCAGTATGCTTGTTGTTGAGTTGCTTTTTGTTGTGCGAGATATTGTGCTTGTGCCTGCACTTGCTAAGGTTGGTATTGGGCTTGAGCTTGATCTTGTGTGTGTTCTTGGGCTTGTGCTTGTGCTTTTTGGGCAGCTTGTTCTTGTTGAGCATATTTTTTTTGTTGTTGCAATAAGGCCTAGGCTTGTGTATCCTGTTGTGCTTGTTGCGCTTATTGTGCTTGGTGTGCGGCTTGAACGGCTTGGTGGTTCTAGATTTGCTAAAGTGTCTTTTGATAAGCAGCTTATTGATCAGCTCGTAATGCAATGTTGTATTGGCTTGATGTATTTGAGATTGGTGGTGGTGGTGGTAGAGGTGGATTCAGGATGGTGCTTGTTGTGATGAGAGGCACCATTGTGTTGATGATTGGGGTTTGAGTGTTGGATGGTGCGATTGATATGCTTGGTCCTTGAGAGACCATGTTTTGAGATGTTTGGTGGATGGTTGATGATGAGGTGATTGCCTATTTGGTTTCCATATGTTGTTGTGATATCTATGGAAAGATTTGGGGATTTGGTATGATGCTTTGATTGATGTTCGAGATGTTGGTTTTATTTTGATTGATACTTGGTAACGGGGGAAGCCCTAAACCAAGAGGTGGTGTGGATATTGATGGTAATGGTGGAAGTGGTGGAAATGTGAGTGGTAGACTCCTTTGGGGGAATGATGAAGATGCAGGGTCAAAGATGCCCAATGGTCCAAATAATTCTCCCTCTCCTTGTGAGGTTGTGGGGAGAGAAGTTTGAGGTGATGCATGAAATGATGATGATGGGTTATTAGGATCATGAAATGTGAGGGGGACATATGGGTGTAATGTATTTTGGGGTATGGATTGCCCCAAGCTGGTGTTTGCATCCAAATCTTGATTATTTACGATGGGATGTGTTTGTAGTGCATTGAGAAATGAGCTTCGCTTATTAACAATGGGTTGAGTTGGAGCAATGGATGATGTAATTTGGGGGATGTTTTGAGTGATGTTTTGGATTGGAGGTGTAGATGAAATTTGGAGTGTGTTTGAAATTGGATGCATGATCCCACAAGATGATTCCATAATGGTACTCATATCAAAATTAGAAGGGAGTTTAGCCCCTTGTTTTGCTAATTCAAGCATGTATAGTGAAGGATTGAGTCTCATCATGATGTTCATAATTCTATGATTCTTGGGATTTTGGACCATCTCAATGATCTCATCTTGTGTCATTCCAAAGGAATTATTGGTAAGGTCATCCACTTGGCCTTCCTCTTGAAGATTTTGTGATGATGAAGGAAAGTTAGTTAGAGGATTTCTTGATCCAAAGGGATTCATTTCAAAATTTGTTTGACTTAAGTCACTTGAAGTGGATGTTTCTTTGTTTGCTTCCATGTTCCTCTTGTGTTGAGATCAAGTTTGAACCATAAAATAAGGATCAATTTTCAAGAATATGGGAGATGAATCTCTAATTCTTTGGATTGATCCAATCTTAGGTACAAAAGAGAAAATTTAGGATGTTTTAAGGATCAAAGATGAGATGTGTGAAAGATGGGTGATATGGATGATTGAACCCTTGAAAGATCTTGAGGGAAATGCTAGAATTTAGGGACTTTTTTTTTGGCTTTTTTTGGATTTGGATTTGGATTTTGGATTGTTTTGACTTTGGATAATGAAAAAATAGACCCCAAGATGTTGGATGTTATATATGGGATGGATTTGTTCACAAGATGATAATTTGATTAAGTGTAGGGAGAAGGATTCATCTACCCACACCTAACCAAACAAGATGATAATTTAACTAAGTATATGGAGAAGGATGCATCTTCATATACCTAGCTAAACAAAATGATTGGATGATTTGACTAAGCACATGAAGAAGGATGTATCTTCATATACCTAACCAAAGATGTTTTGATGCTTTGATTCAAGGAGTTCAAGGATTTTGATTTAGCCTAAGGACTTTGTTTCAATGATTTTGATGTGCCAAAAGGCCTAGCATGAAGGATGGTTTTCAATATTTTCAAGAGTTGATGGTGAGATGATTTTGGATTAATGTTTGAAAGATGGGTGAAAGTTTTGATTTTGATCCTATGTGAACCTAAAAGGACTCTTGTTTATAAGACCTCGGTTTTGAAGAACATGCTTTACTCTAAACAATGTATTCAAATTCCCGAAAAATATTTGGATTTTGACAATAATAGAATGAGTACAATTCGGGATTGTTTCTTGAAGCTTTCCTATAAAATTTGAAAAGCAATCTTCGTCTGAATTCGTATAGTGTTGAGAGATTATTTTGATGTTCTTTTGGACTAAGAGCTTTTTTTTTTGGTTTCCATATTTTGATCTTGTGTGAAATCATTAGAGACACATGTGTGGAGTTCAGTTGTTTTTATCTTTGCTCAAATGACTTCTTTTTACCACAAACACTTCTTGATTAAGTTTCTTCAAACTAAATGCCCAATGTCTTAACTTCCTCTTATCCCACAAAATATGTTATGTGGATCTTTGATGAAATCAATGCAAGGGTTACCTATTGTTTAACTTTAGTAAGAAAATTGAGATATAAATCCAAGTGCTTAGAAACCTCTAAGGATAAATCCCAAGGGTAAGAAATAACACATGGATTTGGTCAATTGTATTTGCTTCCTAAAGGATTTGAAGTTTTGATGACAATGTTAAATGTTTGTTTCCAAATTTTTATGAACAAGCAAAGTGTTTTGTAACCAAGAACAAGCACAATCCTATGGATATGAAAGACTGTATTTGTTGAGTCCCCCTTGGACAAGTCCAACTACTCTTATTTTTAGTGAATGGTTAGATGCTTGACCCCACTGGCTCCCCTCCATGGCACTCACTTCTTGGGGCAACCAAGCATCAGTACCCATGAAACTCTCATGGCATACTTTCCATTTCTACTAAAAACCATAAAAGTGTGGGGTGGCTTCAGAATGATCATTCTTGCACCAACAAATAGATAGGGATTTTGGCCTTTCTACAACAAGGGTTTTAAATCAGACTTTCTGTTTGTAGGATTTGATCCATCGAGGCAAGAGACAATTGTTCCCCTTCTCATCGGAACCAACCACGTGATACTGACCTTTGTTCCAGTACCCACTTTTATATCCTGGCTAGAAATACACTTGGCTTTAGTGTGTTACCAGTTGGGTTGTTCCCTTGGGTGAGTACTTTTTCCCACAAGGCAGGCCCTCTAAGATAGAAAAAAGTGAGCAAACATATTTGTAACTTGATCAATCTTTGTTGAGAAACAAAGAGAGAATAGGCGCGATAGGTTCCACTCACACTTGCAAGATGTGTTCAATTTTAATCCCAAAACGAAATGTGGAGGTAATTACTTTACTCAACTTAAGACCACCAAAAATCCTTTTGATTCTCAAGATCGTCGTGAGGCACGAGAGAAGCACATACGTCTTTTCAATGGTATTACTTTGAGTAAGAAATTACAAAACAAAGTAGCACATGTTCTTTTTAAACCCACAAAGCAATAATGACTTATTTTTAAGCACCAAAGGAAATGTGAAAATTTCCTTGTTCAATTGTTAATCCTCAAACCAAGTCTAGTGAGTTTGTCCTAAAGTTCATTTTAAGCCCTTTTGTAGCAAAAATTGAAATGTTCTTTTTAGAACCCAAAAGAAATCTAGTAGGTCCTAAGCATGTGAAAGACAACAAATCTTTTAAGAGAGATTATGAATTCTCTAAGAGTGTTAAACAAACACTAAAGTGTTCAAAAACACTTGGTATTATGAGAAAGTGATGTCATCATGCCTCTTTTCTCCTTCACTTTGATCAAGCCAACCTATAAGAAAACCAGTTAGGTCTGCAAAACAGATGTTCGAAGAGCATGTAATATCCCAAATGATCAAAACTGAAAAAGGCACATGTTATAAAAAAAATTGAATTTCAACTTTTACTTTCCCTCAACGGTGGAGTCTCCACAGGTGGTGCAATTTGAAGCTCTCCAAAGGTGCTATATAGCACCGCTTACCAGCTTGTGTCATTCTACAGCAGGGACAGAGAGCATGACTACGTCCCTATTTCGATCAGCAGTGGAGTTTAAAATTTGAAATTTCTAGCGGGTGGAAACAAAACCAGCGGTGCACTTTGGAAATTTGAATCTTGGGCAGGAACAACAAAGCGTCGAAGTTTGGAATTTGTAGCGGTGCTATATAGCGATGTTGGAGTCCCAGCGGTTCTAAATAGCAATGTTGATATGCAAGTGGTGGAGTTCACTGTAGATACAAAAACAACAAAAAAAAGCACATAATTTGATGAAAAAACATGATTAGAACTTTTGGTTCGCCCTCCTTCTAGCGCCAAAATGTGAAACCAAGATCCTAGCACCTGCAAAACACCACAAACACACATATTAGAAGATTGAAATGCAAATTAGAATCTAAGTTCCCCATTAAATCCATTTGCAATGCTTAAAATAGGAAATGAGAGGAAGAACAGAATAAGAAAGCAATAAAAGAGATTGAATCCTAATTAAACAAGCAAACTCTTGATCCCATGGGGGAATTGATGCCAATTTGATGTGAAAATTGGCCCTTTCCCAACTCCAATGATGTAATGTTGATTGGTAATGAAGAATGATCCACTTTGTTGAAGATTCAGTGAAGCTCCATGATGAAAAACCTGCATAACCTAGCTATAAACTTGATAAAATAGATGAAAATGCTAATGCTTGAGGATGGATTTGAGTATAGTAAGTTTGCTCAAATTGTAGATGATGAAATGAGGAGAGAAGCCTCTTATTTATAGAATGAAAAGATGGAGAAATTCCCAAAATGGAACAATGTGGGACTAACATTTAACCAATGGCAAGGTGCCACTTGTCAAGAGATGGATGGATGAGGGATGTGCACATTTTGATGAATGTGCCCATAAAAGCATAAATTTGAAATTTGAAAATGTTGAAATGACAAGGTGGATGAAGAGTCAAATGGAGTAATGGCCACTTAGCTCAATGCAAAATGAAATAAATGTCTTGTTGGAAGGACAAAGTCCACTTGGATTTGAATTCAAATTTGAAGGAATATTCCTCTATTATGCCATGTTGAGAGAAAATAGGGATTTAATAAATGAATTAAATCTACTTTCATATGCAAGTGGCAAAAGCTAGAGGATGGGACATGAATTAGGATTAAATTAATCAAAGGTTAATTAATTTAATATGGGTTTAGATGATGTGACAAATTTGACTTAGATTTATGGGTTTATTTAAATCAAAGATGAGAAGAATGTTATTTTAGACTTAGTTAAATAAATATTTTGTTTTATTTAACTTAAAGGGGATGATTGGTTAGCTTAAATTAAACAAGTTTTAATTTTTTTAATTTAATAGATAGACCTTAGAGATTTAATCAAATAAAGGGAATTATTTAATTAAATATGGACATAGGGTTAATTAGATCAGATAGATTGATTTAATTAACAAGAGAGAAAGACTTAATTAGATAAAATGATTTATTTAATTAAGAGAGGAAAATTGATGAATTTAATCAAATAAAGGTATTCGATTAAATGGTTAGACTGAGGATTGATTTAGGATCAAATGGTGTTAATAGTCGAGATCAAGTATGTCAGTATATTTTCCATGTCTACAATACATTCTACCAAGCTAACCGCTAAAGGAGATTTTATTACAAATATCACTACCCCTGTTGCTGACAAAGATGATAGAGAATTACAAGATTCAAATTATCAGATAAGCACAGTCAATTTGGGAAAGCAAACTTGAAATCAACAAATGTCACTTCTACAACCTCAAAAAAGTTGAGAATGGACAAGGATAAGTTGGCCAAAGATGAGTTAAAGGCTCAGTTGGAGTATATGAAAATATTTGTTGAAGATCTTGCATCCCATTATCTAAAAAACCATATTCTTTTGAAGTGCCTATGTTAGTAAGTAGAAAAGAAGCTGAAGATCTCATAGAAATAAAGAGGAGAGCATGCATATTTTACAATTTTACTATCTAGGTCAAGGCTAAGGTAGAAGTGTTGCTTGAAATAGGTTATAAGTTGTATAGTGATGTGTGTGCTTTAAAAGGAAAATCAAAGAATTGATTAGAACCATGTGGGATGAGGAAGAAAAGTACCGTGAGTACTTAGCAAAGGTAAAAGAGGTAAATAAACTAAGTGCAAATGAGCTCGACAAGGTAGGTATTATGGAGGATGAAAATATAATTTATCTAATTAAATGCAATAATATCATGGTGTTTAAGATGGAAGTAATGATACTTATGCAATTGATTTAGGACAAGCGGCTTAGAGATGGAGCTCTGCAACGGTCATGGCGGTAAGCAACGGTCAGAAAAATTTAGGAGTGGTAGCAGCGGTTGTGGGGGTCCTAACGTGAACAGGTCTGGGGATCTTGAACATGTTTGGAGGTAGGACCGTTGGGCCCGACCACAGAATCATGTCATGCACGGTCGCTTTTCTGCGGGCATGGGTCACGGGCATCTTCAGAACAAGGTTGCAGGACCCTCTCGTGGTAGGAATAAGTATAGTCAATACAGGAATGAAGCTTTTCGCAGACCCCGTTATCAGAAGGAAGAAAAACCCAAGCAGAATATTCCATCATGGCCGAGCAGACCAACTTCGCAAAAAAACCCTACTTCCAGAAATGGGAAGTGAGGAATGGAATGGCAAAAAAAAATTTCGTCCAAGGTATGGGAGGAAGTCAGGGAAGAAAGTTCAAAGGAAGAACAGAACAACCATGTCTCTTCCATGTCCAAAGAAGCTAAAAGTGGAAGAACCAAAGTCGTTATCAGCTCTTCGATCTTGCAAGCGGAAGTCCTGAGGTTAGAACAATTAGGTTTGTTTGGAAAGTGGTTTGGGAAGAATCTAAACTGGGATTATCTGGTGAGCTGGTGGAAAGAACGGTGGGGTGAGGAGCTGCAGTTTAAAATGCTCCAAAATGATTTTTTCTTAGGAATTTGCCCATCCTGTACTATTAGAGATAAAATAGTAAATGGGGTTTGGATCCTCGACGGTTGCGGCTTTTATTTAAGAAAGTGGTCTATGGGTTTCGATCCTTCAACTCATGAAATGGAATTTATTCAAGATTGGTATAGCTTACCAAATCTCCCACAGGAGTACTGGGCGCCCTCCATTCTTGAGGAAATTGCAAACCAGTTGGGCACATTTGTTTGTGCAGAAGAAAGGAAACTGGCGAAGAAAAATCAAACCTATGTGCGCATCTGTGTGGAAAACACTGTGGATAGACCGTTCTAGAGTGAGATTGAGCTCATCACGGATTATGGGGTTAGGGTTCAAAAATTAGTAAGAGACTCTTTAATGCGCAATAACCCGGTTCGCACGCTAGGCTGCAGAACTCAAAATGAAGTGGCAGGTAAATCCAGCTTGGTGGAAACCCCTTCAACAAACCTTCGAGCAACGGCACGAATCTTATCCGAAACTCCAAAATCACCAAAGCAAGGGCATGAGAAGTCACCAACAGAGGACTCTAGGGTTTCTCCAAAAGCAAATAGTGACATTACGGCCCCCATGGGGGGAGCTACGTTAACTGGGACTCCATCTCCTACCCCCACGGGTGAAGATGCAGGCAGGAAGATCACTCAAGAAGAGCAGGTGGAGAAGCGGGTCCAGTTTGAAGAGTTAGATGACAAAATCTCAAAAACCTTAGCTCTTATGGGGGATAGTGGCATGAATGTGGAGCTGGACTCTCTGATTGAAGTAGGAAAGGAACTTGTGGAATTAGCAGAGGCGGCTAAATCAAGGACAGGATCGTTGGAGGTGGGTTTTAGTCTGGCAGGAATGGAGGATTATTGGGAATCAGATGAACAAGCCACAACAGAATTGCTAAGCCCACAATCAGGTAGGAAGCGGAAGCTAGCAGAGGATCTACAGGCAGCGAAATCTCGTTTAGGCATTCACAGAAGGGACATCCTCAAATTAACTCCAAATTGTGGGGAACAAAAAAAGAGGGGTAGGATCCCTAATCAAGAGAAAAGAAAGCTGGACGGGGAAGCCAATGGCCAAAAAAAAATTGACAATATGATAAAAGTAGGGAAGGGTGGAGCCCTTCCTGAACAGCAATGAAAATCTTAACTTGGAATGTTAGGGGCTTAAATGCCCCTAACAAGTGGAACCTAATTAGGCGCCACATTGAAGTGTGTCAAGTAGAAATTTGTCTTCTTCAAGAAACAAAACTAGATAAGTCGGACCTGGAAAAATTTGAAAAGAAGTTAAGATCCTGGAAATGGCTTGGTTCGGAAGCTGAAGGCGCTTCGGGGGGCTTATTGATTATTTGGAAGCCTCGGTCAATCTTTCTGGAGGCTTTGAAGATTAGTAGGCACTGGATGGCATGTAAGGTAAGAAGTTTAACCTCGAACCTTCAATTCAATTTAATAAACGTGTATGGTCCTTTGTTGGGCACTCAGAAAAAATTAGTGTGGCAAGAGCTGGATGTTGTTTTGCAAGATTGGCAACAAGAATGTAGTTTTTTAGGGGGGGATTTTAATGCCATTCTCAAGAAGGAGGATAAGTTAGGGGGAATTGGGAAAACTCTCCAGTCTCAAAAAGATTTTTGTGACTTCGTGGAGAGAAACTCTCTTCTGGAAATTCCCACAGGCAATGGTCTTTTCAGTTGGACAAATCGAAGGAAAGGGTTTGGAAGTATTGCGGAAAAATTAGATCGATTTTTCTTCAAAGGAAATTTGGGCTCCTTTCCCTTTTCTCTAGAAAGCAAGATAAACTCTGGTACTGGTTCCGATCATCTCCCAGTGCAATTGCTTATTACTGGTGAGAAAGGTCCGATCAGATGCCCTTTTAAATTTGAAATGATGTGGTTTAAGGACCCAAATGTGTTAGAGTTACTTGAACAATGGTGGAAGGAATGCTCTCCGGGTGGATCAAGTCTTTTCAATGTAATCACAAAGTTAAAATACCTGAAGCAGCGTCTTAAACAATGGAATAAAGAGAGTTTTAAAAATATCTTCAGAGAGAAAGAGCAAACGGAGGCAGAATTAGGTTCCTTAGCTGATGAAATTATGAAGAATGGCATGAATGAAGAGTGCTACATGAAAGAAAAAGCTTTATCCAAAAAATTGAATGACATCCTTTCCAAAGAAGAAATTTTTTGGCGTCAAAAATCCAGAGAAGTTTGGTTAGAATCTGGGGATAGGAACTCAAATTTTTTTCACAACTCCACAAAGGCTTGAAGAGAATTCAACAGAATCACTTGTCTTTATGACGGGGATGGAAGAATGCTGGAAGATGCAGAGGAAATTAAGGTTTCTGCGGTCTCTTTTTTTCAGAATTTGCTTAATGATTGGGAAGGTTCAAATTGGCAAGCTCAGAATGCTTCTCTACAATCTATTCCGAAATTGGTTTCCCCAAATCAAATGCAAGCATTGAATGCAAAGTTCTCTGAAGAGGAAGTAAAAGAGGCTCTCTTTGGGATGTAGCCAGAGAAGGCCCCTGGACTAGATGGGTTCCCAACTGGTTTCTTTCATAAATGCTGGCACTTTTTGGGAAAGGATATTTGGGAAGCTATTGAAGATTCTAGACTAAATAGCAGGGTTCTAAAGGAAGCAAATAATACCTTGATCGCTTTAATTCCAAAAAAAGAGAAACCTGACAGATGGGAAGACTTCCGTCCAATTTCGCTTTGTAACACAGTATACAAAATTTTGGCTAAAGTTGTAGCTAATCGGTTAAAGAGAATTCTTCCCACTATTATCTCTAAAGAACAAACAGGCTTTGTTCCTGGGCGTTCTATCCTAGATGGGGTGATCATTGCCCAAGAAGTCATTCATTCAATTCAAAAATTAAAAAAAGCAAGAATGCTGCTGAAGCTGGACATTAAAAAAGCATATGATAGAGTGAATTGGAGATTTCTTTTTAAAGTATTGGAAGCTTTTGGTTTTCAGAAGGAGTGGTTGAATTGGATCTTTGGTTGGGTAGCCTGCCTGCGTTTCTCAGTGCTTGTAAATGGTTCACCAGAAGGTTTCTTCACTACTTCAAGAGGGCTGAGGCAGGGTGACCCTCTATCTTCGTTCTTATTCATAATAATGGTAGAAGCATTAGGGAGATCGATTGAAAATGCAAGACGGTCAGGGGAGATTCAAGGTTTGCAAGTCACCAGCTGCCTTCCCAATATTACACATCAACAATTTGCAGATTATACTATGTTGTTTGGTGAAGCATCGGCAAAGGAGGCGCAAAGGTTAAAAACATTGCTCGAGGATTTTTCTAGGGCTTCAGGTCAAGAAGTTAGTAAGGCCAAATCAGAGGTCTTTTTCTTTAATACAACCTGCCCAAATGAGGTGCAAATATTGAGAATTCTAGGGTTCAAAATGGGGCAATTGCCTTGCAAATATTTAGGTCTTCCATTGGATAAAGGCACCAAAAGCAACAATGCATGGAGCTCAATAGTGAGCAAATGTAAAGACCGAATTTCTTCATGGAAGAATAGATGGCTTTCTTGGGCTGGGAGGTTAACTCTGCTGAAATTAGTCATTTCAGCCCTGCTAATATATCTGATGTCCTGTCTTCAGTTAAATAGCGGTGCAAGCAAAGACCTAAATAAAGTAATGAGGGACTTCTTTTGGAAAGGCAGCTCTGAACAAAAAAAAATCCCCCTTATTAACTGGAAAAAGGTTTGTGAGAAGAGGGAGAGTGACGGATCTGGGCTAAGAAACATTTTAAAACAAAATAAGGCGTTGGGGGCAAAATTGGCTTGGACAATCCATTCCCGGCCAGATCTCAAATGGGTTAAGATCATCAGGGCAAAATATTTGGAACCTGATCCGAATTACTTTTTTTATGCAAATACTCTTCCATTTGGGTCTCGAATTTGGAATTTCATTAAAAGTTGCAGAGAATTGATTACAGATTTTATCACATGGGAGGTTAAGGAGGGGCAAGAGGCCTTATTCTGGGATGATTCATGGGAGGGATACCTAGTCTTAGCAGACATGCCTGAACTCTCAAAAATAATGGAGAAGACTAAACAATCCTGGGGTTTAAAAGTCAGAGATTACTTTGTCATTGAAGAAGCTTCAAGGGGTAGTTTTGTGAAGTGGAAATCGGTGTGAAACTTGAATGTGGAAAGTCATGAAATGGATTTATTTGAACGCGTATTGGAAGCTCGAAGGATCTGGGTCAGAAAAGGGGTAGATAGTATTCGGTGGGGCGCTGCTTCAAATGGTGTTTATTCGACCAAAGTTGGATACAATATGTTAACTTCTCATGAATCCTCTGCAGCTCTTCCTCTAAATCTGTGTTGGAATAAGGTATGTCTCCCGAAAGAAAGGCTCTTCACTTGGGCTGCTGCCCAAGGCCGAATACTCACAGGCGACAAGTTTTCGAAGTTGGGTTATCTTGGTCCAACCAGATGCCCCTTGTGTAAGAAAGCTGAGGAGACTGTGAATCACTTACTTTTGAGTTGCAACTTTACTTATCAAATGTGGACTTGGATGTGCACTAAACTGAAGTGGTCAACTATTTTTCCAAACACTTTGCTTGAATGCCTAATCTCGTGGCCAAGCAACAAGCACAACGCCATTTTTGGTGACCTATGGGTAATGAGTCCCTCGATCCTCATTTGGGAAGTCTGGAAGGAACGTAATAGACGCTTATTTCAGGATAAAGAATTATCGATCCCAAGGCTACAGTGTAAGGTAGAGGCTTGCATTGTAGAACTTTTCAACTCTCAGCTGCTGGTGAAATAGAGGAAATCCAATTTTACTAAATTGGATGCATGGATTTTGAAACAATGGTTTGGTATCAAGTCCCCTCCTGTGGCTTGTTCAGAAAGTGCAGCTTCTTCGGAACAACGCAAAACGACGCAATGGTTCCCTCCCAAACCAGGTTGGGCCAAATTAAATTTTGATGGTGCCTCAAAAGGAAACCCGGGTCCGTCAAGTGCGGGGTGTATTATCAGAACCAACACTGGTGCGGTACTTGGTAAACTTGCTCAACCTCTTGTTGATGGTACGAATAATGCGGCTGAGTTTTAGGCTCTAGTACTTGGACTCAAATTCAGTAAAGAATTAGGTATCAAAAATTTGGTTATTGAAGGTGATTCAACATTAGTTATTAATGCTTTGAGGACAAGACAGATTCACAACTAGAAATTAAGTGTGTATTTGGAAGTGGCTATTGAGCTGATGGATTGCTTTGAACAAGTAATGCTAAATCATACCCTAAGGGAAGGTAACAAGGAGGCTGACCTCCTATCTAATTTGGGGGTTACTGGTCCAGGTTTAAAAGAATGTCATCTTTAGCTTCGCTCAGTGGGCGGATGGGTGGGTCCCTCCCCTGCCTCTCCTTTGACACCCAATCTGGGGGGTGTGTGAGTTGGCTTCGGGACGGTGGGAGAGGATACTGAGGTGACACAACCACGTCATATCTTGGCCATCCTTATTTCATAGAAGGGAATGTTGGCCCTCTTAATGAGAATGGTTCGATTGAAGCGGGGTTTTAATGATTGTCAGAATGGAGGATTGGCTTTGCTTTCAAGTCTTCCATTTTGTGACACGTCGCGTACAGCATCCTTTGACAAGACTGTTGTTTGGCCAGGTGGCGGTTCACTTCACTTGAAGTGTTTATAGTTATAAGGTGTTCGGACTGCGTCCATAGCCATCCTTCATAGAAAGGATGTGAAGATCATCCTTTTATTATTTCGGCATTTATTCGATGGCCAAGCGGATTCTCACGGGTTTAATTTTGGATCTGTTAAATTCATTTTGGTGCTTGGTTTTTGCATTCTGGTTTTGTTTTTTCTTGTGCAGGGTGTAGCAGTTATCATGGAGGGATCAAAAAAATTGAAATTCACCATACATATTTCATTGGATGGTTTGGAATGCTTCGGAGTTGACACGCCGGTCTCTCTGGTCGCCACGGAGAGACAAATTGCTTTCAGGGAAATCACAGATCAAATACTGAAGCGTATTTTTCTCAAGGAAGATCCTATGTTGCTGGTTGCGGTTAAGATGATTCTGGGAAATGAATACTTGCATCGTAGGGAATATGCCAGAGATAATGCCCATATTTCCTCGCGTTTTCTCGCAGTGTTATTGGACCTGGAAACCCCGAAGAAGTTGGCACGGGAGTTGATGGAGCACTTGTTCCGCATGGATTTACTCGGTGGCCTTGAAGATACGTTGAAGGCGGCCCTTTTAGGCAAAGGCATCCTGCGCCTGGCTGATTTTCCTCTCTTATGGCACACGGAGGAAGTTGTCAAGGTGTATCCCTTCCTCCTTGATCTCAAAGGGCCAGCTTTGTCTCGCCACAGAAAGCTTGCGGACGTGGCCGTGGAGTTCTTGAAACGAAAATTAAAGTTGGTGCCATCGGAGGGAATTGACCGGTTGGTGGGCTTTTTCTGTTTTGCGGAGATCAATGGTTTCATGTAAGGGTTGGCTCTGTGTCTGAAATTTTACTAGCCATTTTTTGTGGTCTTCTGCACTTTTTTGGCAGCTATGTTTCAAGTGGGTTGTGGTTGGTATGTGATCCCTCGTCTCTATCCTCAAGTTTTCATGGGTAGTTGTCGTTGCATGTTCAGGTCTGGGGAAATCTCAGTTTTGAGTCTCGGTTGGGTTGTCATCTTGCCCGACGGTGGAGGTGGATGGTTATTCCTGCGTTGCAGACGCTTGTAATTTTCTTATATTTCAATATAAATTATCTATCGTGTGTATCAAAAAAAAAAGATGGAAGTAATGATTGAACAAAGGATAGTTTTTTTGAGGCTACAATTGGAGATATTGAAGCAAATTGGGTTGTTTGAAGAAGTTTTTTGTTTGGTGACTACTCAGGATTTACCACCAAGTGAAAAACTACCAAAGTTGCAAAACATTAAGGACACCTAGAATAACATATGGAAGACAATGGTAGACATAAATGGTGAAGGTATTCTTCTCAATAGATTTATAGGTATTAAGTTTGATACCCATAATGCTATAGGTGATATTTGTAATCTGAAAGACATCACAGAAGTAGCCACTGATGGATATGAAAAGGAAAAGTTCATAATGGAATGGTTAGATGGGATAGATGAAGAAGTATTGACACAAATCTGGGCCAATTATGGTAGATATAAGTAGAAATAAAGTGTAATAAAGATATAGTTCAAATTTTGGAGTACAAACATGTGTTTTGACTAGTTTTGAAGTCAAAGTGTAACGTTTGGAGTAGTTCCTATGAAATAGGAAGGTGCAACAGTGAACTCAAGTCATCTTCAGCCAGCATTCAAAGAATCGCCACTTCCCATGCATGCAGTTTTGATCACCTAAAGACTCCAGTTGAGTTGGGACACCTCCTACAATTGTGGATCTGGAATTTGGACACCCTATTTTTGTGGATCAGGATTTTGAACAAGATTCTTATGTTGTATTTTTGTATAAGTTGGGAATGAACATCATTGTAAAGGGGTCAAAAAATTGAAGTCAAATTTGAAGCCTTAAGTTAGATATTTTTGAAAACTTTATGAAGTTAGTTAGTTTTTACAACAATTTCTTAAGTTTAGTGATGACACAAAATACAATGGTTTTTCGTACACTAGTGAATTTTGCTAGACATAAATGCAACTTATTTGATGAGAATCAATAGAAGAAGTTGGATTTAAAACTATCAATTGTGTTGACTATGAATGGTATTTCTCTTTCATTTGTTGATCTACAGGATCTGTGATGAGTTAATTAAATATGTCTTTAATTAATTCTGGTAAAAAAAAAATTGCAAGTATGCTTATTAAATTTGCACTGTGGATGGATATAATTGCATAAATGATTATGAGTTATTTCATTCATCGGTACTGACTTTTTAAGAAGCTTATTATAGAATTGCATGTCCAAATATAAGAATAATCCTTATTCATGTTTTCCTATTCTAAAACCTGTGATGTATCTTTTTTTTGTTTCTTTAAAATTTGTTGTTGGAACGTTTTTAAAAAAATGTCAGTTTGTTACCTTTTAACTAGCAAAGGCCCCTTGAAAATTATAGTCATGTTGACCACTGGGTGATATAGTACAGTTGTGAACCAACTATCGAGACCTTGGAAGATGCGTTATTTTATTATTAGTTATCTTTTTTAGGAGAAGTAAGATAGAAATATTCTACTTAATGCTTGTTGTGTCAATTTGACCATCAACAAAACTAGTGCTAAAAGGAGGGTCTAAAGGAAAAACTAGAGCGAATAGGGTCATTTTCACCGGACAGGTTTGAGCGGATTCTAAGATCTACTCCCAATAAAGAGTCGTTTTGTAACACTCAAAAAATTGAAGTTCATTTGGCCACTTAATTTACCAAACTTAATATATTCCAAGTATGGTAAAACAAAGGATGCATATGTCATGATCTTTCCATAAATGCTAAAAAGATAAATTCAAAATAAATCTCATTCCATGTATGCAAAATAAATAAATTTAGTTAACAACAAGGATCATTGCATTGTTACATATATGATTGCCATTTGCATATCAATGAATTTCCATAAATTCACTCAAGTTTTCAATTACATTACTAACTTTCAATCAATACATCTATTTCAATGTTACATCAGATCATTCTTTCCAATACATCTATTTCAATGTTATGATACTGAATTACAAATAAAATTGTATTTACAAGTGGGCTTTACAAGCCATTCAAAATAATACATGAATACATTTAGAGCATATAAATCTCTAAACCTCAACTGTCGTGACACCACTGGTTTTCTTGCAAGCTGGGGCCAAGAGTGTGATGAAGGCGCCTTTTTCCGCCCAACCACGAAGTACAATACTTCCTCGGGTTTCTTCCTAACTCGAAGAAATCCTCAGCCCTGCACGAGGAGCCTAGCAACCTGAAACAACAACGTAGGAGGGAACTCTCGATGAAAGCCTGATGCCTATATGCATTCCTAACATGAGAATCACATATTTCTTGCAAACAGGAGGTGGCAGAGACCTATATTCATTTAGTTCTAGGATTTTAATTCCATCTATTTCAATGGTGCATGCGCTTGGCCAAGCACAAATAAAATAAATGATAGCTTTACAAAAGATAAAACTATCGTCTCTGTGGGTCCACCTTCAACATCCTTTCCCGAAAGTTTCTCAAAATATAGTAAATAATGCATTTTCCATCTAAGTTTTCATTCAATTATGCACAATTCTAATTCCAAAGAATTTCCATCATTTTCCATGTTCATACAATGATTATCAAACAACTTGTCATACGTACTCGTAGTATGAGAGATTTTTCTATGCAGTTCAAATGAAAGTTTCTATGCAATTTGAAATCAATCCCCTTTCCATTTTCTAAATAGTTGATCAAAGTAAGTAATTTTGGTAATTTCAGAAATAAAAAGAAATCTGCTCTTTTCAGAAAATTCGCTAGTTTTTAATGCTTTTTCTCTATAATGAATTTGCTAAAAAGATTCATCTTCAGCGCTTAATATATCTTGTGCATATTTCACTAAGTTTTTCTATGTTGTATGGTGATTCATTTAGTGCACCATATTCAGAAAATAGAAAATAGTTTTAGAAAAGAACAACAATGTAGATAATCAGTTTTGTATGTGAATACAAGTTTTCTACTATACACAGAGTTGTTCATGTGTTTTAATTCTGCATTTCCTCTAAATTTAATGTTTAGATATAAAAGCTTGTCATACAGTTTTGTATATGTATTTATCCGGTATGAAAATATATATATATATATAAGTACATAAAAGACTTATATCTTAATATATATAGAGCTTATATACAAGTTGTGTTTTTTTGTGTGTTATCTTAGAAAGAAGTAATGTTTTTTTGTAGAGAACAGTGGTATTTATGTCAGTGTGTATATGTAAATATGTATTCATTCATATATCAAAAGAAATCAAACAGATTTCATAAGATACACATACTATAAGGCTACGTTTTCTATATCTATCATTAATAATGGTAAATGTTTCCTAAAGTGTTCAGGTATATAGTCATCTCTATACATTTTATATTAGTACATTTATATATAAATACACACACATACATATGTAAATATATATATACATATATATGTTTGCTTGGAATTATAGCGAAGTTTATATTTAACATAGTCATCCATATTTTATCACTACCATATGAGGTTTGGCTTTTATCTACAGAGTTATTTCGAAAGAGAATTCCAAATACAATGTAAGAGCTTTTGCTGTCATACCAAATTATCTCAATTGTTTATCAACTTTCCTTTACCCACAATGAGATTTCGTTTTGAAATCTAAAATAAATAAAAGCTAAAAAGGTACATGGTCGATGCCTTTCCCATGGGGAAGGCACTGCATGTGAGGGGGCAGGGCCTCCTCCATAGGCCTTGGCCTGTGGAGGGCGATGTTCCTCTCACAGCGTTGCCCCTTCCTCATGGGACAGGGCTTGGGGAAAACGCCATTTCATTATCTCAAGTTTTTATATAATTCGAACCCCCAATAATAAATATTCAGTCTACTGATAAGTTCATCATAATTCAAATAAAACAGGGTACATTTATATATATATATGTACATTGATATATATGTATATATAAATATATATATATATTATAGAATTTTTGTATATAGAATTAGCAATCTGAGAATAGAAAAGAAATATAAACCTACATATATATATTTCAGAATTTCTATATACAGAATTAGCAATCTGAAAATAGAAAAGAAATATAAACCACAGTTTGCAAAGGGAAAAAAAGAAACCCCAATATGAAAGTGGCGAAATTATGTAATTTCTTTCAATGCACACCAAAATAATGGAAGATTCTCAATATTTATAGTTTTGCAAACTATTTTCAAAACACTTGCATTCAAATTCTTCAGAAATGTTATCACAATTCAAACAAGATTCATGGAAAAAGAATGGTAAACCTGGTTATTTGCTTCCAGCTGAAGATGCTTTCCAAACAATACTTCTCTTTGCTTCCTCTTGAACTCGTTCTCTGAAAATGTTCTTCTTTTCCTCTTTTCCTGTTGCTTTACCAGCTCCTTATTTTCCTACTATTTCCCCAAAAATTCATTCCAAAACCTCTAATTTTGATAAATTAAACATCTTCTTGGCAGCCATTAGAGCAAGATTATAGAGCTCATTTTCAAGAACCGTTCCCTTTTCGGGAACTCACTTCCCTATTTAAAATTGCTTTTCCTTTTACAATTTCCTACCCTAATCTTGAAATGTATTTTAAAATTAATAATAATTTTCAGTTTAATTGCATGTTAATCCCTTTTTGAAAAATACTTACTCAACAATAAAAACAAATATCTTATAACTAATGATTAACTAATTAACTCAAATTTTAACACAAAATAAAAGAAATGTAGCATGCATAAGCATTTAAATCAAAATTCATAATTAACTATAATTAAAACTTAATCCTTTATTTTATGATGCTTTCATTTCATCTTTTATTTAATTTACTAATTATTATTTAATTTGCAATTAATTCAAAACAAACACACAAAAATTAGGCATTCCTAAATGCAGTCTATATGAAACTAAGTGCGTGTGTGAAATCGAGAGGTCTTCCTGCTTTGTCCTGTCAAGAAGCTAATCACCTCTCCTTAATCACACCCTTGGTCTTCGACTTCATGCAACTCTAGTGCACTTAGGCACACAACAATAATTGAATTAGTATCACATTAAGATATAAATAAAGCAATACATTACATTAATTAAAATGTTTCTACTCTATTTTGCTTCATTTTCAAAATAAAATGCATTCAATACTTTCAACTTTTCATAATTTAAATAAACACTTTCATTTATTTCCACACCAAAACACCATCATATTAATTATTATTCTACCAGGCACAACAAAACATGAAACAAATACACACAAATCCAAAAGTAACCTGCATTAGAATTGAGACGTGGCATCCTTCCCCACTAGGAAGAGACATCATCTTGATGTCTTATTACAAACCACACAAAAAAATCTGAAGCATCAGTGTATCATAAGTCTCTAAATGCAAGAAAAGAAAAAACATGCTAAGATCTCAAATGAGGAAAATCTCTATCGATGTCCTCAGCATTCTCCCAAGTGGCATTATCCTCTGAGTATTGGTCCCACTGGACCCTATACTACATAATGTCCCTATTCCATAACTTAACGTTTTAGTCTTCCAGTATCCTGACAGGCTCCACCTGTATCACTCCTAGGTCCTGTACCTGCAATGCACACCAGTCAAGAATATGAGCTACATCTAGATGGTAGGGCTTAAGCACCGAGACATGAAAAACATTATGGATCTGGGATAGAGTTGGTGGCAGAGAAAGCCTATAAGCAACCGGATTAATCACCTCCAAGACATCAAAAGGCCCAACAAACCTAGGGGCAAGCTTTGAGTTCTTTTTGAAAGAGATTGAACTCTTATGCGGTCGAACTCTCAAAAATACCTTCTCTCCTACAGAGAATTGTTTAAAAGTTTTGTTCTTATCTGCAAGACTCTTTTGTCGATCTGAAGCTTGCTTAAGCTTTTCTTTGATAAGCTTAGTTTGATCTTCCATTTCCCTCAACATTTCAGGACCAATCACAATCCTGTCCTCAACCCTATCCCAACTGATGGGTGTTCGGCATTTTCGTCCATAAAGAGCCTCAAATGGTGCCATACCCAAAGAGGCGTGGTAGGAGTTTTTGTAAGAAAACTCCACCAAAGGCAAATACTCCTCCCATTTGTGTTGCTTCTCCATATAATACATTCGGAGGAGATCCTCCACAATCTGGTTCACCCTCTCAGACTGACCATTGGTCTGAGGATAATTTAGTTCCCAGGGAAGAATTTAGAGTAGTACAAAATCTGGAAGTCATCCGAGTGTCACAATCTGAAATGATCACCTCTGGCACTCCATGCAATTGGAAGATTTCCTGTACAAATTTCCTTGCCAAAACCATTGAACCATCCTTGAGGTTCCCAAGAATGAAATGGGCTACCTTATTCAATTTATCCACCACAACTAGGATGGTATCATGTCGATTCCTAGACATTGGAAATCCCTGAATAAAGTCCATAGTTATCACCTACCACTTATATTCTGGCACCCTGTGCAGATATAAAAGTCCTGTCGGATGGACATGCTCAGCCTTAACTCATTGGCATTCCAAACATCGGGCTATAAATGCAATAACATCTCTTTTGAGTCTTGTCCAGAAGTATAGAGGCTTGAGTCCCTCAACCATTTTAGTCACACTAGGGTGTCCTGAGTAAGGCACATTATGGAATTCCTCCAGCACCAACTCTCTTAACCCTGTAGAATTAGGAATATACATGCGATCCTGGAACCTCAAGAGTCTATTAGACTCAAATACATATCCAGCAAATCTACGATCGGAAGGATCCTGCTCTAGGGCTTGTTTCACCCTTTCATACTACTCATCCCTAGGTAAAGCCTAAACCACCTGCTCTCTAAAACTAGATTTTATGGTAACCATGGCTGCTAGATGTCTCCTCCTACTTAAGGCATTTGCTACCCTATTTTCCTTCCCTTTGATGTACTCAATTCCAAAATCATATTCACTCAAAAATTCCAACCATCGCCTCTGACAAGCATTTAGGTTGGGTTGAGTAAATATGTACTGTAATCCAACATGATCTATTTTTAATTCAAATGGCTTACCCAAGAGATGGTGTCTCCACATCTGAAGGGCATGAACTATGGCTTCCAACTCTAAATCGTGTGGTGCATAATTTAACTCATGTTGTTTCAACTTTCTTGATTCATATGCCACCACTTGTCCTTCTTGCATGAGTACGGCTCCTACCCCCTCTCCTAATGCATCAGTAATCACTGTAAAATGACCATTTGGATCAGGCACAACTAGAATAGGTGCAGAAGTAAGCTTCTCTTTTAGCAAGTGAAAAGATTTTTCACACCTGTCACTCCATTCAAATTTCTTTCCCTTCTTCTGGAGTGTGGTAATGGGTGTTGCTATTGTCAAGAACCCTTGCACAAATCTCCTGTAATACCCTGCAAGTCCCATAAAGCTTCGAACTTCTGAAACATTTTGCGGTGCTAGCCAATCTAAAATTGCCTTAATCTTATCTAGGTCCATAGCTATCCCTTTTGCTGAAATAACATGTCCCAAATAATGCACCTCAGATCAAAAAAAGGTACATTTGGACATTTTCCCATATAACATATGTTCTCTCAACCACTGCAAAACTATCCTCAAATGCTTCTCATGCTCTTCCTCTGACTTAGAATATATCAAAATATCATCAAGGAAGATTAAAACAAAGTTATCTAAGCAATCTCGAAAAACATTATTCATCAAATTCATGAAGGTTGCAGGGGCATTAGTTAGCCCAAACAAAAGCACTATGAATTCGTAGTGCCTGTACCTTGTCCTGAATGCAGTCTTGTGAATATCTTCATCCTTTAATCTCAACTGATGGTACCTCGATCTCAGATCTATTTTGGAGAATACCTTGGCATCTTTTAGCTGGTCAAACAAATCATCAATACGGGGAAGCATGTATTTATTCTTGATAGTAACCTTGTTAAGCATCCTGTAATATATGCATAACCTCAAGGTCCCATCCTTCACAAATATAACAGGAGCTCCCCAAGGTGACACACTTGGTCTAATGAAACCTTGTTTCAGCAATTCCTCCAATTGGGCTTTTAGCTCATATAACTCTATTGTGTTCATCTTGTAGGGGGATTTGGACTGAGGTTCCGCACCCGGTATCAAATTGATTGAAAAATTGAATACACGCTTAGGCGGTAGCTCAATCAACTCTTCAGGAAAAACATCGTCAAATTCTTTTAGAATGGGATGATCATTAACTGATGATTTTGTCTCATCAAGGTCCTTGACCTTTATTGCATAAATAGTGCATCCCCTTTGGCTTGCCTTCTTTAATTGCATGGCTGAAACTTGTCTAAGTTCCAAAGGCCTTTTTACACCACAAATCTCCACATGATCACCTTGATCATCAAGACACCTTATTGTTTTATCTTCACAATCCATAAGGGCCTTATGTTTAGAAAGCTAATTTATCCCTAAAATCACATCATAAGATCCCAATGGTACTACATACAAATTAACTTGTGTTTTGAGACTAGGGAGTTCAAGTTCACTACAAAACAGGCATTGCTCTACCTTCCTCTCTACCCGATTCCCATACTGAACTTTCCATGAATTTTCCATATAGCCCGGTCTAACTGATAATTTAGATATAACACGAGGATCCACAAAACTATCAGTGGCACTAGTATCAATCAAAATAGAAACAGAAGTTCCAAAAAGTTTACTCAGTAACTAGATAGGAGTGGATTGATAATTTGCCTGGCGATTTTCAACCGCCGCATGGATATGATGTTGATTTTGATTGTTTTGTCTATTAACCCTCTAAGAGAAAACACTAGCATAATGCTCACCACCACAAGTATAACAACCCCCATGAGGTTCCTTAGGCCTATCAGAAAAATCCCTCCCGTTATTATCATTCTTCTTATTGAAGTTAGCCCTCTTATTGTTATTCTAGTTTCCATCATTACGGTTCTAAGGACTACCACTCCTTTTTAAATTTCTGATATGCCTGTTATTATTTCCTTGGTTACCCTGATTGCTCTGATTGCCCTGGTTATTGTTACCTTGGTGATTTCCTTGGAACTTCTTATTGCCATACTTGGCTTCCCTGCTTTTCTTGTGGTTTGCAACCTGTTGCATTTTATGTTCTTGCAAAAGTGCCAATTCAAAGGCTTCATCCATGGTAGCTGGTCTATGCATATCCACCTCATTTCCAATTTGAGGCCTAAGCCCCAGAATGAATTTCCGAATACGAAACCTCTCATCATGTTGGTACTGAGGTACGTACTTAAGCAAGTGAGAGAATTTCTCCCAATACTATACCATTTTCATTCCTCCTTGAATAAGCACCTAGAATTCTGTCATTTTCTTATCAAAATAAGACTGTGGAAGCCATCTCTTCCTAAAAATCTGCAAAAATTGTTCCCATGTTACCTTTCCAGGAAAAAATTGTTTATCATCCCTTTCATTCTCCCACCATGTAGCAGCTTCACCTGTGAGCTAGTAGGATCCCTATTCTACTTTAGTTTCCTCGGATAGGTTCCGAAGGGAAAAATACCTCTCCATTTAAATAATCAGAGCCTCTACCCCATCACCAAAGGATTTACCATCAAAATTGGGTGGCACCACCTTCTTGAGGTCCTTACCCAGTTCCTCAGCTACCTTAGTTAGCTTACTTTAATTCTTTTCAGCTTCAGGGTTTTCTCCATTTGGTTCATTCTTGATGTTTTCACTCTCACCAGGTTCAGACCTTGTTGGCCCAGTTTCTCTTGCTTGCTCAAGGTTATCAATCCTAGCCTCTTGCCTACTTAATATGGCCAAAATCTGATCCAATTTATCATTGGGATCACCACAGGATCCTCCTCGTCGTTCCCTCTGATAATACCTACCCTCCATTAGGGTTACCCTAGCAAAACATAACATCAAACATAATTAGGCATAGGTCCTAGACTTGAACCTTGCTGCTCTGATACCAAGATGTAATGCTTGAAAAATTGAAGTTCATTTAGCCACTTAACTTACCAAACTTAATACATTCCAAGTATGGTAAAACAAAGGATGCATATGTCATGATCTTTCCATAAATGCTGAAAAGATAAATTCAAAATAAATCTCATTCCATGTATTCAAAATAAATAAATTTAGTTAACAACAAGGATCATTGCATTGTTACATATATGATTGCCATTTGCATATCAATGAATTTCCATAAATTCACTCAAGTTTTCAATTACATTACTAACTTTCAATCAATACATCTATTTCAATGTTACATCATATCTTTCTTTTCAATACATCTATTTCAATGTTACGATACTGAATTACAAATAAAATTGCATTTACAAGTGGGCTTTACAAGCCATTCAAAATAATACATGAATACATTTATAGCATATAAATCTCTGAACCTCAACCGTCGTGACACCACTGGTCTTCTTGCAAGCTGGGGCCAAGAGTGTGATTAAGGTGCCTTTTCCGCCCAACCATGAAGTACAATACTTCCTTGGGTATGAAAGCTTGATGCCTATATGCATTCCTAACATGAGAATCACATATTTCTTGCAAACATGAGGTGGAAGACACCTATATTCATTTAGTTCTAGGCTTTTAATTCCATCTATTTCAATGGTGCATGCGCTTGGCCAAGCATAAATAAAATAAATCATAGTTTTACAAAAGGTAAAACTACTGTCTCTGTGGGTCCACCTTCGGTATCCTTTCCCGGAAGTTTCTCAAAATATAGTAAATAATGCATTTTCCATCTAAGTTTTCATTCAATTATGCACAATTCTAATTCCAAAGAATTTCCATCATTTTCCATGTTCATACAATGATTATCAAACAACTTGTCATACGTACTCGTAGTATGAGAGATTTTTCTATGCAGTTCAAATGAAAGTTTCTATGCAATTTGAAATCAATCCCCTTTCCATTTTCTAAATAGTTGATCAAAGTAAGTAATTTTGGTAGTTTCAGAAATAAAAAGAAATCTGCTCTTTTCAGAAAATTCACTAGTTTTTAATGCTTTTTCTCTATAATGCATTTGCTAAAAAGATTCATCTTCAGCTCTTAATATATCTTTTGCATATTTCACTAAGTTTTGCTATGTTGTATGGTGATTCATTTAGTGCACCATATTCAGAAAATAGAAAACAGTTTTAGAAAAGAACAATGTAGATAATCAGTTTTGTATGTGAATACAAGTTTTCTACTATACATAGAGTTATTCATGTGTTTTAATTCTGCATTTCCTCTAAATTTAACATTTAGATATAAAAGCTTGTCATACAGTTTTGTATATGTATTTATCTGGTATGAAAAAATATATATATAAGTACATAAAAGACTTATATCTTAATATATATAGAGCTTATATACAAGTTGTGTTTTTTTGTGTGTTATCTTAGAAAGAAGTAATGTTTTTTTGTAGAGAACAGTGGTATTTATGTCAGTGTGTATATGTAAATATGTATTCATTCATATATCAAAAGAAATCAAATATATTTCATAAGATACACATACTATAAGGCTACGTTTTCTATATCTATCATTAATAATGGTAAATGTTTCCTAAAGTGTTCGGGTATATAGTCATCTCTATACATTTTATATCAATACATTTATATATAAATACACACACATATATATATAAATATATATACAAATATATGTATATGTTTGCTTGGAATTATAGCGAAGTTTATATTTAACACAGTAATCCATATTTTATCACTGCCATATGAGGTTTGGCTTTTATCTACAAAGTTATTTCGAAAGAGAATTCCAAATACAATGTAAGAGATTTTGTTGTCATACCAAATTATCTCAATCGTTTATCAACTTTCCTTTACCCACAATGAGATTTCGTTTTGAAATCTAACATAAATAAAAGCTAAAAAGGTACATGGTTGATGCCTTTCCCATGGGGAAGGCATTGCCTGTGAGGGGGCAGCACCTCCTCCACGGGCCTTGGCCTATGGAGGGTGTTGTCCCTCTCACAGCGCCACCCCTTCCTCATGGGACGGGGCTTGGGGAAAACCCCATTTCATTATCTCAGGTTTTTATATAATTCAAACCCCCAATAATAAATATCTAGTCTACTGATAAGTTCATCATAATTCGAATAAAATAGGGTATATATATATATATATGCACATTGATATATATGTATATATTTCAGAATTTTTGTATACAGAATTAGCAATCTAAGAATAGAAAAGAAATATAAACCTACATATATATATTTCAGAATTTATGTATACGGAATTAGCAATATGCAAATAGAAAAGAAATATAAACCACAGTTTGCAAAGGAAAAAAAAAGAAACCCCAATCTGAAAATGGCGAAATTATGTAATTTCTTTCAATGCACACCAAAAGAATGGAAGATTCTCAATATTTATAGTTTTGAAAACTATTTTCAAAACACTTGCATTCAAATTCTTCAAAAATATTATCACAATTCAAACAAGAATCATGGAAAAAGAATGGGAAACCTAGTTATTTGCTTCCAACTGAAGATGCTTTCCAAACAATACTTCTCTTTGCTTCCTCTTGAACTAGTTCTCTGAAAATGTTCTTATTTTCCTCTTTTCCTGTTGCTTTACCAGCTCCTTATTTTCCTTCTATTTCCCCAAAAATTCATTCCAAAACCTCTAATTTTGATAAATTAAACATCTTCTTGGCAGCCATTAGAGCAAGATTACAGAGCTCATTTTCAAGAACCGTTCCCTTTTCAGGAACTCACTTCCCTATTTAAAATTTCTTTTCCTTTTACAATTTCCTACCCTAATCTTGAAATGTATTTTAAAATTAATAATAATTTTCAGTTTAATTGCATGTTAATCCCTTTTTGAAAAATACTTACTCAACAATAAAAACAAATATCTTATAACTAATGATTAACTAATTAACTCAAAGTTTAACACAAAATAAAAGAAATGTAGCATGCATAAGCATTTAAATCAAAATTCATAATTAACTATAATTAAAACTTAATCCTTTATTTTATGATGCTTTCATTTCATCTTTTATTTAATTTACTAATTATTATTTAATTTGCAATTAATTCAAAACAAACACACAAAAATTAGGCATTCCTAAATGCAGTCTATATGAAACTAAGTGCGTGTGTGAAATTGAGAGGTCTTCCTGCTTTGTCCTATCAAGAAGCTAATCACCTCTCCTTAATCACACCCTTGGTCTTCGACTTCTTGCAACTCAAGTGCACTCAGGCACACAACAATAATTGAATTAGTATCACGTTAAGATATAAATAAAGCAATACATTACATTAATTAAAATGTTTCTACTCTATTTTGCTTCATTTTCAAAATAAAATGCATTCAATACTTTCAACTTTTCATAATTTAAATAAACACTTTCATTTATCTCCACACCAAAACACCATCATATTAATTATTATTCTACCAGGCACAACAAAACATGAAACAAATCCACACAGCCAAAAGTGACCTGCATCAGAATTGAGACGTGACATGTTTGTAGAACTCCAATTTCCTACTAGACCTAGAACACATAGAACTCCTATCCTGCCACCATTAACACCACCAATAACTCCACCAAGATTTATGCTTATACCACAACTGTAGCCACCTAACCCACCTCTACCAATGGCATTCTTCATAGGAAATCCCTCACCACTGGGGACCATCCCTAGTGGAATCTATGAGATGCCTAAAAACCTAAAAGGGTTTTGTCTTAGGTATGCCCATGGGGAATCCCAAAGAACAGAACAATATATTCAAGCATTCAAAGATGCATGCATTAGGGATCAAATAGCACAACATGATGTGGCTTGTAGTTTTTTCCTTCTTCAATGGGGGATATGGCTTATAATTGGTACCTCAACCTACCCACTAGGTCCAATAGTAGTTGGAAAAATTTGGAAAATGCATTTATTAACCAATTTTGAGTCTATGTAGACCCTACCATCTTATACCATCAATTCACTCTGATTAGGAAGAAACCCCATGAACCCTTGCCTTTATTCAGCACCCGGTTTCAAAGGATTTGCAGGTGATTGCAGCCACCCTATGTAGCTATTGAAAACATTACAATTCAAGCATATCTCAAAGCTATAGACCCATTAACTAGTCTATTCTTACAAAGAACTTACCCTAAGGAAAACATTGATTTTTTTGCCAAACTATACCATCTGTCCATTAGATTGCAACAAATAACCCCACAATTAGGAGGTATGAGAGGGACATTGCCTTCATTGAGATAACTTGGGATCACTAACCAAATGGTTGTGATTAATAATGTGATGAATAGTGGAACCCCACTCATGAATACAATACCAGGAATGTCCAATTCTGCTTATGGACCATTGGTTGAGA
Source organism: Sequoia sempervirens (assembly GCA_007258455.2). Classification (NCBI taxonomy): domain Eukaryota; kingdom Viridiplantae; phylum Streptophyta; class Pinopsida; order Cupressales; family Cupressaceae; genus Sequoia; species Sequoia sempervirens. The sequence continues at coordinate 1,111,165,495 of VDFB02271358.1, read as the reverse complement.
TACATCCTCCACCCTTGTTACCTTGGTTTACCAACGAAAAAAACCACACACAATCCAATATCGTGCCAACTCCTGGAACCCCATATTTCTTCCAGCAATAACATCCTCAAAATTATGCAGGAGGACAAAATCCTCATACGAATCCACCAACTACATAGTAGACTAATCAAGCTACAACTGTAGAAAATGAACAAACTACAAGTCTGTCAATAGAGTTGGAAACTTTGAAGAAAACTATGTCCCGAGTTACAAATGAGATGGCCTGATTCAGATTAAACCCTCCCCAAAACCAAAACTAGTACCTAAATTGGGGAGTTTATCAAAATCAGAACAATTATCCCAATCAAAACAATAATCAGAATTAGAGGAATTTCCAAAATCAGAAATTTCAAAATCAGAACAAGGGATATAATCAGAGGCCCAATAACTGAAAATGGGATATAAGACCAAATAATGGGGGAGTCCCACACAATAACCAGGACAATGAGGATAGGACACACACTGTTCATATAGCAGATCTAAATTTCATGACCAATTGGTGTAGGTTACATGATAACGCTACTCATTTTGAGGTGAATTTCCCAAAAATGGAAAAGATGGTGAAAATAGCTCATGTTGATTCTCGACTAGCATAAGGTAATGCTAACAAGAGTGGCGGGTCTATAGATACTGCTATGGCTTTTGAAACTTATGATGAGTTTAAGTTTCCTTTCCAAGAGGAAAATGAACCTAAAACTGATACTTATGACACTCAAGCTTTCCAAGCTAAAGGAGGTCATTTTTTGAGGAACCAAAACAAAGAACCATTTACCACATCTACTCCTCCAACAAACAACATGGTACCGATGAATCCTAGAGTGGATAACAATCCTCCTCCACCCAAAGGGCCACTTGAAATTCCCAACAGAGGGAGCTTTGCTTTTATTCCTAACAAAAATACAACAACAATACTGAGTATAACCTGATTAGGGAGATGCAAAAACAAATGACTTCCTTGTCATTCTTTGATATTCAAAAATGGTGTTCTGCTCAACACAAACTCATGTTGAAAGCTTTGGCCAAGGAAGATCAATTAAAGAGAAAATGAAAGGTAACCCCCACTGCTGAAATGAATGCAACTTTATACAGGGGAAGACAGGGGTACCTCCTTTCCTGTTGAGCTTGATAATTTTTGGGAAAAACTTGACAACTATTTGTTAGACTATGGGGCCTCAAGTAACATCATGCCATTTTCTATTTGTAATAAATTAGGCCTAAACCTAATCCAAACTGACAAAAAGGTTATATAATTGGATAAAACTGAAGTAAATGTGGTAGGAGAATTAAAATATGTACATGTGTAGATCGGATCAAACCCAAGGGTTCAACAGTACATGGATATCCAAATTGTTGACATCCCTGAGATGTATGGTATGTTGCTAAGAAGGGATTGGGTGAAGACCATAGGAGGCTATCTTGTATTGTATTTCTCGTGCATGTGGCTTCCATGGAAAGCTATGGAAAGTCATATTATGATAGAGAGTGAACCTCACCTCAAACACATGATAACAAAATATAATCACCCAAACGAGGTTGCTTACTTTGAAACTAAACCAGGAGTTTATAGGATGGATGAGGTTATGACCATTTCAGCACCAGATTCCTGATCGAGTGCAGCCTGTAGAAAATGGTGATTGTATGACTTCCACCAACCAAGAAGTGTTAACCCAAAAGATACATCAAAAAAAATTGGTCTTGGGAGAGGAGGCAGATTTGTGAAGTTTATTTCTTCCAAACTAATGTAGAGTCCACTATCAAAATCATTCTAAGTTAACTTGTCAGCTTTTTCTAAACATTTTAAATTGGTTTTTTCAACTAGGAGATAGTAAAAATAAAAATTCTATGATAGTCCCAGATCAATTTCCACTTGAAACTAATGCTACATCTATTTTGACATAAATCAGCAACGCACAGGAAGGCATCTTAACATTAATTGAACAATCCCTAAAAATTTTTGAGGATCTACAAACTGAGGTTAGAAAACTAGAGGAAATGTTGATTACCCCTTCCCTTGCTCACCTTCCAATTCTGAAAAAATTACTCAAAGGAACAATGAGTCACAACATTGACAACCATGAAGAGTTGCAAGAAATAGTTTGTGCACATCGTCTTGATCTAAAGGAAGTATCTAATATCCCTTAGATATAGAGATCTCCTAACCTTAACATTTCAAACCAGTCAAAATCATCATTCACTCCCATTATACAATAGCCTAAGAATTATTTTAAGAAGGAAGTTTTACCCCAAGACTAGTTGTGGACACTCAAGTTTGATGGTTCTAAATCTAAATTAGGGAGCTCACCTAGAAACTTTCTCAGTAAGCCACTTTTTTGGGAGGCTCACCTAGTGGATAGCATGAGGTTCCATTAGCCCCAAGTGAATGCATGTATTTTTTGCATAGTGGACATTGATTTCTTCTTGTGAACGTATTGGAAAAACAACTTAGACATGTTCCACATCATGTTGGATAGTTGAGGCTTGATCCACCCTCTTTGTTCTCACATTTTCTTTTAGGTCTTTGATGTTATATGATTTATAATCTTTGTCATTGTTGCATACATATGTCTTGAATGTCTACTTTAGTGTGAGTTTGACATGGGGTCATCCTCTCACTAAAGTGGGGACTAAATGTAGTGTAGAAAAATGCATCCCTTTATAGTTTCATACCTAGTTAGGAATTAATATTAAAATAAAGTTAATGATACCTTAATTTAGTGTTGTAATATGTATTTTACATATTCACATTAAGTTTAGGGCCCTATTAATTAAAATGGACTTAATTTTTCCTTAATTTAGAGTTATAGAATGTACCTCTTTACACTTTCACACTTATTTAGGGCTTCTTTAATTAATTGAGGTTAATTTACCTTAATTGGCCCCTTTAATTCAAATCCAAGCCTAATTAATCAAATTTTTTGAAGAGGAACCCGACATTCATTAATTCCTAAACATAACACTTCTCATTAAGCAATGTGTGTCCTAGGTGAGTGACCTAGGACCTAAATTTAAATTATGTTTTTGGTGGTATTTTAACATATTCAAATCCATATTCACATGTCGGCTTGTGTTATTTAAATTTTGGGAAATTAATGTTACATACCTATAAATACAAGGTTATTTCACTATGTTTCACCTAGAATTTTCAAGAGAGCATTCCTATAGAAAGTTTATAAGTTCGAGAGAATTTCAAGGCATTCAAGAGCAAGTTTAGTGAAGAATTATTGAAAAAATCAAGATCCTATTGTCATGTCAAAGTCTTCTTACATCATGCATGTTATTGGAGCTAATATGTTGATGTAGAGTTCATGATCCGTTCAAGCATTCAAGACATTGTTTCAAAACAAGTTTCAAGATCAAGAACCACATCCATTGAATCCATTTCATGCAAGTTATAGATCTACATTCCAAGGTTTATCCAAGGGTTTTGGTAAGTTGTGACATTGACTTTTTCATTCATCATTCCTTCCATGCTATTTCATTTCATTTCAAGGTTTTGATTACCAAAATGGGGTTTGACCAAGGCAAACCCCCATTCACCCAAAAACAAACATTTCCCCCTCTTTTGTGTGTTGCAAATTTGTAGGTTGAAATTTTTTGAAGATCTCAAAAGTGCAAAAATTGCAAAGTTGCATTTTTTGTCACCTTTGTTTTCATCTCACAGAAACTCAAATTCTAGATTTATTTTTGACTGTTGGACTGTGAAAATCAAGAATCTAGAAGTGCAGACACGGGAGTAGAGAACTCAAAAACATATTTTGAAGAGCCCTACCCAGGACCCATTTTCCATAGGGCGAATGAGTCCTCAAAAAATTTCTAAAAACATCATTTTATAAGAGGTACACAACATTTATCCCATCTAAATTTTCCAGAAATTTTGTAGGTTCCTTTAGTTTTATGCTTAAACTATTAGATCCAAGTGATAGATTGCAATTTGGAGTTGATTTTCTATGTTTAATCTTTCTCCTCAAAGTTTTGTTTGACCTAGACCCCCATCCTTACAAAAAAGGAAAATTTGTAGATTCACACTTTGACTAGATTCACCTTAAGGTTGATAGTCATTTCATTGTAAGGATCTCATTTCCTAATGAAATTAGAGAAGTAGGACCCCTTTTCCCTCTTTGGATCCACTTTTCTACTTTGGGAAACCCTAAGAGCCCTCTTATTTCTCTATTTTTCAGCTTCATATGCTGCCATTGCTGAGGTGTCGATATTACCAAGAGAAGAAGAATTTCCAGTTAGGGCAGATGTTGTAGTTGCCAAGAACGAATTTAGAGAACGTGGATAAAACCTGGATAGTTCTTCTTAAGGTACAAAAAGATTATCCTTACCCTAGGTATGGGCCTCAGTAGCTTTTTATAAAGTCAAGTACTTAACTTGTGATGGTAGGCAGTCTCTATTATACATAGTCCATTTTAAACTTTTAAGCCATCTTCAACACAATAAGTGTGTAAATGTTCCCAATTTTCTTTATAATATGCTGAAAAGAATGAAATTTGAATATAAAAGGAAGAGAAACAACACTACATTATCACATTACTATTTGGTTACCCTATTGATAAAGAGAAGTTTGAGGGTTCAGTTTCCACATGTTTCATGGGATATTTTCTTAAATTGTAGTCATATCAATAACATTCTTGAGGAACCTTTTGTTCCAAAAAATGTAGAATCATCTACTATATCAGGATGGGAAATGCCCTCTAGCTCCCTTTTTGCTTCACCTACCCGCAACAGAGGAGAATTAGAGGAGAAAATCTTGTAAGAATCATCACCTTCAGCCTCTAAGTGACCCACAATAAGAGATACGCAAGAAACCCCTACCTTTAGCAAAACACCAATAACTAGGAAAATGAAAGGTGAATCTTCTTTTGCACCTACAAGGAGGCAGAATAAATCCACACAGCGTAGGCATTCACATTGACTAAAGAAGAAAGGTGTTATGAGAGGGTTAATTAAGAAATAGGAAAAGGAAGATGTTGTGACAGTGGAGACAGATTTAGAATTAAAGCGGGATACCCTTGGAAATGTACATACACTAGTTAAACAAGCATGGTATTTCACAAGCACCTCTAAATCTGATTTAGAGGATACATTTGTTGCAAGAAAAATGAGGAAAAGAACCCTACAAATTCCTAATAGTGAGGGTTGTTAACATACAATGGGAGATGATGATAGGTCTTTAGGAAATGATAAGGAATTATATACAGAGGAAAGAAATGTTAGAAAAGAATTGCAAGAAGCACTTGAGAGGATTAAATAGCTAGAAGAACTGGTAAAGACATACCAAGAAAAGGAAAATGAAAGGGACATAAAAATCAAGGATTAGAGGAGAAGCTACATACATTTGGGCATGGGTCTAAATTAAAAATCCTTGCATAGCTTGCCATTTTTAAGGAAAATAATAAGTAAATTTTACCTAAAGGAAGACATCCTCAAGTTAGAACTCCAATTGGTCCCACTGTAATGTCCTTAAGGTATGAGTTGTGGAAAAGAACCAAGGAATTTTCTCAACAAAGGAAGAATGGGCAGAAGGAAAATGCAAACATGATAGCTGACCACAGTAGTGCCCTTGAGAAATAGGAAATAGAAGTAAAGAGATTGACAGTAAAGATTGAGGAAATAGCAAATTATAAAGTTGCAAAAATATTGAAATGTAGACCTCTTGCCATGGTGTATGCATTATTTTTACAAGAAAATTACTTATGTTTCCAGTTCAGTCAATTAATTAGTCTTTTACCAATTGCTATGAACAAAAAATTAGAGTTTTTAAATTATTTTCTTGATTCTACACTAGATATGCAGTATCAACTCTGTGAGTTTTACTTGCATAATCTTGCTTTTCCATATGTGACAAAATGGAACCTGTTAATATTTGTAGGAGATTTGCAAGTTAGAGTATTGGCCTCTTATTTTAGAAATGAGCAACAAAGAGGTGAGATAATACAAGACTATGTTGAAAGAGAAAAATATATTTCTCTGCATATCCATAAGGAATCAAAAGATCTCAGTGCAATTGTAGAAGAATGGACAAATCTCCTGAATTATAAGGGTCCAGGCAGAAAAATTATGAACATTAGAGAAAATGGCTATGCCAAGATGCAACAACTAGCTACAAGACTCATTCACTGTGCCTTCAATTTTTTACAAGAAAGATGGATAGATTTAACTCTTGAATTGTAAAAGAAGGAAACACACTCCTTATACAACTTTGTAGCCATGCTCGAAAGATCTCGCAGATACATAGAAATTGCCAGAGACAAGGAACTCACATGGTTACCTCTAACCTTTCATCCACCCATGCTCCTAAAATAAATAAAAAGGGAGTAAGTGAGTGAGTTTTCAATATGGAATGATTAAAAGGTTTAAACACGCCTACACTATTCCTAATTTCATTAGAAAAAGAGATCTCAAAGGGGTAGGGTTGACTTTCAACCTTGAGGTGAGTCAACCCTATTTTGGGATCTATTGTTTTTTATGACAAAAATGACTAATTTGTAATATTGGGAGATTATTTAAATTTCATTAACTAACTAAATTATATGACCTAATACTTGAAATATAGAAGTTTATGATAACCGAAATGGAGACGGCAATTTGTAGGCAAATTCGAGAAGGGAAAATGGTGTGCACCTATGATAACAAGTAGTTTTCAGGGTTTGTAGTAGGATTGGTTCATCTTGGGGTGAATGGGTCCTAGTGCAGGGGTCCAAAAATACTTTTTGCAGTCCTTTGATCTCAGATCTAATCTTTTGATTCCTCCAAGTCTGACTATCGAAAATATGGAAATAAAACCTATAGGTGAGTTTTCGTAGCTTGACAACAATGATGACAACTTTGCACATACAAAGAGAGAAGCAAAATGTTTTTTTTTTGGTGAATGGGGGTTTTCCTTAGTTAAACCCCATGTTGGTAACTAAACCTTGATAATAAAATAATGATAAAATGAAGGAATTGATGAATGAACACTTGCTTATTACAACTCACCAAACCCTTAATGGCTACCCTTAGAGGAATGAAGTCAAACACATCACTCTAAGGTTTGGATCTTGCATGAATTGGCTTGATTGATTGATTAATTTGATGCTTGAATTCTTGAAACCTACATCACAATGTTAGCTCCAAAACATGAACATAAACACACATGAACTTTGACATGATGATATGATATTGATTGCTGCTATAGATGACTGATAATGTTGTTCTTGAATGCTCTTGAAAATAATATTTTCTCATGTGAAGTCTTGATAATGTTGCTTAGATTTGAATTGATAAAAAGACCTTGTATTTATAGGTGTTTATCTAATTTCTTGAAAATTAGATTCCAAAAGCTAACATTTGAAACTTGAATTTAACTTATTAAAATGCCACCAAAAACATATTAAAAATTAGGACCTAGGACTTAAAGGGGACCCATTCTCCCTTGGGTGAATGGGTCCTAGGACCTAAGTCCAGGACACTCAATTTCCAAGGTGTTTTAATTAATGTTAGCAATTTTTAATATAGGTTTCCCTTTCATAAAGTGGGAATAATAAGGCTTTGGAATGCATAATTTGGTCAATTAGAAGCTTAATTAAGTCCAATTAATTAAGGGGATGCAAACATAATGTGAAATTGTAAAGGTATACAATTTTCTACACTACAGCTCCTTTATCTGGTGCCACATTGGACAGGGGAGAAGAATGCAGAATGGGAAGAGGCAGAACATTTCAAATGGGCAAGGCTTTCATGTTATGGGGGCCACTACTTGAAATAGATAAAAGAAGTGGATGTAGCTACAGATTTCAGGGAGATGACTTTGCAGTACAACCTTCACCCTTGAAAGATTGCTTGAGGACAAGCAATTTCTCTAGTTAGGGGAAATGATGAGCCCCATTAATAGCTAGTTTTCTTTTGCTTAGTTCATATCTTTCAGAAATTTTAAGCTACTTATTTCATATACATTCCTAAACTTGTATACCTTTTTATCCTTCATCCAATTTAAACTAAACTTAAACTAGATTCTGATGGATGGAAATATGATTATGATATGTAATTGAATGATTAATTATGTGAATTTGTATGGAATGTAGTATGAATCTATGTTTAATGTATGGTTATTAGTAGTGTGTATATGTTATATGAACTAACTCCTTGCAACCCAGAAGTTAGAGCGAGCATACAATAACTCGCAGCAATCAGGAAGTTTATCCCACATCCAAAGGATCATGAGTAGCGAGGGAGAGTCTAGATTGATGAACGTGTAATAATTCCAAAATAAATGAATATAATCAATGAAGGGGTCAAATTGTGAGTCACCAAGACAATGAATAAACATGATAGAGGAATAGGCCTGGTCAATACCATTGGGCTCAACATGGTAGTTTAACTATGCCTCTATCAAAACAGTCTAAGCAAGAGTCTTGTTTCTACTTCTCTTTTGTTGTTCTTTTTACTTAAAACTTTTGTTGCAAAAGACTCATTCACCTTCTATTCATGAGGAGAGTGGATACTAGCATTTATTTTTCTATTTCAATTTTTTTTTTAGGCAAAAGTGGTGAGTCACTATAATATTATATTATATTAAAATAGGATATTACATAAACTGGTTCTAAAGGGCATATTGGCAGGAAAGAACCAGTAAGAAAACCTCTAGTTATAGCCCAAAATTAAACAACGAATTTGTTTGATTTTGTTCAATTTTGTAGCTTATAAAGCATGTTGATAGTTCAAAATTCAGCACTTAGACCCCAAAACACCTACCCAGAAACTTAAACTAAAAACCCATATGAAGATTCAAATAACCTTTCTAGTCTCTTTACAAAGTAAGAAATACCCAGTAATCTTAAACAAAAACCCACTAAATACAACTTTACATTTTCATTGACCCCCCATTAACTAAATTTTCATCCTACCATTCTAATCCCTCTACTAGCTAAAGACCTTGCTCAAAAACCCTTTTTCTTCGAACAGGAGCTCTATGGAATTGGAAGTGAGAAGTTGACCTTGCAGTCACCATAGTTGTATTCGCCTGAGCCCTATTAGAAGCCTGATTGGGAATGTTTTGAACATGATTCTGGCCAAGGACTGGCAAATTGACTCTAAGTTGTAAGTCCAAATGAACACCATTGTTTAGAGGAGGTGGAACATATGCACAAAGATATGCCAAAGCATAATATTTTTCCTTGATTTCCAACTCCATCATAGAACAAATGTACCTTTGATTTTTCCTTAAAGCACGTAGGAGAATGTTATCATTGTTAAACTATAAAGCTAGTCTAATGGCATCAAAGAGTTCTTCAAAACCCTACCTTCTTTGCACAAAAGCCCTCGGAAACAACCCTCCAATAAACCCTTCCCCGGAGAAGAAATTGTAATTTTGCACAACCAAAGAATTGTATTGTCCAGAAGGTATTGGGAATTGATATATTTTCTAGCCAATTCCTTCAATTCATTCAAAGACTCGATTAAATCAAGTGCATTTGACAAAAATATAGAAATCACCTAAGAGGGGAAGATAATAAATATCCTCCCACACTTATATCTGGGGCTTGATGGTCGAGGAGTAAATCTAGTTGGAGATATAATTAGAATTATAGTTAAAGTGTATTAGTTTATTGTTACAATGAATGTGAATTTTTGAATGAGAAATCTATTAGAGATTCCTACTATATCATGAGTGTTCAATTTTCAATGCAAAAAAAATGTTTTCAGTCTACTGCTATGATTAGTTGATTTTGTAGATCTAGTTTATCTCATGGGTACAACAGCTTGAGCAAGGGCCACTCAAGGTGTTGTCCACCCACTTCAATTTCTATCATTGTAATAGATGTTTTATGTTGCATTAATTTTAGAATAGATTCATGGTTGTATGCATGTTGTAACATTACTTTTAGTCAAGCCCCTGGGGTAGTTAATTAGTTGATTTGTGAAGAGTCAATAGTTAGTGATATAGTTTATTGTAGAGCTCAGTTTAGCAGTTAACTAGTTACAGTACTAAGCTGAGAGTACATGTAGCATAAGTGCAAGATTAAGCTATTTACTCTATTTTGAAGTTTAAGCTTTATTTCCCTTTTCAATTAATTCTTGTTTTCATTCACATGTGTAAACCACCTATACTTAATGATATAGGTAGTGTAGAATCTTTGGATGCACATATAGTTCCAGCATCATAAAAGTTTACATAGCCCTGGTTGATAATTAAATGGAGTCTTGCAAGGGTTTAGTGGATTGTTCAACTAGGAACCACCTCTGAATTATGTGTCTAACACCAAGTTGACTGAGCATTAGTAGGGCCTTATAGGTTGATTTAAATGAGCAATCAATATTGAAATAAGAACTAAAGAGATCAATGGTGGAGAATCAATGAGAAGAATTGATTGATCAATTAACTGGTTGCAACTCGTTGCATGATTTTAGTTAATTGTTTGCATGAATTACTTAAGGGAATTGATTCATTAACTCAGACTAAGTGGGAGTGAACTAAATTGATTGTTTAATAGACTAAAATTGATTAGTTAGTGGATTGAGAGAAATTCTTCATTAGAAAAGAGATGAAAATGCATGAGATTTAATATTTAATTAAATGAATTAATTATTAAAGGAATGTGCAAGTGAAATTAAATAAATAAAATAATTAATTTTATTAATTTATTTATTATTGGAGAGTGGATAATGTTGAGGATTTTATGGATAATTAAATAATTGAAGTAATTATTTTTTATTTAGAAAGGAATAATGATTGATTAATTAAATAAATATTAATTTATTTAATTAATTTAGAAGAATAAAGACAATTAGGGATGTAATTAAATAAATAGAATTTATTTAATTAATCAAAGAAGAATAATATTAAAGTTAATTAATTAAATAATATAAAATCATTTAATTAATAATAGAATATGAAATTAGATAATAATTAAATAATTGATAATTATTTAATCATTAGGAAAAGGATGATAATTAGTGTAAAAGTGTTGCTCACAGGCTAGGACAATTTTGGGTATCTGCATTTTACCCCTCTTTGATACAATATGATTTTGAGCATTGTTTCAAAGAAATTTTGAGAAAATAATGTTTAGATCCTACCCCTATATGCCTTGGTGATAGCAGGATAGTGTGGTGCCTGCTAGGAAATTTGGTAAAAATTCTAGAAAGTTCCAAAAAAGTTTCCAAATTTTTAGACAAGCTGATTTGATGTGTTTAGGTGTGAACACAACGAGAAGTTATGATTTTAGGCCAATTTGGTGAGCAATAGCAGCAATATGTTTACATGTCCACTGCATCCAGTGCAAAAGGGGGATCTATTAGGGCTTGGGAGGTCTATAAATAGGCCTTTTAGTGGTTCATTCTCCTCATTTGTGCATTGAGCTTTTGAGATTTTGAGAGGAGAGGAGTGAACTAGAGCAGCTGACTAGCAAAGCTATGGTAGGAATTCTAGAGAGCGCTCATCATGGGTGGCAAGTACAAAGCTACAAGTGGCCAAAGGGCTTAGATGATGTGGTATGTACCTCATCCATCTTTTGAAATTTTGTCATTTTTGCTACATTTTAGGGCTCAAAAATAGAGCAACATATGTGGTGTAGAATTATACACCATAATTGTAGTCACATTCATCATAATTGTCAAGTTTAGCGTTACATTTGTTAATGTGTGATGTAATTGTTTTGTGGCACCGTAATCATTTATGTGGGCCGCTAGTTTTTTTAATGCCACATCTATTATGTGGTAACACATTTATATTTTGTGCACCGTATTTGTCTTCTAGTGACGCAATTGTAGGATAGAACGACGCATGTGTTATGTCGAGCTATAATTGTATTGTGTGTTACATTTGTGTAGAGTGACACATTCATCAAATAAAGCAACAAATCTAATTGTTGCTTAATTAAATTTATTTTTAGGAAAAAAATTAGGGTTTAAATGGTCAAATAAGTTTAGGCAGAGATCTTGATTAATGTAATGTGTTGTTTGAATGCATATGAGATTTTTGTCGCTATATATGCAAGAGAGCCAATTGTCTTCTATGGTGTTGCATGATCATTTGGACATGGGCGAGTGTGTCACTCTACATACTCTTAGATTATACCATGTCACCTTTATTCTCGAGATTAGGGCTAACATGAGCCTTATTACTACATTGATGGAGCGATGGTACTCTAACACTAGCTCTTTTCATTTGCCCACTAGAGAGGCTACAGTGATATTATAGGATGTATGGCAAATCCTATGCATCTAAATTCATGGGGAGATATTAATGTATGACCCAAACTCTAGATTGACTATCATGAAGAAATGTTTTGGGCCTTACAAACTTAGTGTCGAGGAGTACAAGATCTTATGGGATACATTGGTAGATCACTATGAGCGCCTAGTTATTGTCATTTACAATGTTATAGCTAGTGTGTTGGTACCTGATTGACATGGGAATGAGTTTCCAGTGGAATGGGGTTAGATGCTAGTAGGGATGATGGATGAGGGCACAGTTTATGCCTAGGACCCTTGTGTTCTTGCTATGTTATACTTTTAGCTTCATGATGTAGCATAATGGGGAGTTTTCTCTATTGGTTACAAAGTCACAATGCTCCATGTGTGGGCATGGGAGCATATTGTTGTTTCTATACCATTGGTCTTGAGAGATCTACCTATTGGACTACCATATGTTTTCATGTATGGTGGCATTGTCACCTAGAGGCATATCAGAGACATTGGCTACTAGAGACATGAGATTGATCTACTTGTTTGTTTCACCTGGAGGCCTTATAGACAGTGTCTACCCTGGGACAATGATGTAAAGCACCTTCCTTACAATAGGCAGACATGTTATTTGATTGGATGTACAATCCAGTCCTAGCACATCATAGAGAGACAGTTCTTAGAGCAGGTTTTATGGCAGTTTGGGGACTACTAAGGTGTTCCAATGGGGATGGCTATGTTTGCATGGTCTACTTGAGTGTTTGGGCATTGGGGATTGATGATCAGTCCACAAGTAGCTTTCTAAGAGTTTGATTAGCTGCAACCAATTTAGTGGGGTGTTGGCCCAAAGGTTGTTGACGTCAAGACCACACAAGAGGACGATGCACCATGGGCACAACATAGGCCTACTCCATTCATAGATGTTGGGATATCGGTTCCTCAAGAGAGACTAGGATGAGGATAGAGAGGTCGACTAAGGGGGAGGGGTGGAGGCAGGGGAGATGATGGGGGGAGAGGTGGAGGTAGGGGAGATAGAGGGGATTATGGAGGAGGTGGAGGTAAATATGGAGGAAAGGGTGGTGATAGAGGCAGAGGTAGAGTTTCACCTATGATTTTTGGATGTTCACCACCTATTGTAGAGGAGGAGAAGGTGTGGGAGGAGGAGATGGCATAGGAGGAAGAGGTTTCTTAGGAGAAGTAGGATATCCAAGTTGAGGAGATGGCAGTAGATGAGGGGTTGCATGATGTCCCTATCAAGGAGGACTTCATAGATGTACTTGAGGAGGAGGTTGAGGCCAGGGGGATGATGGTACATAGGCTCATATTCTATCATTACAAGCACAAGTGTAAGATTTGCAAGCATAGGTAGCATAACTCACTATTGAGTAGGATACAATAGTGAGTAGAGCATAGACCTAGCTGAGCAGTGGTCCATGAGTTTTATAGAAACCGTGGGTGGACCGAGTGTCAATTTTGCATATATTTTGTATCAAGTGAGTCAAGAGACCCAATATTATAGAGATATTTGTGAGGATGTGGTACCACCTTCACAGAGGGAACCTAGCTATATGCAGAGTAGATCACATAGTAGGTCACACTCCTGGTGGTTAGTGAGCAATGGAAGAGTTTCAAGACCTAGGAGGTCACCCTATCCACCACCACGGTCCCACAAAGAGTAGGAGCAGCAAGGGCCATCAACAAAAACAAATGTCAGGGCCATCTAACCAAAATGACTACAGAGATTGACTAAAGAAATGTTAGCGAGAGGAAATAGTTAATAAGAATTAAAGAATGGTTAGATGGACTGTCCATCCAAATCATGAGAAATAATATCCATTAAATGGATCAATATTGATGTATGATTGATAAATTTTGAGCTTTAATTAGTGCACGGTTATCATCATAAAGTGTTTTATTATGTGACAAGTGGATAAATGCATATCAAATCATGAATTGCGATGGTGGTCTTTATTTTTGTTTGCTTAAATATTTTGATATAAGACAAGTGGATATATGTACACCAAGTTGAGACAAACCTTGGTGACGTCAGTATTCATTGTTAAGACTAAGACACGGTAGGAAAACAATGCCCTAACTCATACAAGTAATAATAGAGCCCTGTTGGAATATGTGAGGAAGTAGCCACAAAGCAAGATGATCCTAATGCAAGAAAGTGTTAGTTGGCCTTTAACTTGCATAGGATTTTATGATTATTCCAAATGGAACCCCAATCACACATAAGGAACTTAGTTTCCCTAATCATATTATCAAGATAAATTTCAAACGAAATCAATAGAAACAGTCATGATCCATCCTCGCTCCTCTAATCACTTATGGATATCATCAAGTAGCATAGGAACACATAAGATAAATCAGATAAAAAGATAAGACTAACTAGACCAAAAGAGAAAACAACCATAAATAGATCTTCTTACCAATGATGAGTGTTTTTAGATAGGATTCGAAGGGTTGTCTATTTTTAGGGATGAAATATCTCATATAAGATGTCTAGTCTATTTTTGAGGATGCAGCAACATGCATAAGACAACTAATAGCTGATAAATATAGGTAGATTTCCTTGATAGATAAGTAGGCAATTGATTGACCAAGTTATAGGATAGTTTGATAGTTTTTTCTATTGTTCCATGATTTGTTAAGCTCAATTTTTTTTAGGATATTTTTTGTGTTTGATCAAATGGTCGTCTTTAACAAAGGATAATTTATTATAGAAGATGGATTATAATGGATGTAAAATTCATTATGGCTTGTGGATAGTTTATTATGAAAGGTGGATTGTGATAGGTGATTGTGATAATATCCTTTGATACCATGTCAAAGATCTCATCTCAAAATCTAGGTCAAGGATTACCCCCAGTCACGTATAGGACTAGTTATTATGGAAGGGGTGGATATGGAAAGTGGGTGATGCTAAATACCAACCATTCTTAGACCATGAGAGGGGTGAGAAATTTTGTTATGAAGGAGCCTATGTTCAGTTTATTATGGATGGAATTTGATAGAATAATGATAGATGGTAGAAAAAATGACCTGCTACACATGGTGCCTATTTTCCAAGTTTTCACCATGGTACTTATCCAGACTCCAGAGCGCCACCAAAATGGTCTTCACTATTGGACAGATTATTTCTCTTTACTTTTTTCTTTTCTATTTTTCTATTTTTCTATTTTTTTATTTTTTTATTTTTTTATTTTCTAAACTCTCTGAAAGTCATGTATAATACTTATGAAGGTGCATGTTATTGATTGGATCAGGTAGTGGTTCACCTTCAGGAGTAGCTAGTTGATAAGCATCAGATCTATATAATATAGTGATAATGTAGGGACCCAACCAGTTAGGCTCAAACTTTCTTGGCCTTTCTCTATCTAATTGATTCTTTGGGCTCTCTTTTAGGACCAAGTCTATGATATCAAAGTATTGAACTCAAACTCTTTTATTGTAGCTACGATAGAGACAATTTTGGTAGGCCTATAGATGGACTAATGTAGTCTATCATCTCTCATCCAATAGCTCTAGCTCATGTAGTCTTGATATCTGGTAGTCTTCATCATCAATAAATCATTGTATAGATACTCTCAATAATGGTAACTCAACCTCGATCGAAAGGATGGCTTCATAACCAAAGATGAGGGAATAGGGCGTGGCACCAGTTGGAGTAAAAATGTTGGTGTGATTATCCCATAAGGCTAGGTTTAACTATATATGCTAGTCTCAGCCAGTGTCATTGACAGTCTTCTTTAGGATTTTTATGATGGTTTTATTTGACACCTTCACTTGACCATTACCCTAGGGATAATAAGGAGTGGTGAAGCGATGTTGAATATGATACTTTTCACATAATTCCTAGACATCCCAATTTTTGAAAGGATGACTATTATCTATGACAATAGAAAGGGGAACACCATACTAACATATGGCGTAGTTCAGGATAAATTTCACAATTTTATTTTTGGTGAGGTATGTCATAGGAATGGCTTCAATCTATTTCATAAAATATTCAATTGTAGTAAGATGAATTTGTGGCCATTTGTATAATTAGGGTGAATCTTTCTAACAAGGTCAAGTCCCAATTGAGAGAAGGGCCATGCTAATGTAATCAAGTGCAATCCCTGTGCTAGTGCATGAACAAAATTTCCATGAATCTAATACTATCAACACTTCTTGAAAAAGTGGTATGCATTAAGTTGCATGGTGGGCCAGTAGTATCCTATTCTCATGATCTTCTTAGCTAAGGTAGGACCACTAGAATGAGCTTCGCATATACCTTTTTGTACCTCATGTAAATTCATGTGTGCTTCTTCTACGTCGAGACGTCTAAGTAGAATACTATCTAAACTATGACAGTATAAGGTATCATCAATGATAAAATATTTAGAAACTTTTTGGGTAAAGGTTTTACATTAACTATTTGACAAGTCAAGGGGAAGGATTTTTTCATGTAAGTAATTGTATATGTCTTTTTACGAAGGTGAATTGGGACCAACAATTTTGTACACAAGCTCAAATTTGGGGACATTGAATGTGGGGATCAAAATTTGTTCCACCAAGAACTCACATTGATGCACATTATTATGTATGTCCAAGAGAGATCCTATAGTAGCCATTGTGTCTACTATTTTCTTCTATACCCATGGGATCTGCTCAAATATGATTACATAAAAGTATCTTTAAAATTGTCAACCATCTTCATGTATGGCACAAGTTTGTCATCTTTTTTTTCATATTCGTCATTTACCTATCGTACAACCAATTGTGAATCATCGTAGGCTTGTAGGTGCTTGATTTTCCATTTTATAGCTTCCCTAAGTCCTATTAGCAAAGCTTCATATTCAACAATGTTATTAGTGCATGAGAATGCTATCTTGTAAGACTTAGGAATTATATCCCCTTGTGGTGTTATGAAGACAACTCTTACTCCCAAACCATGGTGGGTGTAGGATCTATCAAAATAGATTTTCCATGTTGTATAGGTCTCTAATGTGAAAATTGGTTCATCAAAAAAATCTGATACAAGAGGTTGAAATGTTGGAGTAGGAGTGTTAGCTAACTGATCCACTATTATATGTCCCTTTATTGTCTTCTTATCCACATACTCAATATCAAACTCAATAAGGAGCATTACACATTTCACTAATCTACTTGTGAGATTTTCTTTACTAAGTAAGTACTTTAGAGGATATATCTTTGTTATTAGCTTGGTCTAAAGATTCAACATATAATGTCGAAGCTTTTATGTTGCAAAGACGATGGCAAGACATGCATGCTCAATAGGAGAGTAATTGAGTTCATACCCAACAAAGTGTATAATTGATGTAGTATATCACTCTCTCTTTATCATTTTCATCATTTTGTGCTAAGAGAGCTCCTAGTTTCGATGACATATATGATACATATAGGATAAGTAGTTTTTGGTCAAAAGGAGACATCAAGATTGGTGGTGATAACAGGTGATCTTTGATTTGTTAAAATGCCTACTAATAGTTGTCGATCCATCTGAAAGGGACATCCTTGCAAAGAAAGTACTAGAAAGGATGGAATTTATCTACTATTTATGCATTGAATCTATAGATTGATGGTAGTTTTCCTTTTAGACTTGTCAACTATGTCAAATTGGATGGAGGCATGTCAATGATAGATTTCACCTTTGCAAGATCAACCTCGATACCCCTGTGATAAATAATGTATCTAAGGAGTTTTCCAGAAGTTACTCCAAAGAAACTTTTTTAAATTTAATCTCACTTTACATTGCTCTAACCTAGTGAAAAAATTATCAAGCACATTCAGATGATTGTCTCTTATGAGATATTTTGCTAATAAGTCATCAACATAGTCTTTCATGAGTGTGTGCATCATGTCATGAAATATTATAGTCATAGCCCTCTAATAAGTAGCTCCAACATTCTTAAGGCCAAAAGGTATGACATTCTAGTAGTAGGTACCCTAGGGGAGGTAAAAGTTGTTTTTTGTTGATCCTCAAGTGCAATTTTAATCTAATTGTAATTGGAGAAACCGTCCATGAGTGACAACATCTCATATCCAGTGGTAAGATCTACTATCATATCAATATTAGGTAGGGGGAATCATCTTTAAGATGGGCTTTGTTCAAGTCCCTAAAGTCTGTATAGAATCTAATTCCTCCTATTGGTTTGGTGACCGAAACAAGATTTGAATTCCATTTTGTGTAGTCTATTGGTCTAATAAAACCAACATCCAATAATTTCTTCAGTTTAGCCTTGACCAATAAGGCAATCTGTGGATGCATCTTCCTTAGCTTTTGCTTGAAGGGTTTTGCATTTAGAAGCAGAGGAAAATGATGAAGGACTAACTCTGGGTCTATTTCAAATATGTCAGCATAAGATCAAGCAAAATTAATGTCTCGCAAAAAAGAAGGTAATAAAATCTTGTCTCTCTGTCTCTATTAACAAAGCTGCAAAATATTTGATCCTAGGATTTTTAGTTGTGTTGATATTTATGTCCTCTATTTTTTCTACTAGTAGTGGAGATTTCTCTTGACTTGTAAGGAGTAGATCCAACCTTCCATCCTTGGGTGCCTCGGAGAGGTTTTCACCCTCAGATACGTCTTTTGTTTTTTCTCTTTGTGTCTAGAGGTGCCTTTCAATTTTCACCTAGAGACTTGTTCTATTTTTCTTTATCATTTTTGTGACTAGAAGGTGGATTAATCTCCACAAAGTAAGTAGTAGTATCAAGATCTATGGTAAATCCAACTTTATGAGCCCCCTGAGGTATTTCCTCTCAAAGTCCCATAAACTCAATAATTGCTTCATCATTTTCAAATATATCTAAGCTTCATGGACCTTGTTGATCCCAAACTATCAGTTGTGGGTGGACCAAAGACAAGTTATCATCACTATTAGAAAATCTCAAGGATGAAGTAGATATGGTACAGATTGAGGAATCGTCATGATTCCAAAAGTTTATATCTAGTGTCAACCATTAGTAGGTTGGTTTGTAGGAGAATTGTTTTTAGCACTATCCTTAGAAGTCTTGAAAACTTCAAAAATGTTGGTGTCTTTCTTTGAAGGTAACTTAGTACGAGGAGAATTTAATTTTTGCAGTTTATACCCTAGCCCTTTGTT
The DNA here is from genome assembly GCA_007258455.2 of Sequoia sempervirens. Taxonomy (NCBI): domain Eukaryota; kingdom Viridiplantae; phylum Streptophyta; class Pinopsida; order Cupressales; family Cupressaceae; genus Sequoia; species Sequoia sempervirens. The sequence continues at coordinate 1,111,146,173 of VDFB02271358.1, read as the reverse complement.
CCTTGGTAATTAGTTCATCGGTATAGGTTTATTCATTCCTTTTTTTTGTGGTTTGAAGCCATTGTGACAATCATATCCTTTTTGTTTCATGATATCAAGACATTTTCCATACTGTTAAATGGCTAATTGAGCATGTATTTCATCCTCTTCATCTTTGTATATCCAATTAGAGAGGTCTTCATCTATAGATTATTTTCCTAGTTCACCCCACTTAGTGAAGGTAGTAGGAGGTTGATACTGAATGATTACCTTAGGATATTTTTGGATATGGCGTGGCTTACCATAATGTTTTGGTGCAGTTGGAAACTTACCCACATAGAATAAGTTTTCAATGTTATATTCTCCACATTCGTCATCATGGACCTATACCTTGCTTTCAAGAAATGATGCGAGTGGAGATGAAGAGGTTGATAGTGACATGAAGAAAAATAGGGTTTTAAAGAAGGTTTATCAAATATGATGTGATGAGACACCTATTTTCCTTTATTTCATTAGGAAATGAGATCCCCACAAAGAATTGACTAACAACCTTTATGTGAATCAATTCAATGTGAGAATATTCATATTTCCTTAAGACTAAAGGACGAGGGTCAAGTTCAAACAAAACCTTGCTAGAAAAACTAAAAATAGCAAATCAACTCCAAAATGCAATCTAAAACTTGAAACTTGAAGATTAAACTCAATATTTATAGAACCAAAAAATAGAATTCAGATCTAAGAATGGCAGAAACATGTGTACCAATCACCAAAAGTGCTTTTTGGAAGCTTATCTGAGACTCAATCACCCATGGGTGAAAGGGTCCAAGTACAAGGGTTTCAAAAATCTTTTGGGAGCCTCTGATGTAGATTTGTAGCCTCGTATTTGTCCAAGTCTTAGTGTTGGAAAGTTGAAAATCTGATCTGTAGGTTAGATTTTGTGATTTAACAACTTTTACAACTTTTACAACTTTGACAACTTTGTAAATCTTGCTCTTCAAAAGGTCTTCAAAAGGTCTTCAACCTAAATCTACAATCACACACATGAGAGAGAAAAAAAATTTGGGTGAATGGGAGTTTTCCTTGGTCAAACCTTATTTTGGTAATCAAACCTTGAATTGAAATAATGAAATGAAAGATGGAATGGAGAATGAACAAAGCTATGTTACCACTGAACAAACCCTTGCATGAAACCTTGATAATGGAGATCTTAGGGGACCTACAACTTGCATGAAATGGATGAATTGGACATGGATCTTGATACTTGTAATTGATGCTTTGAATGCTTGAACTTGATCTTGAAACCTACATCTCAATGTTAGCTCCAAAAACATGCATGATGCAAAAATAATTTGACATGGTGGATAGATCTTGATTGCTGAAATAAATCTTTGATATATCTTCTCTTGAATTCCCTTGGTCATAAACCTTAGCTCTTGTGTAGTCACATAAAAATTCTAGGATATGTTCATAAAAATACTAGGTGAAACTTAGTGAAATAACCTTGTATTTATAGGTATGTATCCTTAATTTCCCGAAATTCAAATATCACAAGCCTACATTGAATTATGGATTTGAAGATGTTAAAATATACCAAAAACATAATCTAAATTTAGGTCCAAAGGTCTAGGGAGGACCCATTCGCCCATGGGAGAATGGGTCCTAGGTCCCTATACTTGGAACACACATTGCTCAATGTAAAGTGTTATGTTTAGGCATTAATTATTGTCAAGTTTCCCCTTCGAAAAATGTAATTTATTAGGCTTGTAAATGAATAAAAGGGCTAATTAATTCATATTTAAGCTCAATTTAATTAAGAGGGCCCAAATATGTGTGAAAATATAAAAAGGTACATTTACCAACACTAAATTAAGGCATTATTAAGTCCAATTTTAAATTAGGAGGGCCCAAACAAGTGAGAAAATGTAAAGGGTTACATTTTTCTACATTACATTTAGCCCTAGTGAGAGGATGACCCTATGTCAAACTCACACTAAAGTAGACACTCAAAAGAGGTATAATTGTACAATCATTGGAAAGATAACACAACAAAGATCAAGGAGGATGATCAAGCCCCCAAGATCTAAAATCTCATGGAAAAACCAACAAAGGCACAAGGAGACGCATGCCTATGTTAAACATATATGTATGTAGCAATGACAAGATACTCAATCATACAATGTCAAAGAATCAAAGAAAGAAACAAAAGGAAAAGGAAGAAGGGATGGATCAAGCCGCAACTGTCCAACTCGATGAGGATTGATGAGCCCAAAATATGCTCATAGTTTGGATATCATGGTGTACTTTTAATACCTTTACTTTTTTTGTTCATGGTTGTTTAACTCTGTTGAAACCTTTTATTGGGGGATATCCTGTAGCAATATACTTTCATGTTCCTGCAACCTATCATGTTGACATATCTATATTTATTACCCTGTTTGACTCCCTAAATGACTGGTATAATGCATGTAGTTTTTAAATGATGAAATAGATTTAAATGTGTGATTAATGAATGGATATTGTGTATGTTCCATGCATCTTTTCTTTTGCAGGTTGTTGAAGAAAGTATGATCAAGTCAAGCGCAGCCGATCTCGGCCCTGCAGTAAAGTCCATTTCCTACACGACTTCGAGGAAGCTCTGGCGAAGACTCTTTGACCGAAACTGTTGGGAAGGATTTTGAATGTCAGTTAATTTGGAAAGAGTGGAGTGTTAGATTCGCTCTAGATCGGGTTGAACAGATAAACTCATTTATGAAGTTTGTTCCTCGATTTTGGGATACATTTTACATCCACGTCTTTCTCTATTAGGGTTAGTTAGTTAGTTGTTTTCCTTATTTAAATAAGTGTTCCTCCTGCGCAGGTGAACAAGTAAGAGAAAAGAGATAGATAGAGAAGCAGATTATGTAAGAGTTAGAGTTATAATACGAATCAGAGTTTTTGTTAGTTTTCTGAAGTAGAACAATCAATGTAAATGATTTCACGTTATGAATAAAAGTTGATGGAGTTCTGAGTACAATCTTCTGAGTAAATTAGTTGATGCTTGCTAAGGGGGCCCACTTAGTAAGTATCTGTAGGAGAGTAGTTGTTTATCCTTTGCTAATTCAGGTTAGATTTCATTTCAGAAAGTTTCAGCACAAGCTCAGTCTTATACTGTTCCTGCAGCATCGGGAATCCATCCCTGTGTTTATTCCTGCAGCATAAGGCCAGTTTATAGTTTGTCTCTCAGTTGTAGCTGTTATGATTTCTGCTTTGGCTAAATTATGGTTGAGTTAAGAGAACTTTGCATTACCTTTCTATAGCATAGGTAGAATTTCTTTCCAAGTATTTATTTTCAATAGGTTGTGACTGAAACTGGTTCTTAGTGCACATATAGTGCTGCTCCATTTAAAGTATACATTCCCTGGTTTGACAAGTAAATGAACGACCACGAAGAGATGTTAGTCGCCTGTTGGAATGTCCAATTCCTAGGATAGGTTTTTCCGTGATTTTCATATCCTTTTGTGGGCACGACCAAGGATCACGCCTCAGCTATTTGTTGAAAAATGTTTACAAGTGGAACTCATTTTCCACTATGCAAACAACAATGGATGCTCACACAAGCTAGTGAAATATGTTGTCCACTAGGTGAGCCCCCAAGAGTGGAAAATGAGAGAATATTATTAGGCTCCCATACCATACCAAAGTTATACCTCTAATAACTTTAATAAGGCACCACACAATATGAACTTCGAGCTTCATAAGGCCTAACAAGTCTGTTATTCCAAACACTTATGAAAAAAAATGCAAATAGGATAAGACATGTTCAAATGGGTTTTTTTTAGTTCATGTAAGGTCTCCTCTTAGAGAAAATTGTGCCTAATGTCTCCAAGAGAGGACAAGTCTAGGATAAAAGATTCAAAACTTAGGAATGCAATGTGTAGGATCACCACTAAGAGGAAATTTGTATGCCAATAAAGGTCATACTCTTGGAGGATATCAAACTCAATGACACCACCAAGAAGAAGACAAATCACAAGAAGTAAGAATACCGTACAATGAAACATAAGATATAGTCCAAGATCTCCAAAAATGATAATGCCAATGTATGCCCCCACTTTAAATAAATTGCTAACACCATGTTGTGAGCAATTGCTTTAAAGTGCAAATGATAAATGCTAACAATAAAGAAGACATGAGAGCTTATTATGAAAACCCTAGGTCAAGCATATGTTTCCAAATGAAGCTACATCATGAAAAAGGAAGGGATTTCCCCCAACATGAAATCCCAAAAATCACACATAAGGGATCCACGGATTCGGGGTCAGCATATGTCTTTGCTACAATGATATTATAGAGCTTGGAAATGTCATCATTCCCAAAATTACTCGTGCAACAAGAAGAATGACACATAGAGAGAAAAAACAAAGAAAAGCTTTTAGTTCAACATGGAAGAGACCTAAATGTCTCAATGCCTTACATCATCCCAAAAAGGAAAACATAAAACAAAGGAAAATATAAAGGGTTTACGACATATAGAAGAATGAAGGTACAAATAGAGGAATGAACATGAAGACATCAAACAAAATAGTATGTGGGATCACATTACGCACATACAATCACATAAAGAATATGAAAAAAAAATAAAGACAAGACTAGTAAGGCACATGCAAGTCAACCTATAGCAGGTCATCTACATCCCAATCTTGTTCATCGTATGTGAAAGGAAGACAACTAGCCAAAGGGACAATGCCAAGTGCCAAACTAGGACAATCACCAAATTTAGCACGCAGTGAATCACTCTTTGTAGGAGGATCATCATGATTTTTACTATTCAAGCTCATGGAAGAGGAAAACAATAAATTTAAATCTTTATGCACTTCCTCGTCAATTTTAGTAGTTTCATTATCATCATCCAAGTTTATCACAATACAAGGTCTAATGATAATATCCATGGAAGGTTCTTGTTCTTGTTGTGTTTAAGGTTTAGGAATTTCTTGTTTCGGAAAAGGTGAAGAATCATCATGCATTTCTTGAGGTAAGTTTGGATTTTTATTTTCTATGTTGTTATTTTTCTTATTTTTCTTGCAACAAATGAGCAATAGCACAATGTCTATGCCTACTCTCTCTAGCATTTCAATTCCCTTTTGTTCAATTTTAAAGTTGCAATTGTGTAGGAGTGGGTTTATCAACCTTGGGTTTTTTTTATTCCCTTAAGGGAGGAATAGAAGGAACCATGGGAGGTTGTTCAACCACTTTCTCTTTAGCTTTGTAAATTTGTTTGATTTTAGGAGGCACAACGGGACTTATTTGGTTGTCTCATGGTCTCTTGTAGGAAATAGGTGGAGGATTTGCTATGTTTTGGTTTTGGTTGCTTGGAAGGGATTTTGGTTCAATCATAGTCTCATCAAGGATAGGAGGCTCAATCGCGGGTTGAGGCATATTGGTAAGGGATAATTTTGTTATGCGTTTTTCCTTAAAATTTTGATAGGATTTGAAAAATAGGTCCTCACAACACCTAATAGGTTTCATTGGTTTGAGCCAAAAGAAATCCAATGAGAAATTCCCATGGGAAGACATAGGATTAAAGCCACTATGATGCACAGTAAAGATCCCATTTCCAAATGGAAACTTTAAACATTTATGCACTATCGAAAGGATGACTTCAATGGAGTGAAGCCATGGGTAGCCTAACTTCACACAAAATTGGTCCGATGACGAGATAATGGAGAATGAGACACTTAATTTTTTTGGTCCAAATTTTTAAGAAAAAATATTGAACCTATCATAGGGAAAGCAAAACTATTATGCATTTTGATCCATGCTTTCCGTTTTTCATAAGTATATTGATAAAGCTCATGCACAAATAGGAATTCTTCAGTGATCGCATTCTCTACAAAAACAATATAAATTAATATCCTATTAGTATGCTTGTCATTGAGATTCTTCTTGCTATATAAAGAGGACCATTGGGTGCATGTTTAATTATGTCACATGTTGTGAGAAAGCAATGCCAAGCAACATCTTGGTTAGGCCCTTACGAGGTTGAACTTCAATGAAGTTGACTGAAGGGTTTCTAGTATGTTTCTCTTTATTTCCTATGTGATATGTTACGTGATGTGATCAAGGCTAAGCACCATTTCTATTCATTGTTTAGTTTTAATTAAGATTCTTATGTTTTGTATCATAGGAACTGCATTAGCGGTGATGGGTTTAGAACTTACGAATTTTTGTAATTGCTCCAACTCTTCATCCATACTTCCAAGGTTCTCATGAGGGACATTAGTAATCATCATATCAACATCATTCACATTGGTTGTAGGTAGGTAAGTTATGGGAAATGAATTGTTAAGGGTATGATCCATAATGGGTTGACTAGTGTCAACACTGTGAGTGAAAGAGTTAGAAAACCCAAGATCCACAGTAAATGATGTATCGTGGGATGACATGAGTCTCAAACTACATCTCATGACAATATTGGCAATAGGACACCAATTTTTGAAGCTCATACAAGTTTCACAAACCCAAGGTGCACCCAAAATGGATAAAGAGGTAAAATTCAATGAAATATCTTAGAATGTAAAGTGCAATGCAAGTATGTAAAAGCAATTTTTAGATTTAAAACAAGATAACTTTCTGATTATGCTATGAAAAAACTTGAAAATGATGTCTTTTAGATGCAATTGTGAATTCAAACAATGCACTAAATTTGATAAATTAAGCTTGATATGAACAATTTCAGATAATAGAAATTTTGGAAACTGAAACAACAAACTAAATACAAAAACATAAAAGGAAGAAACAGTGATTTTAATGCTCAAAAATTTAGGAAAATCCATAATCAGGGAATCATTCGCCCATAGGTGAATGGGTCTCACTTCAGGATTTTTAAAAATCAATTTGCAATTTTTTGAGATGATTTCTAAAGTTTTTAGATTCTAGTTTCAAACAGTAAGTTATAGTTTCAAATTTCTGTAAAATGAGGTCTAAATTCAAGTGCAAAGTAGTTCTAAGTGACAAGCAAGAAGACCTAATTTGAGATGCAATTTTGATTGAATTTTGTAATATAAATTACTAATGATGCAATGTTATGTAAAAACTATGCAAAATGACTAAGATTTTTGAGTTTTCTAGATTTTAAAGAATACAAAAATGCAAACCTAAAACCCTAAATGAGATGCAAACTAATGCAAGTTAACAACCCTAAATAAGGTGCAAATCAATGCAATGCAATGTAAATGAATGCAAAACCTAGATCTAGGGCTGAAAATGGACTCCAAATCAGCAAGATATGATGCTCAAACGATGGGTTCACCAAAATAAAACAAAGAAAAATAGGGTTTTAAAGGAGGTTTATCAAATATGATGTGATGAGAGACCTATTTTCCTTTATTTAATTAGCAAATGAGATCCCCACAAAGAATTGACTAACAACCCTTAGGTGAATCAAGTGAATGTGAGAATCTTTAGATTTCCTTATGATTGAAGGACGGGGGTCAAGGTCAAACAACACTTTGGTAAGAAAAACTAAAAATAACAAATCAACTCCAAAATGCAATCTAACACCTAAAACTTGAAGATTAAACTCAATATTTGCAAAATGAGAAAACATAATGCAGATCTAAGAAGGGCAGGAACATGTGTACCAGTCACCAAAAGTGATTTTTGGAAGCTGATATGAGACTCATTCACCCATGGGTGAATGGGTCCAAGTACAAGGGTTTCAACAATATTTTGAGAGCCTTTGGTGCAGAGTTGTAGCTTCTGACTTGTTTAGATTTTAGTGTCACAAAGTCAGAAATCTAATCTGTAGGTTAAATTCCATGATTTAACAACTTTGACAACTTTTGTAACTTTGAAAACTTTGTAAATCTTGCTCTTCAAAATGTCTTCAACCTAAATCTACAATCACACACACAAGAGAGAAAAAAAAAATTGGGTGAATGGGGGTTTGCCTTGGTCAAACCCTATTTTGCTAATCAAACCTTGAATTGAAATAATGAAATGAAAGAGGGAATGGAGAATGAAAAAATCTATGTTATCACTCAACAAACCCTTGCATGAAACCTTGATAATGGAGATCTTAGGAGACCTATAACTTGCATGAAATAGCTAAATTGGATGTGGATCTTGATACTTGTAATTGATGCTTTGAATGCTTGAACTTGATCTTGAAACCTACATCACAATGTTAGCTCTAAAAACATGCATGATGTAAAAAGACTTTGACATGATGGATAGATCTTGATTGTTGCAATAAATCTCTAATATATCTACTCTTGAATGCCCTTGATCATAAACCTTATCTCTTGTGCAGTCACATTAAAATTCTAGGATATTCTCATGAAAATGCTAGGTGAAACTGAGTGAAATAACCTTGTATTTATAGGCATGTATCCTTAATTTTTTGAAATTCAAATATCACAAGCCGACATTGAATTATGGATTTGAAGATGTCAAAATATTGTCATAAACTTAATTTAAATTTAGGTCCAAAGGTCTAGGGAGGACCAATTCGCCCATGGGAAAATGGGTCCAAGGTCCCTATACCTAGAACACACATTGCTCAATGTAAAGTGTTATGTTTAGGCATTAATTATTGTCGGGTTTCCCCTTCAGAAAATGTAATTTATTAGGCTTGTAAATGAATAAAAGGGATAATTAAGGAATAATTAAGCTCAATTTAATTAAGAGGGCCCAAATAAGTGTGAAAATGTAAAGAGGTACATTTACCAACACTAAATTAAGGCATTATTAAGTCCAATTTTAAATTAGGAGGGCCCAAACAAGTGAGAAAATGTAAAGGGTTACATTTTTCTACACTACAGATAGTGATGTGGGGTTAATGTAATAGGATGAAATGGATGGTGAGGTTTCCTTATTAATAGGAACTTGATGCTCAAGAGTCCCTTTCAGATTGTTGCAATATTAGAAAGGATCAAGATCACTAGATATGGTAATCTCAATTCTATTATAAGGAAATAAATTCATATGCATCTAAGAATGTTGTAAGGAAGGTCCAGATCCAAAACTTAGAAGATTGTATCTTGAATAGCAAGACCAGCATTAATGGGAAGGATGATAATTCCCTTTGAAGAGTGCTTTGAATCATCATATTCTCTTATGATGATCCTTTTTGATACGTCTATACATGCTTCGATGAATCCCATAGTAGTAACCAATTTTAGCGTATAAATGTTCAGTCTTGCTCCACCATGAATCAGAACTCATTAAATTTTGTTCTTGTTGATATATACCTCAAGATGTAGGGGTTCATTATGATTAGGCTTCTATTAAGTACAATCATGTTCTATAAATGTGACATGGTGATTGGTAGCTAGAAACCCCACCATGGCCTGAAATTTTTCAATGTTTAGGTCCATGGGAAATGAAGAATCCTGTAAAGCTTTATCTAGGATTTCCTTACACTCTAGGGATATACGTAGCAATTTAAGAATTGATATATGAGTAGGGGTTCTTCCTGGATGATCTAGTAGGTTGTATTTGTGTTTCTTTGTAATTTAGATGTGGTTGTTCACAGATTCACTTTCGATTGACGAGTCGTAACCACACACTCAGGATTCTTGTTCTTAATGGTAATGGTAGAGACGTTATTATCAACTGGTTGGATATTGTTAATCATGTATTCGTAAGAAACACGGGTGTGATTGACTTGGTCCTTATTATTCATTCCAAAACTGGAGGCTTTCCTTGATCCATGATTTTGTAAGTGATCTTTGAAGATTATATCATCTGTATTCGAGGATCCTTGTTGGTTATCAATTTGTATGTCTTTGTAGCATCAAAAATTGTCACCCTTAACAATTTCACACTATGTTTTTCCCCCCCTAAATAAATGAGCCTAATTGACCCCCTAATGTCCTAAAATTATGTATTATGGAGCCCATTTGTAACAATTTTCAATAAATTACAAGCAATGAATAAATACACCCAGTTCATGTGTTACCCCCTATTAGCGAATGGAATGGCTCAGGATAAATATGCTTAAACAAATGACTCTTGACCCAGATTTAGCACCAATGAAAATCCACTAACAGCTCTGAAAAAACCACAATTGCATTTGTGGCTTTTCTCTTAACTTTGTCAAGGTACAACTCCCTCACCAAATTTTCAATGAATTTATCTAACCTAATGAAGACGGGTATGCTTTTAACCAAAAAGCAGGAAAGGCGACTAATGCTAATTCATAAATATGAAGCTAATGCAAGAGGCATAAATCAAACCCATAAATGACCAATACAAAGATTAAAAACCTATGACCATCCAATCGAAGAAATAAGATCAAACTGCAATAAAGGAACACTATACAGCTTATCTTTCAAGGAAGACAAAACTATATTGCATGCATAATTCCAAGATCAACATACTAAGTATCATTAAATTTATAACATAGATTATAAATCATTAAAATTTGAAATAAATGCTAAAATCCCCTCGATAACACCATCGGGTGTATATTCAGAAAAAAGGCCCCATCTTCATTTAAATTTTCAAATTTATAACAAAGCAAATGCCACTGGACAATTGCCAAAGCCGTTACTAAATTAGTGGCCTTGTTTTCCAACGTTTCTTGAGAATTGTTGAAATCAACCAGAAGAATCAATCTTGGTAGAGAAATAGACATCAACAAGAAAAACTGATCTTGATCTCACTAGTAGCCATTGAATGATCTTTCACACAACCAAGCAATTAATGCAACATCCAGGAATATCAAGTGGTAGCACATGTATGTTTCTTGATGGGAAATTGCAATTTAAACAAGCTCGAATCAACCATAAATTGGAACTAAATTGTCATATCATCAAACTTAGGAGAATGCACCAATGTCCAACCAATCTTCTATAAATTCAACCAGTGTCACCTTTCTTCATCAATCAATAGCATCAAACATGGTGAGTTATCAAAGTGACGGTAACTCTTCCAATGACTACATTTTCTTGGAAGAGATTGAATGCAGTTCACTGTATAGGCATACATCAAACTAGCTGAAAGAGGTCTTCACGGTGTAGGGTGAGGTAAAAGAAGAAGTGTTCCACAACATTTTGGGTGAAGTGTACCTGAGCCAAGCCCATGTACACAACACAATCATGCTAGAACATTTCATATACAGTCATCAGGACTTCTAGTCATCATGACTGGGGTATAAGAGCACTGGAGTGCCTGGTAAAGCCCAAGTTTCATCATCGTTTCAATGTGGTGATCAACGGGCTTAGCCACTACCCTTAGAATGGACTGATAGCTAACACCATATGCATTGCATCGACCCTTCAAGATGAGACTTTGGAGGAATTTTTGGCTCTTTTGCGCATAGGAGTCATAAGAAATGATATGGGACTCTTTGCGCAATTTCTCCAATCGCATGAGAAATCTACTATCACCAACTCAAGTTGAACGCCTACAGACTATTATTGAAGGCATTCGTGTCTTGATATTTTCTCTGTGTACCTGAGAGGAAGTGCCTCTTTTTTCCCATGACATGAACTTTTGTAGTTAAATCAGACAATTTTGTAGTGCCAATGCAATGTAAAAACATTTATATCTATAAATAAATAAAATATTTCTTTTGATATCACTGTATTTTGTATGCATGGCTTCATTGGTTTCCTGTTCATACCGTATTTGAAAATTTTGGTTTCCTTTTCTGTATAATGCACCAGTTAGGTGAATTAAGCTTGATGTTATTCCATTGGTCATTGGAAACCTTCTAGGTGACAAAATAGGTAGTTCACATAACTTAAGAAAACACTGCCTAGGTTTCAAACAGTCTAAAGAATATCACCTAAAGGCATAACTTGTGGGTGAAGCTTTTGATTCTAATGCATGACAACTCATCACCCAAATTATTAACATACGTACACCCACTCTTGAAGAAAATGTGTGTTCAAAAATGGTAAGAAAACACCACCTAGTGGGAATCAAACAATATAAGCAGTAAAATGAGAGGTTTTAAGAACAAATGAAAGCCCCACTCAAGTTCGAGGAAGACAACAAAGGCCACCTAAACACAATTTTAAGTAAAGGACTTAGGAAAAAAGGAAAGATAGTTAGAAAAAGAGAAAAGTGGGGTCCTATTTATGGGTAACAGTGGCTCTGATTGGGGACAAGGACTGCAAAGGACGTAGAGAACCTAGCATTCAAGACCAGTCCCTTTCCATTGGGCACGGAGCCAAACGAGAAGGATACCAAACAAAAGACAAAAATGAACACACCAAAATTGCAATTATTTACAAGGTAGGACTAACCTACCAAAGAAGGAAAAGGAAGGGCACGATCACACAAACCCATTAACTGGTTGTGAGAAGAATAATCCTTTTTCTGAAAAGGCCCACCTTCCTGTACAATATCTAGAATAAATCTAGAAACATTGGCATCCCAGCATTAATGCAAACAAAGATATATCCATAGTTCAACGGTCTCCCAAAAAGCTACTTTTCATCAAAAATTTCATCATGTTGCCATCCTGACTAGACCATTCTTACGATCAAGATCTGTCAATTCAAGCATTCGAATTCTGATATAGAATTTTGAGTTCTAAATTCTTCTTCGGCCTTACATCTCCCAAGAATTTCCCAATTTTTTGAAAAATTACCATAGGAAACAATATTCTCCTTGACTTCATCATACCTTCCTTCGATCAGGCCATTTTTATGGAAGGTAATTGCTTTTGTAAACTGGTGCAAAACAGGGACTGATTTTTTTTTTGCCTCTGGTTGAGCACCAATTTCATCTTCCTCCAATAAAAGACTAGTATTTTCCTCATCATTCCCTTTATTATGACCAATTTCAGCCATTGATAAACAACATTCATCCTCAAAGATGAATTGATTGGCAATTGAATTTGTGAAAAGGAGGTTATCATATATTTCGAATTAATCAAGACTAAAGAGAGGGTTAGAATGGGTTGACCATTTTCCTTCCTCTTGAGAAGTATCACACATGGGATCGCCATTTCTTTCTAGGTTTAAACATGTGTCCTCACTCACCACTTCTTCAAAGGAGAAAATTTCATATTCTAGAATAAGAAGAGAAGTTGATACCAAGTTATTCGAATTATCCTCAAAGGAGAGGAACTTTTCCACAAAAGGAGGAGGTGATGCAAACGATGTCCTTTCCTATGGCTCATCATCTTCATCATCACTAGATTAACTTCAATCACTTTCAACTTCAAATGCGGTATATAAATTGAAAGCCCGATCACTACAACACTGATCTCGTTCCTCACTAGGTTGTTGCATGCTATCAAAAATTGTCAAATTAATGTTTTCAGCAGTTAGGTAAGGTAAATTTGCTTCTTTATGACCTTTAACCAAGAACTCAGAAGGTGTCTTGCAACTAGCTTCAAGTTTCACATTTGTGCCTGATTTCCATTTACCCACGGCAATAAAATCATCCTCAACCTTCACTCCTTCCAATTTATTTTGTTCAATCCCTTGAACTTTGTCTCTTTTGAGGATTAATTGGATGTCTGGTTCCATAGCAGAAATGAATATATGATACTAGATCTCCTCACTAGGTTTTTCTCGAGCAGGAATTTGTTGAAGAGACTAATTGAACCGGTAAACAAAATCCCTCATTGTTTTAGCCTTATTTTTCATGATTCGAAAGAAAAGACACAGGGTAGTTGCAATGTTAATTGGAATTTTATAGCGTTGGAGAAATTTTGTTTTGAGGACATTCCATCTGGTAATGCTTCCTTTTCCAAGTTCCATGTACCATTCTATTGCTTTCTTGATCAGACTGTCAATAAGAATTCTTACAAAAACATCTTCTTCTTGAATTCCTAAAACTGCACTTACTGCAGTCATAGCCAAAATATGTTCCTCAGGGTCTTGTTCATTTTGACTGAAAAATTTAGGAAACCTCTTCCAAGAACCTTGAGTTAAATCATGGTATTATGATAGGGCAATAGGGTCGGCTTAATTACACCAGAGATTCAAAGCCATAAACAGACAGAGTCACCAACTCACACAGGAGTAAAAATTGGGGAAAGAAAATTAATGTGATGGACAAGCCGAAGGTGGATTCTGAGGCTAAGGTACATGTGGGTCCCTTGGTTGATGTAATGGCCAATTAGGCTAATGATCAAGAGGATGAGGAGGGTTGTTGTAGTACTTGAATATCAACCTCAGAGAGTGTTCAATCACAAGTGCAGGTGGGCGTTGGGCTAACTCGTCCTCTTCTTCCAAGACAAAATTCACCTACATATAATATGTTGCATTCCTTCTATATCTCCAGGTGAGTGTATTTAATTGTGATATGATGTCTTCTTTCTCCACTCCAACCCAATCTAAATCTGGCTACAAAATAGGGAATACATTATTGTGAGGAAGTACCATCTTGTTGCATGACGTGATAGAGATTGTTAGACTTTTTCAATCAATTCAACTCTCCCCAACGGATTCGCCAAAAATATGTTAGCGAATGGAATGGATCAGGATAAATATGGTTAAATAAATTACTCTTGACCCATATTTAGCACCAATAGAAATCCGCTAACAGCTCTGAAAAGACCACAATTGCATTTGTGGCTTTTCTCTAAATTTTGTCGAGGTATAGCTCCCTCACCAGATTTTTAATGAATTTATCTAACTTAATGAACATGGGTATGCTTTTAACCAGAAAGCAGGAAAGGTGACTAATTCTAGTTCATAAATATGAAGCTAACACAGGAGGCATAAATCAAATCCAACACAAAGATTGAAAACATATGATCATCCAATCAAAGAAATAAGATCAAACTGCAATAAATGAACACTATACAGCTTATCTTTCAAGGAAGACACAACTATATCACATGCGTAATGCCAAGATTAGCGTACTAAGTATCATTAAATTTATAACACACAGATTATAAATCATTACAGTCTCAAATAAATGCTAAAATCCCCTTGATAACACCACCAAGTGTATATTCAAAAAAAAAGCCCCATCTTCATTTACATTTTCAAATTTATAGCAAATCCAATGCCACTGGACAATCGCCAAAGTCGTTACTAAATTAGTGGCCTTCTTGTTTTTCCAGCATTTCTTGAGAATTGTTGAAATCAACCAAAAGAATCAATCTTGGCAGAGGAATAGACATCGGCAAGAGAAATCGATCTTGATCTCACCAACACCCGCTGAATGACCTTTCACACAACCAAGCAATTAATGCAACATCCAGGAATATCAAGCGGTAGCACGTGTATGTTGCTTGATGGGAAATTGTAAATTAAACAAGCTTTATTCAGCCATAAATTGGGACTAAATTGTCATCTCATCAAAATTAGGAGAACGCACCAATGTCTAACCAATCTTCTATAAATTCAACCAGTGTCACCTTTCTTTTTCAATCAATAGCATCAAACATGGCGAGTTCTCAGAGTGACGGTAACTCTGCCAATGACTACATTGTCTTGGAAGAGATCGAATGTAGTCCACTATTTAGGCATACATCGGACCAATTGAAAGAGGTCTTCACAGTGCAAAGTGAGGTAGAAGGAGAAGTGCTCTGTAGCATTCTAGGCAAAGCGTTCCTAAGCCAAGCCCATGTACACAACACAAACATGTTGGAGATTTTCATATACACAATCATCAAGACTTTTGGCCACTATGACTAGGGTGTAAGAGCACTGGAGCACCTGGTAAAGCCCAAGTTTCATCATCATGTCAATGTGGCGATTAACAGGCTTAGCCACTACCCTCAGAATGGACTAATAGTTGATGCCATATGCATTGCGTCGGCCCTTCAATATGATACTTTGGAGGAAGTTGTGGATATTTTGCATATAGGAGTCGTAAGAAATGATATGGGACTCTTTGCACAATTTCTTCAGTCACACGAGAATCTACTATCACTAGCTCAAGTTGAACACTTGCTGACTATTACTAAGGGAATTTGTGTCTTGATATTTTCTCTGTGTACCTGAGAGGAAGTGCCTCTTTTTATCTATTTACCCACAACATGAACTTTTGTAGTCGAATCAGACAATTTTGTAGTGCCAATGCAATGTAAAAACGTTTATATATATAAATAAATAAAATATTTCATTTGATATCACTATATTTTGTATGCATGGCTTCATTGGTTTCCTATTCATACCATATTTGAAAATGTTGGTTTCCTTTTCTGTATAATGCACTAGTTAGGTGAATTAGGCTTGATGTTATTCCATTGGTCACTGGAAACCTTCTGGGTGATGAAATGGATAGTTCACATAACTTAAGAAAACACCGCCTAGGTTTTGAACAATCTAAAGAATATATCCTAAAGGCATAACTTGTGGGTGAAGTTTCTTATTCTAACACATGATAACTCATCACCCATATTATTAACATATGTACACCCACTCTTGAAGAAAAGGTAAGTTCGAAAATGGTAAGAAAACACCACCTCGTGGGAATTAAACAATATAAGCGGTAAAATGAGAGGTTCGAAGAACAAACAAAAACCCCACCTAAGTTCAAGGAAGACGACAAAAGGCCACCTAAACACAAGTTTAAGCAAAGGACGGGCGAAAAGAAAAGATAGTTAGAAAAGAGAAAAGGGGGGTCCTATTTACGGGTAACACCCTCGAACTCAATTTCCTAGAATTTTGGGCCAGGACCCATATTCCCTTGGGTTTATGGGTCCCCCTTCTTATCTAGGACCCATTTTTGGGCATGTTGTTGGTGACTTTTTAATATTCAAAATTTAAATTTCAAGTGTCGGCTTTTAGGATCTAATTTTTGGGAAATTGAATAAATGCCTATAAATACCTAGTCATTTCACCATTTGAAACTAGAAGTAAAAAAATATAACAAGAGGTGAACATTAAGAGCATTCTAGAGAAATTCAAGAGCAAAATTTTTAGAGATTTATTACAGAAATTCAAGATCCAAGCATCATGTCAAAGTGTATGTGAGTTCATTTGTTCATGTTATCATTATTTTGTGAAGGCTAACCCATTTTGTAGGTCCCCAAAGCATTCAAGAAAGCAAGATCCAAATCCTTGAGGTGATGTGTATGACTCCATTCCTTCAAGGAAGTCATTGAAGGGTGGTGAGTTGTAGTACTTTTTGATTTCATCATTCCTTCCTTTCAATTATCATTTCTATCATTGGCATTTCCATTGTGGAAATGGAAACACTTACACTGCGTTTGACTAAGCCAAGCCCCTAAAATGGCCCAACATTTCCTCTCTTTGTGAATGCATAGATTTCAAGTTAAAGAGGATTAAAGGAAGCTTGAAGGAAAATTGTCCATTGTTGCATTCAAAGCCCTAAAAATTTTCAAGCCATAGAAAATCAACTACAAAATCATCTAATGGCATTCCAACTCTGCAACTGGGAAACAAAAGGTTGGATCCAACATCAGAGGATCCCAAAAGTTGAGCAGGACATCCCTACAAGTACTTAAACATCATATGGTGAATGAGTCCTCCTATGCACACTAAAACCAAATTTTCTATGCAATTACATGTCACTCTATAATTTTTGGATCCACCTGCAAAATTGTTGTTTGAGTCTATCAGTTGTCAAGATCTTGCAATTTGCATATTAGGGCACATAGTCTAATTAGGTTAATCATCCCAAATCATTTCTAATCCACTCCCATCCTCAATTAGATGTAGATCCAAGTTTGATTGGCTCACCTTCATGGTTGAAATTCAATCTAATCTCCTTATTGATCTACATCTTAAATTAACATAGAAAAAATCCCCTTGCATCATAGGTTCTTTGCATTTAGGACTTAGGATCACCTTTTTCTATGTTTCAATCTCCTTGCTCTATATCATCTTGGATAATATTTTTAAGTTTAAATCATGAGGAGGTTTTATGTCCTTTCATCTTGTGATACTCATAGAATTCGTTATCATTCCACCAAGATGACTTGAAGGGTCCTGGTTCATAATGTCTTATCTCTCAGAGTTGAATGAAATTAGATTTCAATAATTTCTTTAAAACCAATTCAATTGGTTCCCATAAGGGCATGTATTTTCATCATAGTTGATTAGCCCTTGAAGGACCACGTTGTGCATTATTTTCAATCGTGTTAGTTGTTTGCCATGATTTTACGATGGATTATTGTTATTTGATGTTGAAGGTCCTTTAAGACTAATCGCAAGGTGAGATTTATTTACCACTTTAGCATCCACCACGCCATCATTCGCCACATTCTTGTTTCGTGACCAGATTTTTTTTTGTCATTTGAGTTATTCAAGTAATTGTTATTTTCTTTAAAAAAAATCACCAGCCCTTTTCCAATGAGTATTTTCTTAATAGAGATACCTTTCTCAATAACCTCCTTGAATTTGTTTGAGCAATGAATTTGCAAATTAAACATCACTTCTTTATTGATATTTTCCACAAAGATTTGTACCAATTTCTTTTCCAAAATTTGACAAGGACATTTGCTTTCAAGGCTTCTCCACCTTTGTAAGAATGAAGCGAATGTTTCTCCATCCTTTTGTTTAGTTTTATATAAGTTTATTATGCTTGTCATTTTCAATGTTGTAGGAGAAATGTGCTACAAATTTATCTACCAATTCACTCCAGGTCCTAATGCCAAGAGGTAGGTGATCAAACCATTCAAGTGCTTGTACTCCAAGACTTTTCAAAAAAAGTCACATTAGGTATGTATGATCATAAGCAACATCCAAGGAGGCTATGTGAAATTCTCTCATATGCTCTACAGGATCTCCCTTCCCCTTGTATTTGTCATATTTTGGTACAATGAATTTTGTAGGGAGGGGTGGCATGTATATGCTTCTATCAAAGGATAAGGACATAACTCCTCTATTGAGTACATCTTTTTATTTCCCGATACTTTTATATTTGAAATTTTTTGTTGTAGGCTTTGTAGATGTTGCACTAAGATATCCATTAGTGATGGTGTCATAGGAGATGTGTTTGCTTGTTGATAATGTGTTTGACCCTGTAGAGGGTTTGTGAATGGGTTCATGTTTTAATGATTAATAGTTGAAGTGGAACCATGCATGTTTTGGTTAATTGTGTTAAAGTGATATTGTTGTTGTTACCTGATTTTAGCTTTCAGCTGAAATTAGGTAACTTAGCGTTTGCTCTTTTCAGGTTGTTTAAACATTTAAAAGACAAACCATTAAACTGCTAGTTTCAATGTGCATGAAAGAGTGATTGTCAAATGAATCAGATTACATTTTTCCATTTCAATGGTGCATTACAACAAACGAGAAAGAGAATCATGTATTCAAATGTAATTTCTTTTATTGATAGTCATTAAGGTACATGTCCCTCACAAGCCAAGGGAATAGCTTTCTTATTCAAATGAAAATATGAAACAACTTATACATGAATAAGTAGAATGAAATAAGAGAATGTGCATGTAAGAATGGAACTAGTCATTGCCTGTGAATGACTGGTTACAAGTTTCCCGTTGTCATGTTGCTACTACCCCGAACCGCTTGTGTCCCTCCCAGCTCTGTAGCACTCCTCACCCTGCATCTGAAGAAAACATTGTGTTAGAGCGAGGCTCTAAGCAATGAATGATTCAATCCTTGCATACACACCTACCTACGCATGTATAAACTGATCCATAAGTGCATTAAACCAAAACATTCAACATATGCATTTATTTTCTAACTGTTTGCTTCATATGCAAATTTAGGACAAGTCTGGTTACTGTTCTAATTTAGAAGATGATAGCATGTGGGGTAAATGTGACTCCCACAAGGGTAGAGCTTGGCATGCTTTGAAAGAAAAGGAAATTGAGCAACTTGATCAAATATTTATCTCTTATCAATGCATTAAATCAATATGGAATCACACCAGTTGATCAACGTTCATTATCAGATTCAAAGATGCATCAAGTTCAATTATGCATCTATTAAATAATGAGGAAGCATTTCAAGTTTTTGCCAAGCCCCTCTCACCGTAACCCTATGGGACAGTCACACATCACATAGGAAGGTGAGTTGTTAGGTCACCCACATGTGTGATAGGTGGTTGTCCAATAAAGTTACAATGGGGAGACTGTTATGTATCACACGTGAGAAAAAAGGAAACAAATGTGATGGAATCAAACAGTAGATCAATGTGGGACAACAAACATTACAATATTCTCATGGAAGGACAACAATCATAAATTCTTTCCACATGTCAATGCAAGGACAACATTAGTGAACATGCTCATAACCTTTCATGCAAGGGTTTTGGTCATCATAAATGATCCAACCTGGATAAAGATTGCATGCAAGGGATGACAATGGACAGGTACATAATGATAAGGTTTCATTCCAAAGAAAGAAACATGACAAAGGGCAACTAAAGATTGTTGGCCCATTGAAAGTGATATAAGAACTTTTCCTGTCACAGTGTGACAATCTTGTGAGGATAGGTCCTGTGAATGATGATAGCCTAGATGCCATTGAAAGAAAATATGACAGTAAGAGGAAATTTCAACAAGCATGAGCATTTTTCAGTGTCATGAGAGTTAATGTTATTAACAATGGATCAACCTATATAAAGGAAATTTGCGAAGCACTCGCTTAACCAAATCTGAGTTTATTGGATGGCATAGGGTCGTAAATGGCTGCAACCTTCTTTCAACACTACATATTGCTTGGAGAGCACCCATTTGGTATATATGTGGTAGACCACTGTCCTTAAAGGAAAAAACTACACAATCATGTGTAAAAATATAGACCTGTAATGCAAGAAAAGATAGTCACCTTGGTGCCACCAAAATACAGTCAATGGTAGTGATAAAATACCTTCAATGGATAGTATGACAATCCTACAAGGCTAGTGCCTAGAAAGAAAGCCAATATTCCATGAGTACAATTGACAAACTAGAAATCAATGACTAGTCAGGTAAGTGAAGAGCCTTGCATCTAATGTAATCTCTTTTGGTTCATAAATTATATTTTCAGCACATTCTCAAAACTTTGTTTGATGAGAACGAAGAGACAATCCTTGAATCCCAATGGAATACATTGGTTTATGTTGATTATGTATCTTCAAGTTTTGAAAGGATTAAAGTTGTTGATGTGCAATGGATTCTCAACAAGGTAGCCCTATCACTAGGAGATCAGAACTTTCAATTTCAAGAGTGATCAACAGTACAACACTTTCCCATCATCCCTAGTGTCTTCAATTACCATTCTATTAAATATACATTCCTTGTGAAAGAATAATGAACAGGAACAGTCAGGGACTTAATTATATCTCAAAGGAACAACACCAAGCTAGAGATCATTTTGTGCTTTTGTTGATAATTTAATGATATTCTAGGATCAAAAGATAGATACCATGGGTTTTAAATGTAGCATCACATATAATCTTTGCATGGGAAGCGAAAATGGTAGTTATGGTTTGAAGGACAGTCTCTTGATGGCTGAGCAAATGAGGCATTCACATACAAGAATTTGTCACAATGCCAATGCAAAAAAATAAAAATAAAAATAATAAAAAGTGGCAATGCTACAGGTAATGGACCTTTGTCTTCCAACAAATACCAAAGTCCTAATTTTATATCATTATTATTGGCAGTTGAAGGATCAAACATGGAGCCACCACAGAATGCCTGTTATACTGAATCAAGTGGTCTACAATCCAATCATTCCATGGTGAATGAATTGGAGAGGGAGGGCTCAATCAAAATACAAAGACTAATATGATAGAAGTTTTAAAATGCACAGTGAGCTCGAAATGGCATCATTTCTACAGTGAAGAAATTCAAGCATAAACCCTCATGGCCATGATGAACCAAAAAAGAAAAAGGTGGTTTTCATTAAGGAATGGAAAGGAAACACAGCGCTTCTGAGTTACAGCCATACTGTGCAATGGCATTGAATCATTTTTTATAGAGGTCATTTTTTATTTACAGGGCAGCATTTTTTTGTGAAAAAATGACCACCTCTCATGAAATGTCATTCATCTTATAATCTTGTGCACTTTTCATCATTCAAAATATAGAGACAAGAAAACAAATGTGAAGGTCATGGCCAGAATGCTATTCTAATACATGGAATGTATGAAGTCTTCAAAATGGTGAGCTCTTTGTTGGGAAATTACCATGAAATCTATGAAAAATACAATGCAAATGCAGCCATTGGGAATGGAATAAACAGAAGCAACAGGAAAACCATCAGAATGCCCATGGCTGTGGCCTAAAACCCATAAAAGGACTATCAAATAGATCAAAAAGAGCCAGTTTTATTAAGAAAAATTGAGTTACCTATTGTTTACAATATGAAGATCATGAAATTTCATCAGGACCAAGATCTCCATGCAAAAGCCACCCCTGAAACCCTATTCTAGTGGCAGAGTAAATTCTTCATGATGTTTTGCCCAAATGATGAGGTTTTCCCCTTTGTCAACATGTTTTGATAATTAGGGTTTAACCCCTATTTGCAATTCGATGGGATTTTTATCCCTTGTTTTAAAAATCAAACACATGGTAAATGTGATGGGGGCCGAAAACTCATGCTTATTAACTTAGGCATTCTTGCCTTAAGTTCTTTTCCCCTTGTTAAAAACATTGTGCCTTTTCAAAATGTTGCTAAGTGTTTCAAGCAACCTGTGGAGTGTGCCGATTCAGGTCATGCCTTTGACCTTTTAATCATGATGCCTTGGTGGCTTGTGACTTGGAATTTGTTTTCCAAAGAGTTTGGAGGTCGACCATAGTGGCCAAGTATTTTGGAGCCTATGTGACTTTGCAAACCATGTGATTATGACATGTGCGGGAAGAATGTAGAATATGGGTGGTAAGTTGATAGTCAAAGTACCCTTGAAGCTTTTGAAAGCTTTTGCCATAGCATTTGATGTTACATTTTATTCCATGTCTGAAAATATCATGTAAGTGATTTTAAAATCACTTTTATTGTGCCTTTTAATACAAATGTAACACAGGAGGATGGTGGGCCCCTTATTTTGTACTTTGAATGTAAAATGACTTGATTAAGTGATGCTTTATAAATCACTTAATTAAATTCATTATCTTTTAATGCTTTTTGAGTCTTGAGATTCAAAACACACATATTGCATGACTTGTGTGTGGGTCCAGTTTTGGTGATGACTTGTCAAACATTCAGAAAGTGTGGTGGGTAGTGTTTGGCTGTTTTGGAGGTTGTTTTGTCACACCTTCAGTGTGACCTTGGACTGGGCTTGATTTTTTCTGCATTTGGAGGCCTTTTGGAGTGTTTTTAGAAGCTTCTATTTTGGCTTGTGTGTTTCATCTGACTTAGGGTTTCTAGAAGGACTTGTGTGGGTTTTTGGTTTCAGTTTGGCTTAAGTATGTTCATTTTTTAACATTTTAGGGGGTTCTTTTCTTTCTTCTTGCAAGCATTGTGGCTTTTGGAGCCCTTTTCATGGAAAAGGATTGCATTGTGACTCATTATTAGACATTTACAGCAGTGTGTAACACCTTTTGATTGCTAATTTAATATATTTTAACTTCTCATTATGTTGTTTATTGTGAAAGCTTTATAAATGGTTGATGAAATCTATGGCAGAATTGTTTTTCCCTTTGATTTTGTCATGTTTTCTTTTCCTTTATGCAGTTAGTATGAATTTTCAAGTCATAACATGTGTTGAGTTATTTTAGGATAAAGTCTGAGTTGTGAGGATGCAATTTTCTTCCTTCTAGATGTTGTCCATGGCATTTTTAGCCTTGTTATGAAACACTGATGCAAAGGCATATGGATTTTTGAGTTGTGTAAACCACTGTTAAGTTATTGACCACTCTTGTGTGTGGAAGCAACTGTATTGGTCTGGGAGATATCATTAGGTGCATCACCATAGGGGTTAGTTTTCTTTTCATGCTTCTTTCTCCCCTTATTCCAACAGGAAATAGTTTAGGTGACACAATCAAAAGGGGAAGCAGGCCCATAATCCAAAGGTCTTCTTTCAAACAAGTTACCCACAACCTGAAAGCAGTCCCATGTTAGCCCAAATCTGCTAAGTTCTTATTGAAAGCTTAGAATTTAGGGTGCAGATTTGGTGTCCTCACAATTGCATGGGTTAGGTGTTTTTTTTGGAAGTGATATGTAAAATTTGGATTTGGATTAAATTTTTGTTGTGATGGGGGTTGGTTGAAGTTAGATGTGAATGTTGGGTTAGGGTTAGATTGTTGTTGTGGTGTTCTATTTAAATTTAGGTTGGATCCAAAGAATGTTTGATTCTAGGTTGGGGTGTGTTAGTTTTTTGTGAGGTGGAAGTTGTGTTTACTTGTGGCCCTAAAAATGAAGGATTTATCCTTTTAGTTTTGTTTGGTGGACTATGATTTATGATGTTATGGTTTGCAAGTATGGTGTTGGTTGGTTGTTGTGTTGTGATTTTTTTTCCAAATGTAGGTGTGGGAGGTATGTTAACAGTTGTTGTATTATGTGAGGTTTATCCAAATGGCATGCTTGTATTCAACTATTATGATGTGGTGTTGTATGATGGAGTTGTTGTGTTAATTACACCTTGTCCTTGAGATACTGTATTTGATGTTTCTCCTATGCTAGTGGAAATATCAAAGTTAGCAAGGATTCTAGCTCCATTATGTGCAAGTGTTAAAAAATATTTGTTAGTGTGACCAATGACATAGTGAAGGTTAACTACACTCGATCCATACGAATTCGAGGCATATTTAACCCACTAAGCATTAATCCCAATAAGATCATTCACTGTAAACAAAGAAAAAGAAGCCATTAAAACTAACATTCTAAATCATGAAAGCTTGAAAAACCTCTAATTTAAGACATTGAAACTTATCCTATTGGGGGAGTGGTGTCATATTGATGTGGAATGGTGACCCTTTCCCAATCCCTTGGATAATGAGCTTGTTTCAATCAATTTTATTGAAGAAAATTGATGAACCCATTGATAGATGTGTATGAAAATATGATTTAAAGCTAAATGAATCTGATGCAAGCTATTAACATGATTTATGCTAAGATGATTGATATGGGTGTATGCAAAACTACTCTAAATGTATGCAAGCTTAAAAAGATTAAAATCCTAATTAACAAGTAAGCTAAATGTATACATCTATGTTTTCATGGAAGCCATTAATGGAAGCTTAAAGCTAATATGCACCTAAAAATGAACTAAAATATGCTAAATTTGAGTAAAGTATGAATGTGAGTGTGAGTGAGTTCAATAGCATAAGTTTGCAATTGAAAGATGGATCCATTTGTCTCCAAATAGTGTTATATTTATAGGAAAACAAATACGAAATGAATGGTTGAGATCAAAAAGATCAATCAAAGGTCAAGGATGAAAGGAAGAAGAGGCATGGATCATGGATTCTCATCAACGGGTGAGAATGCAAGATGAGATTTAATCAAGAGTTCTCATTTGTTCCAAACAAACACACTTTTGACCTCTACACACAGGTCACAAGGTAACTTGCTCAAGAAGTCACAAGTTTAGCTTGCTCAAGAAGCCAAGTGAGAATATCCCTTTTTCAAATGATTGGAGGAGAAAGAATATTCTTTGGAATATTCTCATGGGCAAGGAAATAGATATTTTTTAAATTAAAACAAAGTTTAATTGTGCAAAAGGGAAGGAATATTCCATGGGAATATTCCCCTTTTGGAGGAATGCGCAAATGAGGAATATTCCCTTGAAATATTCCCTTGCAAGTGGAAGAATTAGTAATTTTATAATTAAAACAAAGTTTCAATTATGTAAATTAGGGGAATTATATGATATTCATTAAATAATTATTTTAATGGAGATCAAATGAAAAAGCAATGGATGAGATTGATTTGATCTATCAATGGTCACAAATGAAAGGAGGATGAAACATGGATCAAGGATTCTCATCAATGGATGAGAATCAAAGATCACATGGATCAAGAAAAGATCAAGGCCTCACAATCATGCAAACAAACACACTTTGCAACAAATTTAAAAAGTTGTTCCAAAGTTTGTTTGGAGTAATCATTACCTTTTTTTGGAGGAAAATAGGAGAATATTCCCTATGCAAGTGGATGAGAGGGAAATAAGCAATTTAGTTATTTAAAACTAAATTTGAATGTGCAAGATGAGGAATGTGAGGATATTCATTAAATTATTGATTTATTTAATGAAAAGGAGATGCAAATATGATATTTAATTAAATAGTTTAGGTTATTTAATTAAATAAGAGGACTTAGGGTTAAAATTAAATAGTTTAGGTTATTTAATTAAATAAGGACTTAGGGTTAAAATTAAATAATTTGAATTATTTAAGTAAATCGGATGAAATGTCAATGTGGGAGGAGATGAATTAACCCAATTATGTCAATTAGATTAATAGGTGAAAATGAGGCATTTAATTAAATAATTAGGCTTATTTAATTAAGCAAGCGAAAAGAGGATGGGTTTGAGGATGAAATGATGTTAGCTAGCCTATTAGAACTGTAAAATTTTAAAAAATTTATGGTTGTCTGTACCCATAAGTTTCCTAAGAAGTCCATGCCATAAGCTCATGAATCTGCTTTGCATATCATGTTTGCCCTTGTTTTAGTTTGTTTTCATTATTTGGTCCCATAGAAATCATCTAACCCTGAGTATTTCAATATATAATTCATATCGGCAAGCGGTCGGGAATGTCTCGTTGATCAGGTTACATTTGTGGATACATATCGGCAAGACGCAATTCATTGTCTCAGTGACCAAAGGATCCTATCAACGAGAAAATCTTCATCGAAATGAGTCATATCGAGCCTATTTGTGTCTTACCGATCAAAGACATAGAGACATATCAACATGATGCACTTTGCAGTCTCAGCGACACAGGGGTCCTATCGAAAAAATAATGATCATCGGTGTAAGTCATAATGGGCTTATTTGTGTCTTACCGATCGTGGTGCAATTCTAGAGCATCAAAAAGGAATCTGCAATATTCTCAATAAGTTTTCTAGAAAAGTGGGTCCTGTCAATAGTATAGTACCATTGGGGTGAGTTCGAGGAAGTCTTTCCAACCCATCATATCATTATAGCAGAATTACATCAATAGGGGGACTTAGCAAAATTCATAGTCTCGCCGATAACGAAATTCATCAGCCAGACTTGAACTGTCAGTGTAATGTTCCAGAAGCATTTGTTTGGTTTTGCTAATAAAGCTAAGGAAGTTTTTCATCGTTGTCATCGGGATGAAGTCAGGGAGTCTTGCTGACCCTCTATGTCACAGAGACAGGATCACATTAAGGATTTGGCAGTATACTTGGACAGGATTGATTCGGCGAGACTGGCTTCTTCAACGAGAGATAGGAAGCTCATGTCGAATGAAGTTCCATCGACAGGAAAACCACTGTGTCTCAATGATTGGAGTTGACAAAGGATAAATCTCGGTAGAACACAATGAAAGCGGAGGAACATCTGCTCGACCTTCAATGTCACAGTGATACACTCATGACTGAAGGGATAGCTATCAGTGAGACTCAACACATCGATGAGACTGCATGATATCAAAATGATATAAAATCTGTGGTAGTCGGAGAGACTTAGAACATCGATATGACTACAAGATGTCATAGTGGATGTCTAGTGAACATTTGAAAAAGCTCGAATAAAATAATCGCCCGAGATTTGAATACGAAGGGACGTGACTTTTCAAATGATTGATATATAAAACCCATTTTTGACAGCAGAAAAAGAGAGAGGAGAGAGGGATTGAACAAAAAATACAGTAGGATACAAAATGTCTTTGTCTGAGACTATGATGCATGTTTTAAATGATGGAGATTTCAATTGAATTTATTTGATTTGGTGACATTTTTCTGGTTTCAATTGTTTGTTGTGTTAATTAAAAGTATTGTTGAAGTTGTCTCCAAGGTTGATATTTTCTAATTGTTTAAACTAATATATCAAGGATATTTTTCAGTTTATCAGTGCACACTTGTTGTATCTGTATGGTTAAATTAATTGTGTCTTTCAAGGAAATATTGAATCCTTTAAATCAATCATAGTAATTAGGGAATCTCATTTGGATCATTAAGAAGAACTCAGTAGTCATATTCCTGCATGTTTATACCAATTATAAACTTAAAACCTATATGCCAAACAATTTGAGTTTCTGCTAGAAAGAAGTTACTCTTTTCAGATTTTCATTTGACTCCGTACACCGAATAAGGCACTAGTCTCTGCTATTCCACTATTCAGTTTCATTCATTTTTTCATATGAACATATTAGATTTTAGCCTTGATATTGCTTATACAATTTATACCAAATTAAAACTCATTTATCCACTCCTATTTGCCAGTGTGGATAAATTGCTTTAGGAAATAAACATTGGTCAAGTCTGCTTCATTGTTATAGGTACACCCGCCTAGGGCTAGCAGCACTTGAAGAGTAGAAGGTTCAATTCATTTGGCCTTGTTTGTTACCTTTAAACGTATCTAGAGATTGGCAACCTCTAGAGGTATTTTTCCTGCATTTTTGAGAGCTAACAAATTGGTGACTCTGCTAGGGACTTATTATAGGATATCTTATTCAAGATCGTCATACAGAGTCATTGAAGAAAAATTCATAATTTGAGAAGTTTTTGAAAAGGTGATTCTGTTGGGGGATACAATCAAGAATAGTTTCATTTTTCTCACTTTTCACAAAGTGAGTGGCAACTCTGACGAGAAGAATATTGCATCAATTCAACATGAATGGTAGAAGATCCCAATATAAGGGAGGTCCTACTGGTAACAGTAAGTGGACACATAAGGGTGATCAGGATGATAAGGGTGAGAAGAAAGAGGATGACATGTGCATAACAAACAAAGACAAAGCGTCAAGACCACATTGTGAGACATATGACCGTTATGATACATGGAGAGTGCAGAACCTTGTACCCCTGAAGAACAAATAAATCCTTTTTATAATCCTCAGAAACAGGCAGAGTTTGATGCTAAATTCGAAGTTGAATGAATCAAATGTAAATAGGAATATGATCAAAGAATGGAGGGTAATCAAAGTGAGCCTATTGATCATGTAATTCCTCAAGAAAATTATGAGTTCTCAACCCATGAGGAAGTAGAAGCACAGTTAGAGTTTCTTAAACAAGACGTAGAAAGAGAAAAAGATGAACAAGAAAAGATCCAAATGATAAAAGCAATCCAAGACTTCAAATTGTAGAAAGCCCAAACTGATGCTCAGATAGCTGGTTTTTCAAAGTATATGTCGCCTCATAGGTAGGGAAATAATAATGCAAGGCCTTCAGACCCATCAAAGGCTCCTCAGAATCATATGAGAAATTAATACAAGCAACCAAACCATCCACCGTATATTGCATCACAACATACAAATTTACAACCACCTCATGGTCAGCAATATGTTCCATATCTTCATACATAATACAATAATCCAATGTACCAGTATCAACATGTGCATAACCCTTCCCCTCAGCAATATACCACAATGATTAGACAATTTGATTTGACACGATTTCAATTATACCCTTACCTTATGGATAGTAGTTGGAGGAGTCTTGTTCCTAAGTTTACAGGGAGCAGTGCAATTACTGTTGAAGATCACTTGAGGAATTTTAATGCTTTTATCCAGGACTTGGATATAGCATATGAAGATTTACATATGAGGTTATTCATGATGTCACTCACCGAAGAAGCTAGGGATTGGTTCAATGGCCTGCCAACAGCTTTTGTTGATTCTATCCAAGAATTTCAGGATCGATTTCTTGAACAGTATGGAAATCCATGTGCACCAGATGTTGCTTTACATGAATTAGTACGAATTCAAAAAAAATAGAATGAGTCAATTTATGATTTTAACCGGAGATTTTGCAAATTTCAGAATAAGATACCACCTGGATCAAAGTTTCCAGACTCTGCAGCATTGAGTATTTATTTGAATGCATTCGATCCAAAAACAGGGTATGAACTAAGAAACAGGTTTCCAAGAGATTTGGTTGAAGCCCAAAAGATAGCACTGACCATTGAAAACAATAGGAAAGCTATTGGGATGATCAATAAGAGAGACAATCCTAGGGTTCCTCAGCATGCCAATAATTATCAATACAAATAGGAGAACATGTACAGAAATGAGAGGCCTCGGTTACATGACATGCCCTACAATACAAATTAGAAGGATGGAAAACCTATAATGGATACACCCAGGAACAAAGAAACACCTGATCCATTAAGGAAGAAGGGGGCGTATATGGTCAATAATAATCTATGGTGTGAAGGTTGTGATGGGCCACATTCCCCAGACTACTGTGTTGTAGCCCAAGAAATGCAAGAAGAAGGAATATTAGTGGGTGATAGTGGAGAGGATCACACAGTGTACTTGACCTCAAATACCTTTCACCCTGCTAAGGAGGAATATTCATCTTCAGAAGATGAAGGCTGTGAGTACGATGTTTCAAATCAAAGGTGCAATGTCCACATGGTTGAACAACAGGTTTTTTCTGATTTTGAAGAAGATTGTGCAAAACAATACTCTGTTGAGGTGCCTACTCAATGTGATATAAGGAGACCCACTGATGAAGAAATAAATAGGTTAACCATTTCTACTGTTGAACAAGGAAAGAGCAAGTATTGGTTAAGAAATAAGACAGTGAATGAAAAGGAAGGTGCTCCTAGGGGAGCATTTATGAAAGATAGAGAAGTAACACCAAGAGTTTTGAAGAGAACAGAGAATAAGCAATATGAAAAGAATGAACAAAAGCTTGTTTAGAAAGAAGAGAACAAAGAGTTATACAAAGAAAAGCAGAAACTTGTCCAAAAGGAAGAATCCAAAGGGGAAACATTAGAGCAAAAAAAGACGGTTAAGGCAGAGGGTTCTTCATTCGACTTTTCTCAGGCTTTATCTCAGGTAAAAATGTCTATCCCATTGCTTGAGATGATGAGAATTAAGGAGTATATGGATAGTGCAATTCAATTGATATCGAATGGAAATGAGAAAAGTACAAATTCTGAAAATCAAATGGCCATTGAAACGGTTAACAAGCAAGAGAAGGTGACTGTCCCAGAAGTGTGTCTAAATGATGTGTTGGTAAGTTCCCCACAAGTTGAACCTTTTTTCACCACACTGCTTATAAACAATAAACTGTTGAGGAATTGCATTATAGACTCTGGTGTTGCTATCAATATCATGCCAATGGGAGTTATGAAATAGCTAGGCATGTGGGTAGATACTAATGAAGGGAAGTGTTATGCAATGGATAGTAGGCATGTTCCAGTAGTAGGTGTTATGAAAGATATTGAATTCAAACTAGCTACTTATCCTCAAGCGGCCTACAATATAGATATAATTGTAACTAATACCCCTCCTCAGTTTGGGATGCTTTTATCAAGACAGTGGACGGTAGCGGTTGGGGGAAATTTCCAATTTGATTTTTCTTATGCAACAATTCCAGTGAATGGCCAGGAAGTTAAGTTGTACAGGGAGCCAAGGATGAACCCAATCATAGATTGTGTGCCTCAAGATCAACTCAATTGCTTTTGTGATATGGATCTTGGAAGTTTTAAGATAGAACCAGCCCAGCTAGAGTTAGTCAATGATGATCCAATTGATAAACATGTTGCAAAAAACTATGATGGTGTATGGAAAATGTACTTTGATGGAGCATGTAGCCAAGAAGGTAACGGAGTAGGAATAGTGTTTGTTTCCCCTGAAGGACTTACTTTTAAATATTCATTTTTTCTGGCGTTTGAATGTATGAACAATATAGCAGAATATGAAGCTTTGTTAACAGGTTTGAATATGGCTGTAAAACATAAGATTAGGCTGCTAACTATTCTAGGGGATTCAGAGCTAGTCGTTTCCCAAGTTAAATCAAAATATGGAGCAAAACACAAGAGGCTGAAGCAATATAGGAACACTATATGGAACACAATTGAGTTGTTTGATGCTTTCTCCATTGAATGGATTGAGAGGTCGAAGAACATAATGGTAGACTTTTTAGCCAATGTAGCACTAAGAAGAGATGACATCACATTAGCTAGAGTGTCTCAAATCGAGTTCAAAGCAAGACCCCTTGTGCCTGACAATATATACAGTTGGCAGGTTTTTAATGACGATACTGACCTCTTGAAATTTCTTCACTGTATAGATCAATATGAAATCCAAGAAATTGACTTCAATGCATTTGTAGAAGAGGTAGACGGAAAGCAGACAGTATTTGGGAAAGAGGTCTTACAGCTTAAAACTAATAAGCTTCCCAAAGGGCTAGTAGCATTGGAAAGGGTATATGATGGAAATGATCAGTCCCTCATGAAGCAGACACCAGTCAAGAGAGAGGATATTGAAGAGGTCAATTTAGGGACTGAACTGGCACCAAAAAAGGTATGCGTTGGAAAGAAAATAAGCCCGACAATTCGAAGAATGTTGATTGCACTATTGAGAAAATATAAACATGTGTTTGCATCGTCTTATGAAGATCTCAAAGCATATAGGGAAGATTTGTTTCAACATGAAATATCATTGAAGCTAGATGCAAAGCCATTTAGGCAAAGGAAAAGACCTATCAACCCAACATTGGAACCAAAGATGCAGGAAGAATTGGTAAAGCTTAGAGATGGGGGTATTATCAAACCAATCAGGCATTCAACATGGGTTTCAAACTTGGTTCCTATGAGGAAGAAGAACGGGGATATCAGATTATGTGTGGACTTCATAAATCTAAATGTGGCATCTCTCAAGGATAATTATCCTCTACCTAATATGGAGGTTGTACTACATAAAGTAACTGGGTGTGAGTTGTTATCTATGATGGATGGGTTCTCTGGTTACAACCAGGTCAAAGTCAAAGAATCTGAGAAGTACAAGACAATCTTTACAACCCCATGGGGAATGTATGTTTATGTGAGAATGCAATTCGGTCGAACAAATGCAGCTGCAACCTTTCAAAGAGCTATGGACGTAGCATTTGCAGATTTGATTAATGCTATCATGGTGGTATATCAAGAAGACCTTACTGCTTATTCAAAAAGGGTTGAAGATCATGTAGAACATCTGGAAAAGGTTTTTATTAAAGCTTTAGAATATGGTATTAGTTTGAACCCTAAAAAATGTCATTTTGTAGTCACAGAAGGTAAACTCTTAGGACATATTGTGTCAAAGGAGGGGATTAGAATAGATCCTGAGAGGGTTGAAGCCATAGATAA
This sequence comes from Sequoia sempervirens, assembly GCA_007258455.2. Lineage (NCBI taxonomy): Eukaryota > Viridiplantae > Streptophyta > Pinopsida > Cupressales > Cupressaceae > Sequoia > Sequoia sempervirens. Next base: position 1,111,113,170 of record VDFB02271358.1, on the reverse strand, counting down.
AATTCCTATTCCGAAGACCATCAAGGCCATCCAGTCATTTTTTGGACAGATTGATTTTGTTAGGAGATTTGTCTCTAATTTTTCTAAAATTATTAAGCTCATATCAAAGATGTTAAGAAAGGGACAAAAGATAGAATGGACTGCAGAGGCATTGGAAGCTTTCATATCCATCAAAAGGGCCATCAAGGAAGCTCTTATGCTTAAATCTCTAAATTTTTCAAAACCATTTCAAATATTTTCATTTGCTTCATTGCATACTATAGCTACTGTCATGTTACAGAAGAATGAGGAAGGTCATGAGCAGCCTGTGTCTTTTTTCAGTAAGTCATTGTAGGGGTCAGAGTTGAAATATGATATAATGGAGAAACAAGCGTTTGCATTGGTGAAAGCCATAAAAGCTTTTAGACTGTATCTTGTTGGAGCTAAGGTAATTGCTTATGTCCCTCATGCAGCTGTTAAGGATATCTTGACACAGTCAAAGGTAACTGGAAAGAGATGCAGGTGGATTAATAAAATTCAAGAACTTGATATGGAAATACAGATCACTAAATTAATGAGAGGTCAGGGTTTGGCCAAGTTAATGGCAGAAACAAATGTTGAAGCAAATCAAATTTGTAACGTAGAAGATGAAGGAAATGCAATTGCAAGTATTGAGCATACTGCTTGGTTTACAAACATCATGTATTACCTTAGATACATGAAGTGTCCTGAAGGATTAAGTGATAATCAGAGAAGAACTTTGAAGCTGCAAGCGTCCAAATATGTGTTCATGGAAGGTGATTTGTTTTGGAAAAATAGGGATGGGATGTTGTTGCTATGTCTAGATGAGTCACAGGCTAAGCATGTTTTAAGAGAAATGCATGAAGGGGTCTGTGGAGGCCATTATTCTACAAAGACAACTGCACACAAGATTCTCAGGGCAGGTTATTACTGCCCAAAAAATTTTAATGATTCTTTTTCATATGTAAGAAGATGTGAAGGATGTCATAAGTTCTCAAGGAAAATGAAGTATCAGGGAGCTTTACCACTCAGACCTTTGTAGGTTGATGCCCCTTTTCATCAGTGGGGAATTGATTTTATTGGGGAGATACAAGAGAAATCAAGTGGAGGACATAAATGGATCCTGGTAGCTACTGTTTACTTCACCAAATGGGTAGAGGCAGTCCCAACCAAGCAAGCAACAAGTAAAGTTGTAATCAATTTTTTAATGGATAACATCATTACTAGATTTGGTACACCATTAAGATTGATTACAGATAATGGGATGTGTTTCAAATCTGATGAGTTTAAAGATTTTTGCAGTACATATGGTATTAATGTTTCTTCTGTAGCTCCTTACCATCCGCAAGCTAATGGTCAAGCAAAGTCTAGCAACAAAAGTCTTTTGAAGATCATAAGGAGGATGCTAGATGGGAATAAGAAGGCTTGGGATTCAAAATGAGGTTGGTTGTGTGGGCTAATAGGATAACTGTGAAAAGGAAATTGGGAAATCCCCATTTGAATTGGTGTATGGAACACAAGCTAGGATTCCTTTGCAAAATTTGTTACCAATTTACAAATTTATCCTTCAGGAAGATATAGACATTCCTGAACCAATGGAGGAAAGAATGGAACAACTGGAAGAGCTTGATGAAGTAAGAAGAGTAGCTCAAAACCAGAATGTGAAATTGTAGGCACAAATGAAGTATTTATTTGATAAAAGGGCAAAAGATAGAAAGTTTGAAGAAAATTATTTGGTGTTAATGTGGAATGCAAGGTGTCAAGAGAAGGGAAAACATGGGAAATTTGAAGCTTTGTGGCTAGGACCCTTTGTTGTTGTTGGCAAGAAAGGTGAAGATTCATATTATTTGCAAAACATGACTGGTGAAGAACAGGAGTTGCCTGTACATGGGAAATTCTTGAAGCATTTTTTCTTTTGAGAAATACAGAGGATTAAGGGTTTCCAGTGCATGTACAACTCTTAAAAATTATTTTCCATGCACAGTAGTTTAGGAAATAAAAAGGAATAGGAATTGCCAGTACGTGGACAATCCTTATATTCCTTCTTTTAAAATAAATCTTTACATGTACAGTAGTATAGGGACATGTTCATCTCCATTTCCATTCATTCCATCCTGCTCATTGGTCTATCACCTTGAAAGTTTGGTCTGCTCACCCAAAGATCTGGATCCTTGCAATGATCTCAAAATCATTCATCCCCAGACGGAGCCACTGTTAGAACTGTAAAATTTTGAAAATTTTATGGTTGTCTGTACCCATAAGTTTCCTAAGAAGTCCATGCCATAAGCTCATGAATCCGCTTTGCATATCATGTTTTCCCTTGTTTTAGTTTGTTTTCATCATTTGGTCCCATATAATTTATCTAACCCTGAGTATTTCAATATATAATTCATATCGGCAAGAGGTCGGGAATGTCTCGTTGATTAGGTTACATTTGTGGATACATATCGGCAGGACGCAGTTCATTGTCTCAGCGACCGAAGGATCCTATCGGCGAGAAAATATTCATCGGAATGAGTCATATCGAGCCTATTTGTGTCTTACCAATAAAAGACATAGAGACATATCAGCATGATACAATTCGTAGTCTCAGCAACACAGGGGTCCTATCGGCAAAACAATGGTCATTGGTGTAAGTCATAATGGGCTTATTTGTGTCTTACCGATCGTGGTGCAATTCTGGAGCATCAAAAAGGAATCTGCAATATTCTCAATAAGTTTTCCAGAAAAGTGGGTCTCATCAGTAGTATAGTACCATCGGGGTGAGTTCGAGGAAGTCTTTCCGACCCATCATATCGTTATAGTAGAATTACATCGGTAGGGGGACTTAGCGAAATTCATAGTCTCGCCAATAACAAAATTCATCAACTAGACTTGAACCGTCGGTGTAATGTTCTGAAAGCATTTGTTTGGTTTTGTCAATAAAGTTGAGGAAGTTTTCCGTCATTTTCATTGGGATGAAGTCAAGGAGTCTTGCTGACCCTCTATGTCACAAAGACAGGATCACATTAAGGATTTGGTGGTATACTTGGACATGATTGATTCGGCGAGACTGGCTTCTTCGGCAAGAGATAGGAAGCTCATGTCGAATGAAGTTCCATCGGCAGGAAAACCACTGCGTCTCGGCGATCGGAGTTGACAAAGGATAAATCTCGACAGAACACAATGAAAGCAAAGGAACATCTGCCTGACCTTCAATGTCACAGCGATACACTCATGACTGAAGGGATAGCTATTGGTGTGACTCAACACATCGATGAGACTGCATGATATCAAAGTGATATAAAATCTATGGTAGTTGGAGAGACTCAGAACGTCAGTATGACTGCAGGATGTCATAGCAGATGTCTAGTGAACATTTGAAAAAGCCTGAATAAAATAATCGTCTGAGATTTGAATACAAAGGGACGTGAATTTTCAAATGATTGATATATAAAACCCATTTTTGACAGCAGAAAAAGAGAGAGGAGAGAGGGATTGAACAAAAAATACAGTAGGATACAAAATGTCTTTGTTTGAGACTATGATGCATGTTTTAAATGACGGAGATTTCAATTGAATTCATTTGATTTGGTAACATTTTTCTGGTTTCAATTGTTTGTTGTGTTAATTAAAAGTATTGCTGAAGTTGTCTCCAAGGTTGATATTTTCTAATTGTTTAAACTAATATATCAAGGATATTTTTTAGTTTATCAGTGCACACTTGTTGTATCTATATGGTTGAATTAATTGTCTCTTTCAAGGAAAGATCAAATCCTTTAAATCAATCATAGTAATTAGGGAATCTCATTTGGATCATTAAGAAGAACTCAGTAGTCATATTCTTGCATGTTTATACCAGTTATAAACTTAAAACCTATATGCCAAACAATTTGAGTTTTTGCCAGAAAGAAGTTACTTGTTTCATATTTTCATTTGAATCCATACACCCAATAAGGCACTAGTCTCTGCTATTATGCTATTCAGTTTCATTCATTTTTTCATATGAACATATTATATTTTAGCCTTGATATTGCTTATATAGTTTATACCAAATTAAAACTCATTTATCCACTCCTATTTGCCAGTGTGGATAAATTGCTTTAGGAAATAAACATTGGTCAAGTCTACTTCATTGTTATAGGTACACCTGCCTAGGTTTGGCAACACCTGAAGAGTAGAAGGTTCAATTCATTTGGCCTTGTCTATTACCCTGAAACGTATCTAGATATTGGCAACCTCTAGAGGTATTTTTCCTGCGTTTTTGAGAGCTAACATAGCCAATGTGATCCATTGAGACATTTTTAGGTGTCTACAGTTAGGATCAGTAGATATGAGTTCTTCCAATATTCGTAATAGCCTAGGATCTTGCAATGCATCATCTATTTCTTCTTGAGTTATATTTTGTTCCACATCATTCAAGGTATAATCATGAAATGATGGTGTAGCTTTAGATTACGACATTGGTTGTTCATTTGATGTAGACCCAAAGTGCATCACACTAGTGGGGTTAAAGGTATGATCAACTATGGAATCCATTTTTTTCTTTTTCTCAGTGATCTCATTTCAACCATAAAAGACATGTTGGGATTTTTAGATTTTTGAATTCTTGAATTTTGGATTTTAAAATGTTTTTTTGGATTTTTTGGATTTTTTATGTTTTTGGATTTTTTGGATTTTAAATATTTTGGATTTTTGATGAATGCAATATGAGTATGAAATTAAGCTATGTTTTTTTGAGGTTTTTTATTTTTGAAAAGATATTTGCAAATGTTGTGATTTTAGATTTTATGATTTTTATTTTAAAAAAGATACGTGACAAATTATGAAGGACCAAGGTGATCAAGTGAAATACCTAAACCTTAAGAAGGATAACTATTTAAGATGATGGTTTGATAAAATTTGAACCTTAACTAGACTCATGAGTTAAAGGTCCTACTTGTTGATGAGATAATGAGAAAATAATGAGGTTTAAGATGTTTACAAGGTAAATATGGAATGATCAATATTCTGATTTGTTTCCTGGTTTCAAAATACAAAGATGGAAATCTATAATGTGGGATTATGAGATTAATCTAGAGATGCAATTTAAGATAGGTAAAGTAGGAAAATGTTGAAAAAATCAAGACTAAACTAGGAAAGTATTCTGGTTTTTGTTTTAGGTTACTGTGTAAAATTAGGTCTGAGTTATGTACTTTTAAAGACAAAACCTAATTTCTTTGTGTAAACAAATGTGTTAGGGAATAAACAATTCTGGTATAGAATAGACATAGATGTGATATATTAAACAACAATTGCATCATAGAACAGTCACATATGTGTGAATGAACTCAACAATTGCATGACAGTAACAATTGTGGTGTAGATTTTGGATAGTTGTGATGTTTTGACTTTCTAGGTTTTCTAAACAGTTGTATTACAGAAATTGACTGTTGTGATACAGAACATAGTTGTAGTATAGAAATTTAGATGTGATGTATAAATTAATAGATGTGTCACTCTAATTCTATAAATATATTACAAAATATAGATGTGGCGTAGGAGTTAACAGATGAAGTGCTTTAGCATTTTTCTTAAAAATAGGTTTTCTAAGTGACCTTTCATGTTTGATTTTTTCAAAATTTGACAAAAGACACTCATAAAATATAGAAGATAGAAATAGTTGTGACTTTTGACTCTTGGTGAACAAGGTTTAAGGCCCAAAGGCCAATGGTATCACTAGTAGAGAACAAACTGAAGACAATTGAAAATAAGCATGACTTAGTTAATCAGATAGGAGTGTAAACTTGTTGTAGGCCCACCTCATAGTTAAGTGATAAATACTCCACGAGATTGGATAGAAATAACTTTATTTACGAAAGTGGATAGCTAGACATCTAATGGCACAGGCCCAATATGGCATATGATCACATTCCTTCTCTCCTTGAGAGTCTATAAATAGACAACCCAAATATTTCTATCTCTATTAAGGGAAGACATGGTGAGTAGCTTTGTGCATGATACTATACGTTGCACTACAAACAAGCTATAGCTAAATAGATCCTAAGCTTCTAAAAACAAGGTATTTAGAAGGAGTCTACTATGAACAGAAAGCTCATTTGTAATAGCCTAAGATTGGAGGGGTCTCCTATGCTCTAATCACCAAAGCAAGTCTTGATGGACCAAGGATCTCATGGATCGGCTTTGAACAACACTAGATTTCTTTAAGGTACAACTTTCACTCTCCCCTATTTATATAGCCCACCAAGAAACATGTTGGAGATCAAAAATTGGGGTGATGAAGCCCCCAAGAAAGTCTCTCTACTTGAAATAAATGGCTATAGTGTTACTTTTGATCCCCAAGATCGTTCTTAGATGTCACGCAAGACTACAAAATAATGACATTTTTTATTCCCAAGGTCATACAAGGCATGAGGGAAGAGCATATGTGTGACTAGTCTACCAAACATAGAATACAATCATTCTTTTTAAGCCCAAATAAAAGTTGTTTACTCTAGAAAAATAAAGACACAAAGTTTATATTATAGTCTTCAGCAAGCAAACTTGCATCAAACTCATTAGTAATTTTAAAGTGTCTTTATTAAGCGAGCTGCAATTAAAAAGATTATTAGTTTCAAATTAGGTCTTTGCCCAACAATTGCCACAAATCTGAAGAAAGATATTAGTAACCCAAAAACCTAATTTATCTGATTTAGATTGAAAATCAAAAATAGAATTTGAAAATTTATACCTTTAGATAAATGCATCGCAGTAGATGATTATTGTGCAGGAACAGGATAGTTGTGTCAAAGGAAGCAAAAGATTTCAATGTAAAAGAGGACAATTACGATGGAGGAAGTAGATAATTGCAATGCAGGGAACGCTTGCAGCTCGGAAGTTCAGTGTGTCATAGAACCTACAAACACATAAATCAACAAAAATATGCAAAATAGACATCCCAAAAACTATAATTACAATGTTACAGTTTCAAAAAAGTAGTTATCAATCTTGTGTAAAAAGCAGAAACAACAATTGTTAGCAAAAAATAGAAATATTTTAAACACAATCAATTTTGTTGCAAATTGTAATAGATACGTCATAAAAAATTATGCATGTGTCATGAAGATACAAATGTGGTGCAAGAAGGCTACAGATGTGGTCCAGGTTTCCACAAATGCGATGTTGTGTACTGACAGATGTGTTGTAAAACTTGTAACTCAAAAAATTTCTAATTTATCACAAAAATTGTTAGTTTCACATTGAGTTCACCATTTGTATGACTAGAAAGCAAGATTAAACAACATGAATCAATAACAGTAACCATTAAACTGTAGAATTCAAGCAATCCAAGTCTAATCTATTAATGAAGCACAATATAACATAGAAATCCATAAATCAAAGCAATATACCTTCCTTCCTCAGTTAACATTAAATTATCTCTATTGTTATCCTCCATTTTTCCTTTGCTCTCATAAATTATGTGTGCATAATTATGCTTAAGCTCAAATAAATATGAATATGATAATGATGGAAAAATATTAAAGATTTGTGTGCATTGAAGCGAACCAAGAAATGTGAAATGTGCGAAGGCACGGGTGAGGCAGAGACTGGAGGATGCTCGTGGGCTAGAAATGGTGGGATCGACTGTGAAGGTGGTCGCACGGACGTTGCTTCGTTCCCATGGCACATAGAAGGGCAAGACACGGGCTAGGGTAGAAAGGAGTGTGAAGGGTGTGCAGTTGGCCACCCTGCCTAGGGCTTCAAATGCAAAGGAAAGTTTTCTCTCACCTGAGGCATCATCCGGGAATTCTGGGTGATCCCACAATACTAGTTTACAATTTTTGGCCAAATTGGACATTGAACTATTTTTTTTTAACTAAATCTTCACTTTTGGGCACCTATAGCGGCTAAACTGTGACGAATTTGAGGATGATGCAAACTAGTGATTTGTGACATTTGTAGATTCTAAATATATTTTTCAAAAAAATTTAATCGGATTGCACTTATTTTTCCATCTCCTTCAAAAACTAATTTTTAACATAAACACCATTTTTAAAGAGTGATGTTACTGGCTAACACATAACTTTTTTTCTATGAAGGATAAAATTCTTTTTTTTTTGAATTTACATTCGTAACTACAATATCTAGTGCATGGAATTGGTTTCAGAGTATTTCATTAAAAAAATTCTTAATTAAGTTTCAAAGTCAAACCAGTTACAATTTAGACATGATTTACTGGCTAAAACATAACTTTTTTTGTATGTATTGAAATCCAATTTTATTTTTTTTGGATCAAGGACATCAATATCTAGTGCATGGATATTTTTCATATTTTTTTTGATAATCTGATATTTTTCCACGTGTAGAACAGGGAGCTTGATTCTCGGTGAAAAACCTACATTCACAAGAAATAAAAAATAATATAATAACAAAATTATATTTATTTAAAATTATTCTTTTTGGGAAGCTTATCACAAGGACTACATACTTACAACAAAATAAATTTTAAATGAATTCATTTGATCCCCCAAAAGGTAAATCAAAAGTGGTTTTTTTATCAGCATTTTGATAGGTGTAAAGGAGACTCCATTATAGGTATTGTTTAAAACTAGCGGGGTTCTATCCAAGGGGGTTTGATCTAATGTGTTTTGATCAAACCCTCTTCAATTGGAATCCTTTAAATGGAACTTTTCAAGGCTTAAATCATTATATTTTTTAAAAATATGTGATGTCAACAAAAATCACGATCTCTCATAAAGTGCAAACCACTATTGTGGGATCACCCTTCTGCCACTATTTTTTCACCATCGAATCCTCTCTTCATCGCAAGGTGTAGGAACCAAAGTAATCCATTTCATACATGCACAGAGTTCTACAAAGCACAAATTAGATCAGATGACTCCCTACCATCGCCGATTGTGCCCCCGTCATTTACTCTTGATGCAGATTCCATTCATCGTTACTTCTTGGGGGAATTGGAGGTTTGTCTTACGGATACCCCTGTTGAGTTCCATTTATCAGATGCTTGCATTGAAGAACTTATGAATGTGATTGGGGGTAGGTCCCTTCATGTTTGTTGTGTGAGCAAGTGACCAACAATTGATAAATTTACTGAGTGGATGAGGGCTTCTTGGAGTAATATTTTTCTCCCAAACATTGACATACTTGATTTTGGTTTTTTCTTGCTTCGCTTCGCCTCTATGGAAGACTACACCTTTGTTAAAAAGGCATTCCCTTGGTTTTATGGCCAATATGGCCTATTCTTGTTGGATTGGTCGCCCTTCTTCGATCCTGTGGCTGCAAAGGTTACTTCATTTCCCATTTGGATCAAGTTGTATAACCTCCCACCAATCCTACATGAGTTGGAAGTCATAAATTTTTTGATCAAGCAGTTTGGAACCTTTGTTAGTCTAGATCTTGGTGTCCCCTATGTAATTTTGCAAGGGTTTGCTCTAGATCATAGACATCTCCAAACCAATGCATCACTCAATTATAGTCCATTCCACTCATGGAACCTAGACTCAATTCCTTAATTATGAAGGCCTCCCCTTTAGGTGTTTTCACTGCAACATGTTGGGGCATAAAATTGCCGGTTGCACCTCCCTCAAGTTGGCTATTGCTAGGCATTTTTAGCCCAAGCAATGGATTAAAAAGTCGGGCAGTCCAAACGTGGACTTTGTTTGGTATAATCACAAAAAAAAATTGGCTACTCTTGATGACCCCAGTCTTGCTTCTGCGGCCCCATTGGGGGCCTCCACTGGGGTGGAACATCACTTCTCTTCACCCATTGGTGCTCCTATTGAGGCTTTGCCCCCTTTGCTCGTGGTTGACCCTCCTATTCCAAAAATGGTGGATGATGACAAATATGACTTGAAGGGTTCGTATCCTTTCATGGATGACTTGGATGAGGATTACCATGAGTTTCTAGACTATGAGGAGCTAGATATTCCTATTAAAAATTGCTCCCTCTATCAAATAGTGAGTGCCATCACCAAACCAAACTACCCATCCAAAGGGAGAAAGGGGCACAAATCAGAGGCTGAAAAGCTCCAAATTGAAGGAAAAGATGTTGTAGATGAAAGAAAATAATAGACAATGGATGCCCTCCTTACCAGGAGTATGTGGAAAGCAAAGGCCAAGAAGGCCCTCTGAGATACACATACAGGGGCGTAGACATTATATGTGTTGTGGTTGTTGGCCAAATGGTCTCCAGATTTTTTGACATTGGGTTCTCTTTTGAAATTTCTAAGGGTGATGTAGGTTTTTATCTCCTTGCCATCTTGTGCTCCCCATTAGTGGCTCTAAAACAGGCTATTATTTTTGTGCTCCCCATTCATGGGTTTGAAGCAGTCTCTATTTCTTATTTGTTCATTAGATGGGTGCTGCTCCACACATAGTTATTAACTTGGAAAAACAAAATATTGAAGATTTGTGGTTAGCCTATGAATGAAGATGAAGGTCTATTTTATAGAAAAGGTTGATTTAGATGAATGGAGAATCAATGAGAGGAACTGATTGATCGGTTAACTAGCTACAACTGGTTCCATGATTTCAGTTAACTATTTCCATGAATTAGTTAAGGGAATTAATTGATTTGTTAACTCAAACTGAGTGGAAGTGAATTGAATTGATTGTCTAGTAGACTGAAATTAATTTGTCAATCGATTGGGAGAAAGTCTATTTTAGGAATGAGGTGGAAATGAATTAGTTTTAATAATTAAATAAATGAAATAATTACTAAAGGAATGTGCAAGTGAAATTAAATAAATAAAATAATTAATTTTATTTATTATTGGAGAGTGGATAATGTTGAGGATTTTATGGAAATTAAATAATTAAAGTAATTGTTTAATTTAGAATGGGATAATGATTGATTAATTAAATAAATATTTATTTTTTTAATTAATTTAGAAGGATAAAGAAAATTAGGGACGTAATTAAATAAATAGAATTTATTTAACTAATCAAGGAAGAATAATATTAAAGTGAATTAATTAAATAATATAAAATCATTTAATTAATAGTACAATATGAAATTAGATAATAATTAAATAATTGATAATTATTTAATCATTAGGAAAAGGACGATAATTAGTGTAAAAGTGTTGCTCGCATGCTAGGACAATTTTGGGTATCTACAGTATTGATAGAATAGAACACCAAAGGTTGAACGCCACTTGGTATTATAAGAGTTGCTACATGATGTAACACTAATTGTGTTGGCATAGCTCCTTGTTGAATTGAATGTTCAACTCCTTCCTCTATAGGTTTATCCTCAACAAGAGGTTTTTCCAAATATACAACACTATTAAAGTTGTCCAATAACTTTGTCATCCTATCAAATGGGTATGCAATATCAGGAAAGATCCTTTATAGGATGAATGTACTTTTTCCCTTATTTCATCTATTTGTCCCATTTTGATCCATTCCTTCTTCATTACCTTGACTTCCTCTTATATGAGGCAATTTATTATAACATCATCCAAAGCATTGAACTTATGATAATAAGGTGACCTTTTAGCCTCCAATTTGATTTTATTTATAAAATGTTCAGGATAACAATTTCTCAAAAAATTGACCTTCATTTTATAAGCTTGCAACATAGAAGGAAATGCATCTAAACCCTCCCTAGATGTGATGCTAAAATCTAAAAAGTGCATTCCAACATGAATGAGGGAATCCTTCTTAATTGATCTAAGATGAAATTTATCTACTTCATTTAGTTGCCATATTATTTCCATAAAAATAATCCTATCAGACACATATATTAGAAGAAGATGAGTTTGGAGTAGAGGACCATAAAATATAATCATTGTAAAACTAAAATGTAAGAATCAATCACCCCGATTATGATTTATCTATATCTCAGGTTCCTACTCCAAAGGCCTATGGAACTTGGATATATTACTTGATAATCTTTGTTTATGTTGAAGGCCTAAATTTTCCAAAACACCCTACACAAACACATCCTCAAATACCATATAATAGAAGAGGAGCAATGAGAATCCCACAAATATATCCACATTTAGATAGGAAAATGAACAGCATGGTCATCTAGCATTCTCAACTTCATAGTTTTATTCTAAACATTCATCCCACTATATAGCAATAGGTGGAATAAAAAAATATCATTTAAAATACAGACCAGCCTTAGGATCTTTCATGGCTTTCAATTGCCTATGAATATTCTCAACAATATATGAAGCATAATCAAAGCTTATGTTCAAATCTCAATGTTGGACATCAGTAGTTAACATCGTCATATAGATAGACATTTGTACTCTGTAATCCTCTCCCAATACTTGACACAAATCAAATCATGTGTTGATGAAGTAATCCTCAAAGATATCATAATTGAAGGGCTCCACTTCATCTTTATCAAAGTTGACTATTTTTCTATTTGACCCTCTTCTCCTGTGTTGAGGTAACCACATTACTCTAAAAATTTACTTATCTTGAGAAAACTCCATTTAAAACTCCAAAATAAATAGTCATGTTGGTTGAGACATTGAGATTAAAAACCTCTATAGTGAAATGTTTATTTATTTCCAACAACAGAACTCCTTTACTATTTCTAATAACTTTGTTTTCAATATCTAATTTTGTGTTGGATCTTTAATTAGATCAATATTTATGAAAACATTCAAAACCACCAATTTTCCTTACTTGACTCCATAAATTTGAAATAGGTCTATCAGATTGACTTCTTTTGTAGCCATAGTAAAAAAGGTTTCATCTTTCTTGTGGAATAATGGCATCTCTAATCTGGTTGGCTTTGTCAATAATCGTGTTTGTTAGAACCCTAATGCCTTGAGCATGCTTTGCTTGTTTAGTGGATCCAAGTAGTTGCTTCATTAGGTCATCTTTGAGAAACCTTTTAACTCCACTAGACTTGGTAGCATACTTAGTCATATTTCGTATTTCTGAGATAATTGAGGCTTGATTTTTTTTTCAAATGACCTAAGGTTTTGACCTTTTAAAATTGAGAGTAAAATGCAAAGAACTTCTCAAAACCATAATTAAAAATTATAAACAATTTAACCAATATCACAAGCTTTTGGGTGTAATAGAATAGATTTCCTATGAATTTTCTTAAAAACCCTAAATTCTTGACCATACAACTTTACTAGTAGCTCAAACTTCATGCACCATGAACTCAAAAATACTTTAAATACAATGATACAAAAAAACTTAAGCCAATTTCTTTAAAACAATGGTCACTATATCTTAATTGTTGCAATTATGACTTGCTCGCATGAAACTTGTTATCTCTATGTAGCTATTTTGAATTTTGAATAAAAATTATTGACTTTGAAGCGGGGTGGGGTGATGGATGGCTAGTGCATTTATATAATATACTACAAAAGTGATTTGAAATTTTTAAATGAAAATGTGGTGTATTATCACTGTGCACTCAAATGGGAAATGGATGCATGCTCATTGAATTTTTTAATTGGCTAAGCATCAATGCATTTTGGAAGGAATTATAGCATCATAAATTATCGATCCTAACAATTTCACACTATTTTAAGCTCCCACTTATGTGCTTGGACCTAATTATGCTTTTTATTTGCTCGTTTTATTACTATTTTTGAAAAATCGAGATAAAATTGGAAATTAAAATTAATTATTTATTTAACGACAACTTAAATTCCAAAATAGGTCTGGTCTAGGGTGCCCTTGCCCTTGACCACCCTATTTTGGCCCAATTTTTAGTATTTTATTGTCAACATTTTTATGTTTGCAAATTTAAATTCATTTCTTGGCTTTTGAAAATAATTATTGTAGGAAACAAAGAAATGCATATAAATATAAGTCTTTTTTACCATTTGAAACTAAAAGGAAATTTGAATTCTAATTAAGCATCCTATAAAGTAGTCAAGGAAATTCAAGATCAAAATTATCAACAATTTATAACATCTTTATTAGTCAAGCATTGCATCAACAAAATTATGTTGAATCATAAGATTATTCATGTAGGACCTTCAAAAGCATTGCATTATTTTTGTGAGTACTAACACTTGTAGGACCTTCAATCAAGTGTCAATTTCTCCTTGCATGAGATGTGTGACATGACTTTAGTCCATCAAGGAAAGTAAATCCAAGTGGTAAGTTGTAGCACTTATCATTTATTTTATACATTTTCCTATGCCCGACCTAGGGTAAGCACTCTTTATCCAACATCATCATATCCATTTGTGGAGGTGGAAATACAAAAATGGGGTTTGACTTAGACAAGCCCCTATATGACACAACCCTCTCTTTCTTGTAGATGGAATATTTGAAGAAGATTTGGAGAATATTGAATACACAACATTAAGAACAAACATTCAAGCACATTCATTTATCAAATTAGGGCAAGATCAATTATTCATCGATAAACAAAGTTCTAAAGCGAAGTCCATTAGGAAAGCGCCTACTGACTGTAACACATTTGATCTTGTTCTGAGATTCCAAAAATATTCATTTCTTAGTCTAGGGTACCCACACCCTTGACTAGTTAGTTTCAGCTTAGAGTTGAATGCCAATTTCCTTTGTCTTTGCACTCTGCTCTTCTATTTTCCAATTCCAGTCAAATATTTTTTCTTTTTTAATTCATATCAATTTGTTGTAATTACATAGTTAACCTAGTTTTCACTTACCAAATCACACACATCACATCTAATCACGTCACTTCAATTCCTAATCAACTCTCCCAAAGGGGACCAAAACCTTGATCAACCATTTTGGCTCTTCCTTGAGGAAAGTAGCCAAGTGGTTTTATATGATCATTTTTGTGTCCCCCTTAATGTTATAATTGAAATCCCCCTTTTCCCACATAACAAGAATATTTGGGATAAAAAATTCACTATAAAGGTGACTAATAAAAGAGTGACAAATATTGACTTTTTAAACAACATAATGCTAGTGCAATTTGCTTATGCGTTGAATAATTGAAATTGTGGTGCAAAAGGATTGGGTGCTCTAATCAAGAATGACCACATTTCATGTATTATCAAAGGAATTCAAGTGACCACAAATATTCTATGTGTTATGGAATAGAAACTACAGTGTGAAGAAATCGGTGCTATAATAGGAAGCCAACATGTGTCCATAGTCTACCAAGATATTTGAAGGGCCCTATAATTTACTTATGTGCTAAACAATTAAAATTGTGGTATGAAGGAGTAAAGTGTTGGAATAAAATATTGACACGTGTCTCAAATGGGGGCCACCACTAGTGAAGGTGTTTAAGTCATGAAATAAATCATATGCATAAAGGTTGCTCAAAATGCACTAGGATGTAGAGCTATTAATTGGTAAAAGGGGTCGATCATCAAATTTTATCAAAGGTATGAACACATAACTTAAAGAGGAAGCAGTAGGAATAAATGGTCAACATTGAAATAGAACACACTACAAAAAAACTCTAAGAAAGACAAGGGTCTATGGTTTCTAACAAATAAAATAGGCCGACAAAATTATAAAACCATATGAATTACAAAGACCCCATTAGCAAGGACTATTCCACTAGTATGAGCCCCACACACACCATTACGTACTTCATGTAACACAAATTTGGATTTTGTAGTGTTTAATTTTAGGATTAAGATGTCATCTACCTTATAAATCCTATGCCATATTGCATGGTTCCAACATCCTTGTAAAGTATCCCTATGCACTTAGGGTGTATTGAGAAAATATTTTAAGTATTTATTCTCAACATTGTTTTTATTACATTCGCAAAGGGTGATGGGTTCCATTAGCAACAGTAAAGGTGACTTGTGGACATAAATATTTAATATTGTTTTCCCCGCATATAAATGCCTAAAATGGGATGATAAAAGATAAAAAGTATAAATGAGATACTGTTGATATTCTTCAAGTGTTTCTTGGAAAAAGGAAACATGTGTCTCTTAGTATTCCATCATTTATTGCATTAAATGTAATGTTTAATTTTCCAAGTTCAGGCACCCAAGTTGGAGGGAAATTATTAAAGCTAGAACCAATGTCCTTTTTCATTTTGAGGATATAATCCAAGGGTTGGGGATGTTTGGAATGAAGGGTCATGTTTGGGCATCATGTTTGGGGCTTAAGACGTCTTCACAAGTCTATAAAATCAAATCCTTGGATGTAGAAATTATGAGGAACAGTTGAATGTAGAGTCAAATTGTAGGAACGAGGATAGATTGAGGCATAAAGAGATTGTTTGCAGGTACATAGGTATTTCCATATTGGAGGTAAAGAGGAGAATGGAAGTGAATGTATTGCAATCTCATTTATTTGAAGATAATGCATACTTAGCCTCTAGATTCTTGGTGGAGTTATTTCCCACAAGGGTTTCTTCATGTAAATCATGTGTTATCTCATGATCTTATGTTGTTGATGTGTGCCTATTTACTGTTATCTTATGGTGATATTATTTATTTATTGTTGTTATAAGTTTACATAAGGTGGTATTATTAAGCATGTTATGTTGGTTGATTTTTAACATCATAAAGAATATGGATCTAATCATGGTAATTTCATATTAAGGCAACTTAATTTCAGATTTCCATATAAGTTTCAGATTTTTGTGTTATAGTAGTCCAAGTCTTGTATCTCATCCACTGAATTCATATTTGGATAGAGATTGTATTTTCCAATAATTGGTATTAGAACCTGTATATTTCTCAAAATTTAAGCATTGCAATAAAGAATCATCATAGCTCCAATGATATAAAGTATCATCTAGGATGGTGTAGCAGGATGAACGTTGGATAAATGACCAAAATTGATTGCAAGTGAGGTTAAGTGGTAACGTGTTATCATGAAGTTATGTATAGATGTCATGGTACCAAGGGGACTTGGGACCAATGATTTCACACACCATTTTCGTATCAACGATATCATATGCTAGCACAAAAAGTTGTTCAACTAAGAATTCACATTCATGCCTATCGTGAGGCATGTCTAACAAGGATCCAATAGTAGCCATTGCATCAATAAATTTATTTTGAATATGTGGAACCTGCTTAAACTATATGTGAATGAATTACTTCTTGAATTCATTGACCATGCATTTGTAAGGAAGAAAATTGCCATCCCTAGTTTGGAATTCATCATTGACCTATTTGATTATGAGTTGGTAATCACCATAGACATGTAGGTGGTTGATATTCAATTGGACTATCATTCTCAACCCAATGATTAAGGCTTCATACTTTGTTATGTTATTTGTGCATAAAAAATATAATATGAATGACTTGGGTATGAAATCATCTTGAGGGTTGATGAATAGAATACCCACATTCGATCCATGTTGTGTAAATGAGCCATCAAAATATAATTTCCATGAGCCTTGTTCTAAAATGGTGAAATGGACTCATCAGGAAAATTTGTAACTAATAGATAAGCATCCACAAGAGGAGCCTTGGTTAACTGATCCATGATGACTTGGAATTTTATAGTTTTTATATCCATGTACTCAATATCAAACTCACTAAGAAGCATGACCAACTTAGTCATACAACGTGTTAATGATGTTCCAGATAGGAGATATTTGAGTGGTTCAACTTTGGATATAAGTTTGATAGAATGGCTGATCATACAATACCTAAGTTTTTGAGAACTGAAAAACTAATGTTAGGCACTCTTTTTCCATCAGATTATAATTAAGCTCATATCCAACAAGGGTATGATGAATGTAGTATACTATTCTTAGTTCTCATTCTCATCATGTTGAGCAAGAAGTGCCCTTGATGCAACTAAAGTAGCTGATATGTATAGCAACAATGGTTTTACTAATGTGTGAGGCATGAGAGTAGGTGGGTTAGCCAAACATTCCTTGACCTTATCAAATCCTTATTGACAAGAAAAATTCCACTTGAATGATGTTTCCTTGTGAAGAAAATTACTAAAAGTTTAGAATTTATTTGCAAGTTGAGCTATGAATCTTCGTATGGATTGTAATTTTCCTTGGAGAATCCTCAACTATTTGAGTGTCTTAGGAGGAGGCATGTCCATGATAGCTTTGACTTTAGTAATTTCAAATTCGATGCCTCTCCTAGATGTATTGAAACCTAAGATCTTTCTTGATGTTACAGCAAAGATACACTTTTTAGGATTGAGCCTCAATCAATACTGTTTTGATTGGCCAAATATACGCTCAAGAATAGTTGGATGCTCTTCTCTAGTCTTATATTTTTGTAAAAACTCATCCACCTAGTCTTCCATGATGATGTGAATAATGTCATGGAAGATGACCATCATTTCTCTTTGTTATGTAGTTCCAAAATTCTTCAAGCCAAAAGGCATGACTTGATAACAAAAATTTA
>VDFB02271358.1:1111045000-1111094816 GCA_007258455.2 Sequoia sempervirens | reverse complement strand
CCTCTCCATAGGTCGCGCCCTGTGGAGAGGGTGTTGCCCTCGCCATAGGGGCTGCACCCCCCCTCTCTCCTTACATATTGTTCAAAAACTTAGATTCTTAAACATTTTTAATGCTTAAAACCTACCATGGATTCGCCTTTGGCCGCCACTCTGATGGACTGTGAAATATACATAAACAGAGGTTAGACATTATATATACAGTGAGTTATATATATATATATATATATGTATATATGTATATATGTATATATATAGATATATAGATATATACACAGTATGATTTCTAAAAAAATTGTAATTTTTTCTTTTATTTTATATATTATATAAATATATACATTGTGTATTCATCGGGATTTTAGTTTTTCTCTTAATTTTGTATTTTTATTTATTAAATATACACACACACACACACCATATATATATATATAGCATTTTAATTGTAAGTATGTGAAATCTAAGCTCAATATACACAACTTTTGTTTTTCTACTGATATTATGAAATCACTGAGAGTGTGTTATGAATTTGTAATGTTATTATTGGCATATAAAACTAATTTTTAATGAATTGTGTCACTGAGTTTTTATTTATGTTTTAAAAATAATTTTCTTGAATAAATGTCTATACATTTATAAATATGATACAAATATAAACATAAACTCTTATGACCATGTATATATATGTGTGTGTATTCTAAAGGAATGTTTTGAATCTGTTCATGAATTAATTTAACATACATGATGACTTGTGAGTTTATATTGGAATTTCAAACAAACAATAGAAAAACCATTAAAACACATTGAATCACCATCTTTTTATGTGAAACATAAGAATTTAAGTAGTTGAATTGTTATTTGCTTTAGACAATTATTTATTTGATATTTTGTTGTCAATGATATCGAAAACTTGTATAACATTTAGAAACTTGATGATGAAACTGTATTAGAAAGAGCTGATTGATTAGAAAACACTTGAAATATTATAAACTTGAGGAAATTATGCTATATGTATTTCTTTTATGAAACCACTTCCGGGACAAGATGTTGAGTGTGGATATCTAGAGATGATAGTTTCCCTTTTTGAAACTATCACTTTTTGTTATTTTGTTGCTTGGAAAAGTATATGCACCAGTGAAATAGATGGAATTTTAAAAGCTTAGAAATTATTGATATTAGTCCCTGCCACATCCTGCATGCAAGAGAAATGTCATTCTAGATTAAGATTGCATATAGGCATCAGGCTTGCATCGAGAGTTCCCTCCTGCTTCTCTGTTCCAGGTTGCTAGGATCCTCGCACAAGGTCGAATTTTTCTTCGAACTAGGAAGAAATTCGGGGAAGTATTATGCTTCGTGATTGGGCAAAAAAGGTGCCTGGACCCACTCTTGGTCTCGACTTTGCAGAAGACAAAGCAGTGTCATGGCGGTTGAGCACTGAGGATTTTTCATCACATGGATACTTATATACATTTCTTGTATTACTTTTTATGGCTTGCATAGCCAACTGTAACTTAACTTGTGAACTTGATTTAATCATTGATATGTATTTATATGTGTAACATTGAAATAGATGTTGTAATAATACTTGATGTAATCTTTTACATTCGGTATTGTAATTTCCTTGGAGCAATCTTATTAACATATATATATTGTTTTCATTATTCTTATGTGGAAATGAATTTTGTATCAATATCCTTAGTTGGAAATGTCAATATTCTTTGATTTTTCCATATTTAGTAAGGTTGGTGTACCTTTACATTTGGTATCAGAGCGAGGTTTAAACTCTAGGACCTATGCCTAATTACGCTTAATGTTATTTGTTCCAAAGTAATTCTGATGGATTTTAAGGTGGATCCCATGATGATTTGAGTGGTCGATTGGATCAGATTGTAGCTCTGCTGACTCAACAAGGGGACAAGATTGATAGTCTTGAGAAAGCAAGACAAACAGGTCCATTAGGGCTGAACTCTAGTGGAAATGGAAATGAATCAAATGGAGAACAACTTGAGTTTGAAGGAAACCTGAGCAAGGTAGCTGAAGAGTTGGGAAAGGACCTCAAGAAGTTCACCTCACCAAAATTTGATGGAAAAACCTTTGGGGATAGAGCAGAATCATGGGTGATCGAGATGGAGAAGTATTTTTCCCTACAAAATATGTCGAATGAAACTAAGGCTGAATGGGGATCTTATCAACTCTCGAGTGAAGCTGCCACTTGGTGGGAGAATGGAAAGGTAGAAAAATAGTTTTTGCATGGAAAAGTGACTTGGGAACAATTTATGTAGCTATTCAGAAAAAGTTGGCTACCACAGTCATACTTTGATAAAAAGATAACTGAATTTGAGACTCTCACTCAAGGGGGAATGACAGTAACTCAATATTGGGAAAAATTTCCCACTTTCTCAAATATGTACCCATCACTAGCTTGATGAGAGGTTATGGATTTGTAAATGCATCCTGGGGCTTAGGCCTCAAATTGGAGCTGAAGTCGACATTCATAACCCTTCTTCTATGGATGAGGCTTTTGAGAAAGCAACCAAGCAGGAACAAGTTACAATAGGTTGAAAACTACAAGAAGATCGGAGAAGCTAAATATGGTAACAAAAAGTCACAATGAAACAATCATAATAACCATAATTAGAATCAAAACAATCAGGGCAATAACAACAACCGTAAGATCAGGAATCTCAAGAGGGGTAACAATTCTCAGGACCACAATGATGGGAATCAGAACAACAACAAGAGGGAAAACTACAACAATAATAATAACAATAACAAGAGAGATGCTTCAGATAGACCCAGAGCACCCCATGGTGGTTGTTATACATGCGGTGGTGAGCACTATGCTAGTGTATGTCCTCAGAGAGTGAATAATCAGAAGAATAGGAACCAACATCACATCCATGTGGTGGTTGATAATTGCCAAGTTGACTTTCAGGCTACACCAATCTAGTTCAAGGGTAAGCTTTTCAGATGTCCTGTTTCCATTTTAATTGATACAGGTGCCACTGAGTGCTTTGTGGACCCTCATGTTATTTCAAAATTATCTGTTAAGTCAGGATATATGTCTAAATCATGGAAGGTTCAATATAGAAACCGGGTAGAGAGAATAGTAGATCAATGTTTAGTTAGAATTGAACTTGAACTTCCTAGTTTTGAGACACAAGTTAACTTGTATGTAGCACCCCTAGGGTCGTATGATGTAATCTTGGGAATTAATCGGTTAACTGAGCACAATTCCATTGTTAATTGTGAAGAGAAGAAAATGAGATGCTTAGATGATCTGGGTAATTGTGTTGAAATTCATGGTTTAAAGAAGCCCCTAGAACTTAGGCAGATCTCTGCCATGTAGTTAAAGAAGGCTCACAAAAGAGGGTGCACTATCTATGCAATAAAGGTTAGGGATTTGGATAGCTCAGAATTGTCAACTAATGATCATCCTATTCTAAAGGAATTTCAAGATGTTTTTCCTGACGAGTTGATTGAGCTACCACCTAAACGAGAGTTTGACTTCTCAATTGACTTGTTACCTGGAGCTAAGCCTCAATCAAAGGCACCATACAGGATGAAAACTACTAAATTGTATGAGCTGAAGGCCCAGTTACAAGAGTTGCTTAACCAAGGATTTATCAGGCCAAGTGTGTCTCCATGGGGAGCACCGGTTATTTTTGTAAAGAAGAAGGATGGGACCTTAAGGTTGTGTATTGACTACGAAATCCTTAATAAGGTTACCATAAAAAATAAGTATCTGCTTCCTAGGATAGATGAAATATTTGATCAGATGAAAGGGGCTAAGGTATTCTTGAAGATTGATCTAAGATCAAGATACCATCAGCTAAGGATTAAAGATGAGGACATTTTCAAAACTGCTTTAAGGACTAGATACATGCACTATGAGTTTATAGTGTTACTGTTTGGGCTAACTAATGCCCCAATAAATTTTATGAATTTGATGAACATCTTCCGTGACTACCTAGATGACTTTGTGTTAGTTTTCTTGGATGATATCTTAATATATTCTAAATCAGAGGAAGATCATGATAAACATCTAAGGATAGTGTTGTAGTGCTTGAGAGACCACAAGCTTTATGGGAAAATGTCTAAGTGTACATTCTACCAGACGAAGGTGCATTATTTGGGACATCTTATCTCAGCTGAGGGGATAGCAGTGGACCCAGATAAGATAGAGGCAATCATGGAGTGGCCAACACCACAATTTTTTTTCAAAGTCCACAGCTTTATGGGACTTGCCAATTATCATTGAAAATTTGTTCAAGGGTTCTCAACCATTGCAACACCCATTACTGCACTCCAAAAGAAAGGAAAGAAATTTGAATGGAGTGATAAGTGTGAGAAGGATTTTTAGACACTAAAGGAGAAACTTACCTTTGCACCTATCTTGATTGTGCCAGATCCAAATGGGCACTTTACAGTGATAACAAATGCCTCAGGAGAAGGTGTAGGAGCAGTGCTTATGCAAGAAGGATAGGTGGTGGCATACGAGTCTAGGAAAATGAAACAACATGCATTGAAATATGCACCACATGATTTGGAGTTGGTTGCCATAGTGCATGCGCTTCAAATGTGGAGGCATTACCTTTTAGGGAAGCCTTTTGAATTGAAAACAAACCATTCAGGATTACAATATATTTTCACTCAGCCCAACTTGAATGCTCAACAAAGATGATGGTTGGAGTTTTTGAGTGAGTATGACTTTAGCATAGAATATATAAAAGGGAAAGAAAACAGAGTTGTAGATGCCTTGAGCAGGAGGAGACATCTTGCAGCTATGGTTACAATAAGGTCAAATTTTAGACAGCAGGTGATTTAAGCTTTATCTGGAGATGAGCCTCATGATAGGGTGAAACAAGCCTTAGAGAAAAACCCTTCAGATCGTCGATATGATGGTTATTTGTTTGAGACTGATGGAATTTGAATGTACCAGGAACAGATGTATGTTCTTAATGTGTAGGGATTGAGGGAATTGGTGTTAACAAAATTCCATAATGCACCATATTCAGGGCACCATGGTGTAAGGAAAATTATGGAAGGACTTTGACCATTGTATTTCTGGCCAAGACTTAGGAGAGATGTAATTGATTTTTTATCCCAATGCTTGGAATGTTAGTGAGTTAAGGCTGAACATGTGCATCCGATAGGAATTCTACGTCCCCATAGGGTACCAGAATACAAATGGTAGGTAATCACTATGGATTTTATTTAGGGGTTGCCTATGACCAAGAATCAACATGATGTTATCTTGGTCATGGTTGATAAATTCACAAAAGTAGCTCACTTCATCCCTAGAAATCTTAAGGATGGCTCATTGGTCTTAGCGAGGAAATTTGTATAGGAGATTTTTTGATTGCATGGAGTGCCAGAGATGATCATCTCTGATTGTGACACTTGTATGACTTCTATATTCTAGACAACATTAAATGCTTCTTTGGGAACAAAATTAAACTTTAGCTCAGCTTATCATCCAGAGATCGATGGTCAGATAGAGAGGGTGAATCAGGTAGTAGAGGATCTCCTCAAGATGTATTGTATGGATCAACAATATCAGTGGGAGGAGTATTTACCTTTAGTAGAGTTCACATATAACAATTCATATCATGCCTCTATAGGTATGACACCATTTGAGGCTTTTTATGGCCGTAAATGTCGCACACCTATCAGTTGGGATAAGGTGGAAGACCAAATTTTTATTGGGCCAGAGATGTTAAGAGAAATGGAGGATCAGATGAAGTTGATCAAGGAAAATTTGAAACAAGCTTCAGATCGTCAGAAGAGTTTTGTAGATAAGAACCGAGCCTTTAGACAGTTCTCTGTGGGAGATAAGGTCTTCTTGAGGGTTCGACCGCAGAAGAGTTCAATCTCTTTTGGAAAGAACTCTAAGCTTGCCCCTAGATATGTTGGGCTGTTTGATATTTTGGAAGTCATCAATCCAATTGCTTATAGGCTTTCTCTACCACCAACTCTCTCTTGTATACATAATTTCTTCCATGTTTCTGTACTTAAGCCATACCATGCAATTGTTACTTATATCCTTGACTGGCATACATTGTAGGTTCAGGATCCAGGGGTGGTGCTAGTGGAGCCCACCAGGATTTTGGAGAAGCACAATGTTAAGTTGCGAAACCGAGATGTTGTCTAGTACAGGGTCCAGTGGGACCAGTATTCAGTGGATAGTGCCACCTAGGAAAATGCTGAAGATATAGATAGATCTTTTCCGCATTTGAAACTTTAGCATACTTTCTATTTTATGCATATTATAACTCTTTTATAAACTGGTTGTTTTGGACTATGTTATGTAGATGTTTGTGATAAGACATCAAGACGATGTCTCTTCCAAGTGGGGAAGGATTTCACGTTTCAGACTTGGGTGATGTTTGCTTTTACTTTAAGCAGAACTGAAACATGAATAAATGTGTGTAGTAGAATAATTGTTGTGAGGTTTGAATAAGGAATTAGGTGAATGATTATTTTATTTAAAAAATGAAATGCAATGGATGATATTTTATTTAAAAAATGAAATGCAATGGATGATATTTTATTTCAATAAAATGAAATGCAATGGATGATATTTTATTTCAATAAAATGAAATGTGATGATTATTATGATGTAGCATAGAGAATGATATGTATTTCTTTAATTTATATTTTTGGACACTAATCTATTAATGGGTGCTTGAGTTTATATGAGATGCAGGTTTGTCGAAGACCAAGAGTGTGGATGAGGTAGATGAGGTTAGCCACCTGGTAGGGTTAAGTTGGAACAGATTCTCTCTCACACACACACCACTTAGTAATCATATAAATTGCATTTAGGATGTTATTTAATTAATTATTTATATTGTTTTACTTGCAATGTTTATTTAAATTAATTAGCGGTAAATTTAAAATGCATAGAAATAAAAGAATTAGTTTAGTATATTTTTAGTTGATGTTTTATTTGAAGATAAGATGTCATTTATTTTATTAAATTGAGGATAATGTGTTGCATAGAAAATAAATCTTGCTTTATTTTAAAATCATATTTATTGGAAAACTTAGAATAAAATGAAATATAGGAAGATTTTCAAAAACAAGGTGATAAGATAGAAAACAATAAAAATAGAAAAATATGAGAAAAGATGATTAAAAATTAGAAAAAGAAAACAAAAAACAAAGCAAAATAAAGTTGGAAAAAGCAATAATTTTTTTATTAAACTCTTATTTTCTACACAAGAGCATGCATTCTGAAATTATTATTTTCTTTTATCTTTCTTCATTTTCTCTCTGAAGAACAAATTGGAAGCAAGAAAAGAACGATTGAATTGGGTGAAACTGGGAAAAGAAGAGGAATAGAATAGGAAAGGACAATTGAATTAGAGCGATTTTATCAGATTAGCATTGGACTCCAGGTTTTTAATCATTTATTTTCATGAAATTTTATTTCATATGTGCGTGTAAATGAATCATCTTTGTTTGGATTTAAATGTGCTTTTAGATCAATATTGCCTTGAAAATGTATATTGGATTTTTGTAGAAACGCCAATCAAACTTTGTTTTTCTGTAGAAAACCCATTCATACTCTGTATTTTATGTAGAAAACATATACATACCACATATTTCTAAGTCTACATATATATATACAATTATATAAAAAAATATATATTTATATATATATATATGTATATATCTTTCAGTGTACACACACACACACATATATATATATAAAAATATACATCTCTACACTGTATTTTTAAAACCATGTCTTTATGCATTTTATTTGTGAATCATTGTTTATAGCTAATAAATGGTTGTGAATTAAAAAAATAATAATATACAAATTTATGTAGCTGTAGCTGCTCAGGGAAGTACACAACCTATAGCTGCTCTTGGAAAGGGGCTGTGGAGAGGTTGGCAACCTCTCCACATGCCACGACCTGTGGAGAGGGTGTTTCCCTCCCCACAGGGGCTGTGCCCCCCCTCTCTCCTTACATACTATTCAAAAAATTAGATTCTTAAACATTTTTAATGCTTAAAACCTGCCATGGATTCGCCTCTAGCCGCCACTCTGATGGACTATGAAATATACATAAATAGAGGTTAGACATTATATATACAATGAGTTATATATATATATATTTGTATATATGTACATATATAGATATATACACAGTATGATTTCTGAAAAATTTATAATCTGTTCTTTTATTTTATATATTATATAAATATATACATTGTGTACTCAGCAAGATTTTAGTTTTTCTCTGAATTATGTATTTTTATTTATTAAATACACACACACACACACATATATTTATATATATATATATAGCTACATACAAAATTTTAATTGTAAGCATGCAAAATCTAAGCTCGATATACACAAATTTTGTTTTTCTACTAATATTATGAAATCACTAAGAGTGTGTTATGAATTTGTAATGTTATTATTGACATATAAAACTAATTTTTAATGAATTGTGTCACTAAGTTTTTATTTCTATTTTAAAAATTATTTTCCTGAATAAATGTCTATACATTTATAAATATGATACAAATATAAACATAAACTCTTATGACCATGTATATATATGTGTATTCTAAAGGAATGTTTTGAATTTGTTCATGAATTAATTTAACATACATGATGACTTATGAGTTTATATTGGAATTTTAAACAAAAAATAGAAAAACCATTGAAACGCATTGAATCACCATCTTTTTATGTGAAACATAAGAATTTAATTAGTTGAATTGTTATTTGCTTTAGACAATTATTTATTTGATATTTCATTGTCAATGATATCGAAAACTTGTATAGCATTTAGAAACTTGATGATGAAACTGTATTAGAAAGAGCTAATTGATTAGAAAACACTTGAAATATTATAAACTTGAGGAAATTATGCTACATGTATTTCTTTTATGAAACCACTTCTGGGATAGGATGTTGAGTGTGGATATCCAAAGACGATAGTTTCCCTTTTCGAAACTATCACTTTTTGTTATTTTGTTGCTTGGCAAAGCATATGCACCAGTGAAATAGATGGAATTTTAAAAGCGTATAAATTATTGATATTAGTCTCTGCCACATCCTGCATGCAAGAGATATGTCATTCTAGATTAAGATTGCATATAGGCATCAGGCTTGCATCGAGAGTTCCCTCCTGCTTCTTCGTTCTAGGTTGCTAGGGGTTGGAGTTTTCTTCGAGCTAGGAAGAAATCCAGGGAAGTATTATGCTTCGTGGTTGGACGAAAAAGGCGCTTGGACCCACTCTTGGTCTCGGCTTTGTGAAAGACAAAGTAGTGTCATGGTGGTCGAGCATTGAGGATTTTTCATCACATGGATACTTATATACATTTCTTGTATTTTGTATGGCTTGCATAGCCAATTGTAACTTAACTTGTGAACTTGATGTAATCATTGATATGTACTTGTATATGTAACATTGAAATAGATGTTGTAATACTACTTGATGTAATATTTTACATTCGACATTGTAATTTCCTTGGAACAATCTTATTAACACATATATATTGTTTTCATTATTCTTATGTGGAAATGAATTTTGTATCAATATCCTTAGTTGGAAATGTGAATATTCTTTGAGTTTTCCATGTTTAGTAAGGTTGGTGTACTTTACAAAACTAGATTGAAATAAACTTCAATTAAACTCCATAAGAAACCAATTTAATCAACAAACTAAAATTAAATTTTTTAAGCAACTACAACTGATGTCCAATAGGGAGAATGCAAGATTCTTGAAAATTTTATGACAACGCATCATTAAAATCCTTCAAAAAATTGAATTCTCTATCCTGGTGAATGTCTTTCACTAATACACTGCTCCAATGGTGTGGTATTATTTGTTGTTGTAGTTGATGGCACTCAAAGTTGAAAATCATGTCATAACTTACAACCATTATTTCAGCTTCAAATTGCTCATTCAATACAAAATATATCTTCAAACCATTTATGGGTTTCATTTTTCCCTTTATCATCTTTCCAAAACACTTTGAATTTTTAAATTTGGTTGTGAAATGATAAAGATATTTTCATTTTACTGTGACTTCATTAAACTAATATAAAGAAATGCCATTTTAAATTTAACACAATTTACCATAAAAATAGTGTTGCACTACTCGCATGTATAGGAATGATAAATTCTTTGATATCTCTATCCAAAATACATTTTTCTTCACTCCATCTACACAAGCACAAGATGAGAATGCTTTGATACCAAATTGGAAATCAAAATGCTACGCTACAATTGCAAATACTATGCACACAAAAATAATATTGTATTTCAATTCACTTTTCTTCATTACACATTACATATTTATAGGACTTGTGTATCCTATATTATAGGAAACCTCATATAAAAACTCCCTTACATAGATAATTATGTGGCTAACAAATAAACAAACTCCTAAATATATGAGTTGTTAAAACAACTCATAATACAAACAAACACTCACTATAATATAATAACAACTTAATATTAACATACATAACTGTATTTTATTAAACATAATAATCATAAAACCTATGTGAACACTAATTACTAACATGATCAAGGTACAATCATTCCCCATTCAGATTCCTACATTGGGATCAAGATCATGGCTTAGTCTTATTCATGGTCATGATCCTGTATCCTCTTCTTAGCTTTAGATTTCTATCCCACAAAACATGCAATCATTTTCTCCACAAGCATTAGTCCATGTCTCACCTCAAGGTAATATAGTTGTTCCCATTTCCAACACCCTTGCATCGACACCTTGTCACATTCCTCTTATTGTGATTCAGTCACATCCAACTCAAATGACTTGTCATACCTCTCACACCCCTTACCATCTTATCCTTATATCCCAAATTCCACTCACATTTCACAATCATATCATAATCCTCCTCAACAATCATATTTTTATCCACCTCAAAATCAACCACCCACTTTAGTACCCCTGCCTAATCCAACCATACTACAAGGTCAATATCTTAATCAACCTCTACAATAGTATACTAATCCTCAACCATCATACACTAATCCCGTTTAATATTCATTACAATCTTATCCCTATAAACTACCTCAACAACCATCTAATAATCTCCCTCACTATAAATTGCATCCAACCCAACCACCACAAAAATCATCATATTTCACTCTATCACAACATCAACCTCACCCTTCTCAACCTCAATCATAAAAAACCCTCATCAAAATTCATTTTATCTATCTCAATCTCCTCAAAAATTGTACACCAATCCTCCTCAACATTAATCATATCCATCTCAATCTCCACAACCATCATATTTCAATCCTCAACCACTTCCACAATCATTCCCTAATCCACCTCCCCATCAAAATTACTCTTATCCACCTCCACAAAATTAATACATCAACTAGCCAAGCTCCAATATAGAAATTCCTCCCTTGTCACGAGATCCTAATCAAGAATGGGAGGATATGAAATCTGCACTTAAAGGATTTACAAGCCAGAAACACCAATAATTCATTTAAATTCAAAGAGCTATGTCCATACCCCTTCAATCATACCATTGTAATGACACTTTTCCCCACAAATATAAAGGGAAAGGTGATCCTTGAGATAATGTCAAAGAGTTCTTCATGGCTTGCTGAGAGGTGGCTTATAACGATAATTATCTTCTTTGCTTGTTTTCTCGTAGTTTGGGAGGTCAAGCTTTGGAATGGTTTCTCCATCTTCCCCATGACTCTATTACTAAATTTTTGGAACTATTAAAAAGAATTGTAGCCTGATTCTCCTATAATCTTGAGCATGAAGTAACCATTTTCAATCTTTGTAAGAACAAAAATGTAGTGGAGAAAGTTTTATGGGCTATTTGCAAAGGTGGAGAGCTCTTGCTAACCATTTTTCATGGCCCCTACTTGAGAAGTAATTGGTCAATATCTTTGTTCATAACTTGAATACATAAATGGATTTCTACTTACAAATACATTGTGCATCATCATTTGATGAAATCATAGAGAAGAGTGTCACCATTGAAAAGACACTCATTGCTAAGGATTTAGTCAATATTTATAAACAAATAAATGACAAACCATCTAATGATAAGCCCCACTTTTGGAATAAAAATAATAATGTTGTTAATAATGGTGTTATAAACACTAAGCATGTTCAGTTGCCAATACATCTAATGCCAATCCAACTGCACCTTCTCGTCCTTCCACAAACACCATATTCGTTCCTCAAGGTGCACCCCAACCCAATAATCAAAGTGATACTAAACACAACTTCACTCCTTTAGAATAACCACTTGATGTTGTATTTCTTAAGTTGGTGCAAGCCAATGTGGTCATGTATCTAATTACTCAACCATTTTATGATACCAAACCTAAGCCTAATTTATTTAAGGATAACGAGTATTGTGATTATCATAGGATTAAGGGACACTACAAATAAGTGTATGGAGCTCAATAATTATAGAGGTGACATAACCTTAGAGAGGACTCATTCCCCTTCATCTAATGATTAACTCTAAATATTTCAAAATAAAATTTTGAAACATTCTCAAGGCCCTAGTACCTCTAATGCTAATCCTTATTTGACTAATCCTCAAAAAAATAATCAAAATAATCAAACCAAAAATGTTAACCAAAATAGGATCCCCTTAAATTATGACAATGTGATTGGTTGTATCTTGCAAGTTGATCCATATGTGGCTATGATTAGGGTGAAAGCTAAAGAGCTCCAATGTGTTATGACCACTAGATGTGGTAGGATCACTATCCCTAGTCCATCCTATATATCCAATCCATCCCCACCAAATCATCATTATAATATCTTGGATCACCTTGAGAAGATCCTTGAACAAATATGTATTTTGGATCTTTTAAATTCCTCCACTATCGATTAGGAGATCCTTACCAAGAATTTACAGGACGACCGTGTCCCTACCAATATTGATCCTACACAATTCCAAGCACTAGTAGGGCACCTCTCATTTTCCTATCAATTAGGCTTCAGTCAGAATGACATACCACCCATTGATCCATCTCCTAATTGTCCCTTATACATTGAAGGTTCTCATTGCCAAACACAAAGTGAAATGAGTCTTGTTAGATGATGGTTGTGTCCTTAATTTTTGTATATTAAAGTTCATAAAGCAAGTGGGATATACTCAGGCCAATTTATACCATCAGGTGATTACTATTAAAGCCTATGATAATATAGAAAGGGATTATGAGGGCACTATTTGTCTCCCTATTCAGGTGGGTTTGACATTACAATATACAACATGCCATGTCATTGACCTTGATATTCCATACAACCTTCTCCTCGGTCACACATGGATTCATGCCATGTAGGCTATTTCATCCACATACCATCAATGCATAAAGTTCCTCCATGTTGGTATTGAAGTCACAATTCATGTCGATCCCCATCCTTTTGAGTACTATTGTGTTCCCAAGGCCTCATTCCCCCATTCTCATCATTTCTCGAGAATGGATATTGTGCCTTCCAATGCAAGCTCATCTTCATCTTGCATCAATCCTAACACACTATCTTCCCCATCCAATCCATCCACTCTCCTCGAATCCACATTCAGTAAGGTCAAGGTCAATGATAAAGGATGTGGAGAATATGAAATAATCAATACATGTAATGTGGGCTCCATGCCCCTTACTCCACATGCCTTCGAGAAACAATCCCTTCCCCAACAACCATCAGTTACCGAGAGTCTTGGGTCCACGGTTTTCCAATCTCCCAACACATTGGATCAGGAACAAATTAAATAAGATATAAGTCAATGGGTATACCAAGAAGAAACTAAGAACATTGACACTCTCCTAGAGTGTTTCCAAGAAACATATCCTATTACTCATCAAGTGGCTTGATGCATTAATTATCAAGGCAAAGGATTATGCATTCATGAGAAAGGTATGCTCCAACCATTGGATCCACCTCTTAACAAGAATCATCAAGGAATTGGATATGAAGCTAAACAGAAAAATAACTCTACACTACCAAGTACTTTTAATATTGTTGATACAAATTCTGTTATTGTGGAAGATAACACAAAAGAGATCATCAAATTTTCCTACAACAATTTAGATGTCTTATCCATCTTTTCCACCACCATCCTTACCATTGATCTCCCACTTTTCCATCTCAAACTCATTGATTGGGACCAAAATGGATCCACTCATATTCATGTATTCCAAAATGATGAAGTGTTCATAGAATTCATGACATATGTGAGGGCATGTCTCTTGGGGACCACTTATCTGATTTCATCTACATGCTAGATCAACATGCCTATTTTGGGGAAGATGAACTCCTTAATTACAAAAGTGAAAATCAAGAACAATATACAATCTTCTAGTGAAAACCTCCTCAAGGCACTTTTAGATTTATCAACATTAAAAACAGAGGATGTATCTTTTGTTGAAAACCTCTTTAAGGTGTAGGAATATGAGGACATTCATCTTCCCCTCATGGGTACACAACAGATAGAAAGGCCCATTATTCTAATAGAAAAAAACCAAGGAGATCAATTTGGGGACCACAACTAAACCTTGGGTCACATGTGACAATATCTTTGTCAAAAAATAATTATTAGGTATTTTCCAACAATATCCAAAAAGGATCCATCAACTTTGCATGGTCTTATTTTGACATGCCTAGGCTTGATCTTGCTCATGTTGTATGTCACTTGGTTGTTCATCCTGATGCTAAGTTCATCAAACAAAAGCTTTGTAAGATGCATCTTAAGTTGTATTAATTGTCAAGGTTGAACTTGAGAAACTACTAGAAGTAGATTTTATTCATCCTATTGACTACTTTGAATGGATTTCCAATATTGCCCCCATTTTCAAACTGACTAAGGGCATCTATATTTGTACATATTTTAGAGACTTGAATAAGACTTGTCTAAAGGATGATTTCTTGCTCCTCAACATTGATATTCTTGTGGATATAATGACATTTCATGCCATGTTTTTCCCTCATAGACAATTTCTCAAGGTATAATCAAATCTACATTACAATAGAAGATCAACATAAACTGCTTTCACAACCCCATGGAGTAAATTTTTGTTATCAAGTCATGCCTTTTGGCTTGAAGAATTTTGGAACTACATAACAAAGAGAAATGATGGTCATCTTCCATGACATTATTCACATCATCATGGAAGACTAGGTGGATGAGTTTTTACAAAAATATAAGACTAGAGAAGAGCATCCAACTATTCTTGAGCGTATATTTGGCCAATCAAAACAGTATTGATTGAGGCTCAATCCTAAAAAGTGTATCTTTGCTGTAACATCAAGAAAGATCTTAGGTTTCAATACATCTAGGAGAGGCATCGAATTTGAAATTACTAAAGTCAAAGCTATCATGGACATGCCTCCTCCTAAGACACTCAAATAGTTGAGGATTCTCCAAGGAAAATTACAATCCATACGAAGATTCATAGCTCAACTTGCAAATAAATTCTAAACTTTTAGTAATTTTCTTCACAAGGAAACATCATTCAAGTGGAATTTTTCTTGTCAATAAGGATTTGATAAGGTCAAGGAATGTTTGGCTAACCCACCTACTCTCATGCCTCACACATTAGTAAAACCATTGTTGCTATACATATCAGCTACTTTAGTTGCATCAAGGGCACTTCTTGCTCAACATGATGAGAATGAGAACTAAGAATAGTATACTACATTCATCATACCCTTGTTGGATATGAGCTTAATTATAATCTGATGGAAAAAGAGTGCCTAACATTAGTTTTTCAGTTCTCAAAAACTTAGGTATTGTATGATCAGCCATTCTATCAAACTTATATCCAAAGTTGAACCACTCAAATATCTCCTATCTGGAACATCATTAACACGTTGTATGACTAAGTTGGTCATGCTTCTTAGTGAGTTTGATATTGAGTACATGGATATAAAAACTATAAAATTCCAAGTCATCATGGATCAGTTAACCAAGGCTCCTCTTGTGGATGCTTATCTATTAGTTACAAATTTTCCTGATGAGTCCATTTCACCATTTTAGAACAAGGCTCATGGAAATTATATTTTGATGGCTCATTTACACAACATGGATCGAATGTGGGTATTCTATTCATCAACCCTCAAGATGATTTCATACCCAAGTCATTCATATTATATTTTTTATGCACAAATAACATAACAAAGTATGAAGCCTTAATCATTGGGTTGAGAATGATAGTCCAATTGAATATCAACCACCTACATGTCTATGGTGATTACCAACTCATAATCAAATAGGTCAATGATGAATTCCAAACTAGGGATGGCAATTTTCTTCCTTACAAATGCATGGTCAATGAATTCAAGAAGTAATTCATTCACATATAGTTTAAGCAGGTTCCACATATTCAAAATAAATTTATTGATGCAATGGCTACTATTGGATCCTTGTTAGACATGCCTCACGATAGGCATGAATGTGAATTCTTAGTTGAACAACTTTTTGTGCTAGCATATGATATCGTTGATACGAAAATGGTGTGTGAAATCATTGGTCCCAAGTCCCCTTGGTACCATGACATCTATACATAACTTCATGATAACACGTTACCACTTAACCTCACTTGCAATCAATTTTGGTCATTTATCCAACGTTCATCCTGCTACACCATCCTAGATGATACTTTATATCATTGGAGCTATGATGATTCTTTATTGCAATGCTTAAATTTTGAGAAATATACAGGTTCTAATACCAATTATTGGAAAATACAATCTCTATCCAAATATGAATTCAGTGGATGAGATACAAGACTTGGACTACTATAACACAAAAATCTGAAACTTATATGGAAATCTGAAATTAAGTTGCCTTAATATGAAATTACCATGATTAGATCCATATTCTTTATGATGTTAAAAATCAACCAACATAACATGCTTAATAATACCACCTTATGTAAACTTATAACAACAATAAATAAATAATATCACCATAAGATAACAGTAAATAGGCACACATCAACAACATAAGATCATGAGATAACACATGATTTACATGAAGAAACCCTTGTGGGAAATAACTCCACCAAGAATCTAGAGGCTAAGTATGCATTATCTTCAAATAAATGAGATTGCAATACATTCACTTCCATTCTCCTCTTTACCTCCAATATGGAAATACCTATGTACCTGCAAACAATCTCTTTATGCCTCAATCTATCCTCGTTCCTACAATTTGACTCTACATTCAACTGTTCCTCATAATTTCTACATCCAAGGATTTGATTTTATAGACTTGTGAAGACGTCTTAAGCCCCAAACATGATGCCCAAACATGACCCTTCATTCCAAACATCCCCAACCCTTGGATTATATCCTCAAAATGAAAAAGGACATTGGTTCTAGCTTTAATAATTTCCCTCCAACTTGGGTGCCTGAACTTGGAAAATTAAACATTACATTTAATGCAATAAATGATGGAATACTAAGAGACACATGTTTCCTTTTTCCAAGAAACACTTGAAGAATATCAACAGTATCTCATTTATACTTTTTATCTTTTATCATCCCATTTTAGGCATTTATATGCGGGGAAAACAATATTAAATATTTATGTCCACAAGTCACCTTTACTGTTGCTAATGGAACCCATCACCCTTTGCGAATGTAATAAAAACAATGTTGAGAATAAATACTTAAAATATTTTCTCAATACACCCTAAGTGCATAGGGATACTTTACAAGGATGTTGGAACCATGCAATATGGCATAGGATTTATAAGGTAGATGACATCTTAATCCTAAAATTAAACACTACAAAATCCAAATTTGTGTTACATGAAGTACGTAATGGTGTGTGTGGGGCTCATACTAGTGGAATAGTCCTTGCTAATGGGGTCTTTGTAATTCATATGGTTTTATAATTTTGTCGGCCTATTTTATTTGTTAGAAACCATAGACCCTTGTCTTTCTTAGAGTTTTTTTGTAGTGTGTTCTATTTCAATGTTGACCATTTATTCCTACTGCTTCCTCTTTAAGTTATGTGTTCATACCTTTGATAAAATTTGATGATCGACCCCTTTTACCAATTAATAGCTCTACATCCTAGTGCATTTTGAGCAACCTTTATGCATATGATTTATTTCATGACTTAAACACCTTCACTAGTGGTGGCCCCCATTTGAGACACGTGTCAATATTTTATTCCAACACTTTACTCCTTCATACCACAATTTTAATTGTTTAGCACATAAGTAAATTATAGGGCCCTTCAAATATCTTGGTAGACTATGGACACATGTTGGCTTCCTATTATAGCACCGATTTCTTCACACTGTAGTTTCTATTCCATAACACATAGAATATTTGTGGTCACTTGAATTCCTTTGATAATACATGAAATGTGGTCATTCTTGATTAGAGCACCCAATCCTTTTGCACCACAATTTCAATTATTCAACGCATAAGCAAATTGCACTAGCATTATGTTGTTTAAAAAGTCAATATTTGTCACTCTTTTATTAGTCACCTTTATAGTGAATTTTTTATCCCAAATATTCTTGTTATGTGGGAAAAGGGGGATTTCAATTATAACATTAAGGGGGACACAAAAATGATCATATAAAACCACTTGGCTACTTTCCTCAAGGAAGAGCCAAAATGGTTGATCAAGGTTTTGGTCCCCTTTGGGAGAGTTGATTAGGAATTGAAGTGACGTGATTAGATGTGATGTGTGTGATTTGGTAAGTGAAAACTAGGTTAACTATGTAATTACAACAAATTGATATGAATTAAAAAAGAAAAAATATTTGACTGGAATTGGAAAATAGAAGAGCAGAGTGCAAAGACAAAGGAAATTGGCATTCAACTCTAAGCTGAAACTAACTAGTCAAGGGTGTGGGTACCCTAGACTAAGAAATGAATATTTTTGGAATCTCAGAACAAGATCAAATGTGTTACAGTCAGTAGGCGCTTTCCTAATGGACTTCGCTTTAGAACTTTGTTTATCGATGAATAATTGATCTTGCCCTAATTTGATAAATGAATGTGCTTGAATGTTTGTTCTTAATGTTGTGTATTCAATATTCTCCAAATCTTCTTCAAATATTCCATCTACAAGAAAGAGAGGGTTGTGTCATATAGGGGCTTGTCTAAGTCAAACCCCATTTTTGTATTTCCACCTCCACAAATGGATATGATGATGTTGGATAAAGAGTGCTTACCCTAGGTCGGGCATAGGAAAATGTATAAAATAAATGATAAGTGCTACAACTTACCACTTGGATTTACTTTCCTTGATGGACTAAAGTCATGTCACACATCTCATGCAAGGAGAAATTGACACTTGATTGAAGGTCCTACAAGTGTTAGTACTCACAAAAATAATGCAATGCTTTTGAAGGTCCTACATGAATAATCTTATGATTCAACATAATTTTGTTGATGCAATGCTTGACTAATAAAGATGTTATAAATTGTTGATAATTTTGATCTTGAATTTCCTTGACTACTTTATAGGATGCTTAATTAGAATTCAAATTTCCTTTTAGTTTCAAATGGTAAAAAAGACTTATATTTATATGCATTTCTTTGTTTCCTACAATAATTATTTTCAAAAGCCAAGAAATGAATTTAAATTTGCAAACATAAAAATGTTGACAATAAAATACTAAAAATTGGGCCAAAATAGGGTGGTCAAGGGCAAGGGCACCCTAGACCAGACCTATTTTGGAATTTAAGTTGTCGTTAAATAAATAATTAATTTTAATTTCCAATTTTATCTCGATTTTTCAAAAATAGTAATAAAACGAGCAAATAAAAAGCATAATTAGGTCCAAGCACATAAGTGGGAGCTTAAAATAGTGTGAAATTGTTAGGATCGATAATTTATGATGCTATAATTCCTTCCAAAATGCATTGATGCTTAGCCAATTAAAAAATTCAATGAGCATGCATCCATTTCCCATTTGAGTGCACAGTGATAATACACCACATTTTCATTTAAAAATTTCAAATCACTTTTGTAGTATATTATATAAATGCACTAGCCATCCATCACCCCACCCCGCTTCAAAGTCAATAATTTTTATTCAAAATTCAAAATAGCTACATAGAGATAACAAGTTTCATGCGAGCAAGTCATAATTGCAACAATTAAGATATAGTGACCATTGTTTTAAAGAAATTGGCTTAAGTTTTTTTGTATCATTGTATTTAAAGTATTTTTGAGTTCATGGTGCATGAAGTTTGAGCTACTAGTAAAGTTGTATGGTCAAGAATTTAGGGTTTTTAAGAAAATTCATAGGAAATCTATTCTATTACACCCAAAAGCTTGTGATATTGGTTAAATTGTTTATAATTTTTAATTATGGTTTTGAGAAGTTCTTTGCATTTTACTCTCAATTTTAAAAGGTCAAAACCTTAGGTCATTTGAAAAAAAAATCAAGCCTCAATTATCTCAGAAATACGAAATATGACTAAGTATGCTACCAAGTCTAGTGGAGTTAAAAGGTTTCTCAAAGATGACCTAATGAAGCAACTACTTGGATCCACTAAACAAGCAAAGCATGCTCAAGGCATTAGGGTTCTAACAAACACGATTATTGACAAAGCCAACCAGATTAGAGATGCCATTATTCCACAAGAAAGATGAAACCTTTTTTACTATGGCTACAAAAGAAGTCAATCTGATAGACCTATTTCAAATTTATGGAGTCAAGTAAGGAAAATTGGTGGTTTTGAATGTTTTCATAAATATTGATCTAATTAAAGATCCAACACAAAATTAGATATTGAAAACAAAGTTATTAGAAATAGTAAAGGAGTTCTGTTGTTGGAAATAAATAAACATTTCACTATAGAGGTTTTTAATCTCAATGTCTCAACCAACATGACTATTTATTTTGGAGTTTTAAATGGAGTTTTCTCAAGATAAGTAAATTTTTAGAGTAATGTGGTTACCTCAACACAGGAGAAGAGGGTCAAATAGAAAAATAGTCAACTTTGATAAAGATGAAGTGGAGCCCTTCAATTATGATATCTTTGAGGATTACTTCATCAACACATGATTTGATTTGTGTCAAGTATTGGGAGAGGATTACAGAGTACAAATGTCTATCTATATGACGATGTTAACTACTGATGTCCAACATTGAGATTTGAACATAAGCTTTGATTATGCTTCATATATTGTTGAGAATATTCATAGGCAATTGAAAGCCATGAAAGATCCTAAGGCTGGTCTGTATTTTAAATGATATTTTTTTATTCCACCTATTGCTATATAGTGGGATGAATGTTTAGAATAAAACTATGAAGTTGAGAATGCTAGATGACCATGCTGTTCATTTTCCTATCTAAATGTGGATATATTTGTGGGATTCTCATTGCTCCTCTTCTATTATATGGTATTTGAGGATGTGTTTGTGTAGGGTGTTTTGGAAAATTTAGGCCTTCAACATAAACAAAGATTATCAAGTAATATATCCAAGTTCCATAGGCCTTTGGAGTAGGAACCTGAGATATAGATAAATCATAATCGGGGTGATTGATTCTTACATTTTAGTTTTACAATGATTATATTTTATGGTCCTCTACTCCAAACTCATCTTCTTCTAATATATGTGTCTGATAGGATTATTTTTATGGAAATAATATGGCAACTAAATGAAGTAGATAAATTTCATCTTAGATCAATTAAGAAGGATTCCCTCATTCATGTTGGAATGCACTTTTTAGATTTTAGCATCACATCTAGGGAGGGTTTAGATGCATTTCCTTCTATGTTGCAAGCTTATAAAATGAAGGTCAATTTTTTGAGAAATTGTTATCCTGAACATTTTATAAATAAAATCAAATTGGAGGCTAAAAGGTCACCTTATTATCATAAGTTCAATGCTTTGGATGATGTTATAATAAATTGCCTCATATAAGAGGAAGTCAAGGTAATGAAGAAGGAATGGATCAAAATGGGACAAATAGATGAAATAAGGGAAAAAGTACATTCATCCTATAAAGGATCTTTCCTGATATTGCATACCCATTTGATAGGATGACAAAGTTATTGGACAACTTTAATAGTGTTGTATATTTGGAAAAACCTCTTGTTGAGGATAAACCTATAGAGGAAGGAGTTGAACATTCAATTCAACAAGGAGCTATGCCAACACAATTAGTGTTACATCATGTAGCAACTCTTATAATACCAAGTGGCGTTCAACCTTTGGTGTTCTATTCTATCAATACTGTAGATACCCAAAATTGTCCTAGCATGCGAGCAACACTTTTACACTAATTATCGTCCTTTTCCTAATGATTAAATAATTATCAATTATTTAATTATTATCTAATTTCATATTGTACTATTAATTAAATGATTTTATATTATTTAATTAATTCACTTTAATATTATTCTTCCTTGATTAGTTAAATAAATTCTATTTATTTAATTACGTCCCTAATTTTCTTTATCCTTCTAAATTAATTAAAAAAATAAATATTTATTTAATTAATCAATCATTATCCCATTCTAAATTAAACAATTACTTTAATTATTTAATTTCCATAAAATCCTCAACATTATCCACTCTCCAATAATAAATA
This sequence comes from Sequoia sempervirens, assembly GCA_007258455.2. Taxonomy (NCBI): domain Eukaryota; kingdom Viridiplantae; phylum Streptophyta; class Pinopsida; order Cupressales; family Cupressaceae; genus Sequoia; species Sequoia sempervirens. The sequence goes on along the minus strand of VDFB02271358.1, from coordinate 1,111,072,247 downwards.
AAATTAATTATTTTATTTATTTAATTTCACTTGCACATTCCTTTAGTAATTATTTCATTTATTTAATTATTAAAACTAATTCATTTCCACCTCATTCCTAAAATAGACTTTCTCCCAATCGATTGACAAATTAATTTCAGTCTACTAGACAATCAATTCAATTCACTTCCACTCAGTTTGAGTTAACAAATCAATTAATTCCCTTAACTAATTCATGGAAATAGTTAACTGAAATCATGGAACCAGTTGTAGCTAGTTAACCGATCAATCAGTTCCTCTCATTGATTCTCCATTCATCTAAATCAACCTTTTCTATAAAATAGACCTTCATCTTCATTCATAGGCTAACCACAAATCTTCAATATTTTGTTTTTCCAAGTTAATAACTATGTGTGGAGCAGCACCCATCTAATGAACAAATAAGAAATAGAGACTGCTTCAAACCCATGAATGGGGAGCACAAAAATAATAGCCTGTTTTAGAGCCACTAATGGGGAGCACAAGATGGCAAGGAGATAAAAACCTACATCACCCTTAGAAATTTCAAAAGAGAACCCAATGTCAAAAAATCTGGAGACCATTTGGCCAACAACCACAACACATATAATGTCTACGCCCCTGTATGTGTATCTCAGAGGGCCTTCTTGGCCTTTGCTTTCCACATACTCCTGGTAAGGAGGGCATCCATTGTCTATTATTTTCTTTCATCTACAACATCTTTTCCTTCAATTTGGAGCTTTTCAGCCTCTGATTTGTGCCCCTTTCTCCCTTTGGATGGGTAGTTTGGTTTGGTGATGGCACTCACTATTTGATAGAGGGAGCAATTTTTAATAGGAATATCTAGCTCCTCATAGTCTAGAAACTCATGGTAATCCTCATCCAAGTCATCCATGAAAGGATACGAACCCTTCAAGTCATATTTGTCATCATCCACCATTTTTGGAATAGGAGGGTCAACCACGAGCAAAGGGGGCAAAGCCTCAATAGGAGCACCAATGGGTGAAGAGAAGTGATGTTCCACCCCAGTGGAGGCCCCCAATGGGGCCGCAGAAGCAAGACTGGGGTCATCAAGAGTAGCCAATTTTTTTTTGTGATTATACCAAACAAAGTCCACGTTTGGACTGCCCGACTTTTTAATCCATTGCTTGGGCTAAAAATGCCTAGCAATAGCCAACTTGAGGGAGGTGCAACCGGCAATTTTATGCCCCAACATGTTGCAGTGAAAACACCTAAAGGGGAGGCCTTCATAATTAAGGAATTGAGTCTAGGTTCCATGAGTGGAATGGACTATAATTGAGTGATGCATTGGTTTGGAGATGTCTATGATCTAGAGCAAACCCTTGCAAAATTACATAGGGGACACCAAGATCTAGACTAACAAAGGTTCCAAACTGCTTGATCAAAAAATTTATGACTTCCAACTCATGTAGGATTGGTGGGAGGTTATACAACTTGATCCAAATGGGAAATGAAGTAACCTTTGCAGCCACAGGATCGAAGAAGGGCGACCAATCCAACAAGAATAGGCCATATTGGCCATAAAACCAAGGGAATGCCTTTTTAACAAAGGTGTAGTCTTCCATAGAGGCGAAGCGAAGCAAGAAAAAACCAAAATCAAGTATGTCAATGTTTGGGAGAAAAATATTACTCCAAGAAGCCCTCATCCACTCAGTAAATTTATCAATTGTTGGTCACTTGCTCACACAACAAACATGAAGGGACCTACCCCCAATCACATTCATAAGTTCTTCAATGCAAGCATCTGATAAATGGAACTCAACAGGGGTATCCGTAAGACAAACCTCCAATTCCCCCAAGAAGTAACGATGAATGGAATCTGCATCAAGAGTAAATGACGGGGGCACAATCGGCGATGGTAGGGAGTCATCTGATCTAATTTGTGCTTTGTAGAACTCTGTGCATGTATGAAATGGATTACTTTGGTTCCTACACCTTGCGATGAAGAGAGGATTCGATGGTGAAAAAATAGTGGCAGAAGGGTGATCCCACAATAGTGGTTTGCACTTTATGAGAGATCGTGATTTTTGTTGACATCACATATTTTTAAAAAATATAATGATTTAAGCCTTGAAAAGTTCCATTTAAAGGATTCCAATTGAAGAGGGTTTGATCAAAACACATTAGATCAAACCCCCTTGGATAGAACCCCGCTAGTTTTAAACAATACCTATAATGGAGTCTCCTTTACACCTATCAAAATGCTGATAAAAAAACCACTTTTGATTTACCTTTTGGGGGATCAAATGAATTCATTTAAAATTTATTTTGTTGTAAGTATGTAGTCCTTGTGATAAGCTTCCCAAAAAGAATAATTTTAAATAAATATAATTTTGTTATTATATTATTTTTTATTTCTTGTGAATGTAGGTTTTTCACCGAGAATCAAGCTCCCTGTTCTACACGTGGAAAAATATCAGATTATCAAAAAAAATATGAAAAATATCCATGCACTAGATATTGATGTCCTTGATCCAAAAAAAATAAAATTGGATTTCAATACATACAAAAAAAGTTATGTTTTAGCCAGTAAATCATGTCTAAATTGTAACTGGTTTGACTTTGAAACTTAATTAAGAATTTTTTTAATGAAATACTCTGAAACCAATTCCATGCACTAGATATTGTAGTTACGAATGTAAATTAAAAAAAAAAAGAATTTTATCCTTCATAGAAAAGTTATGTGTTAGCCAGTAACATCACTCTTTAAAATGGTGTTTACTGTTAAAAATTAGTTTTGAAGGAGATGGAAAAATAAGTGCAATCGATTAAAATTGAAAAAATATATTTAGAATCTAACAAAATGTCACAAATCACTAGTTTGCATCATCCTCAAATTCGTCACAGTTTAGCCGCTATAGGTGCCCAAAAGTGAAGATTTAGTTAAAAAAAAATAGTTCAATGTCCAATTTGGCCAAAAATTGTAAACTAGTATTGTGGGATCACCCAGAATTCCCGGATGATGCCTCAGGTGAGAGAAAACTTTCCTTTGCATTTGAAGCCCTAGGCAGGGTGGCCAACTGCACACCCTTCACACTCCTTTCTACCCTAGCCCGTGTCTTGCCCTTCTATGTGCCATGGGAACGAAGCAACGTCCGTGCGACCACCTTCACAGTCGATCCCACCATTTCTAGCCCACGAGCATCCTCCAGTCTCTGCCTCACCCGTGCCTTCGCACATTTCACATTTCTTGGTTCGCTTCAATGCACACAAATCTTTAATATTTTTCCATCATTATCATATTCATATTTATTTGAGCTTAAGCATAATTATGCACACATAATTTATGAGAGCAAAGGAAAAATGGAGGATAACAATAGAGATAATTTAATGTTAACTGAGGAAGGAAGGTATATTGCTTTGATTTATGGATTTCTATGTTATATTGTGCTTCATTAATAGATTAGACTTGGATTGCTTGAATTCTACAGTTTAATGGTTACTGTTATTGATTCATGTTGTTTAATCTTGCTTTCTAGTCATACAAATGGTGAACTCAATGTGAAACTAACAATTTTTGTGATAAATTAGAAATTTTTTGAGTTACAAGTTTTACAACACATCTGTCAGTACACAACATCGCATTTGTGGAAACCTGGACCACATCTGTAGCCTTCTTGCACCACATTTGTATCTTCATGACACATGCATAATTTTTTATGACGTATCTATTACAATTTGCAACAAAATTGATTGTGTTTAAAATATTTCTATTTTTTGCTAACAATTGTTGTTTCTGCTTTTTACACAAGATTGATAACTACTTTTTTGAAACTGTAACATTGTAATTATAGTTTTTGGGATGTCTATTTTGCATATTTTTGTTGATTTATGTGTTTGTAGGTTCTATGACACACTGAACTTCCGAGCTGCAAGCGTTCCCTGCATTGCAATTATCTACTTCCTCCATCGTAATTGTCCTCTTTTACATTGAAATCTTTTGCTTCCTTTGACACAACTATCCTGTTCCTGCACAATAATCATCTACTGCGATGCATTTATCTAAAGGTATAAATTTTCAAATTCTATTTTTGATTTTCAATCTAAATCAGATAAATTAGGTTTTTGGGTTACTAATATCTTTCTTCAGATTTGTGGCAATTGTTGGGCAAAGACCTAATTTGAAACTAATAATCTTTTTAATTGCAGCTCGCTTAATAAAGACACTTTAAAATTACTAATGAGTTTGATGCAAGTTTGCTTGCTGAAGACTATAATATAAACTTTGTGTCTTTATTTTTCTAGAGTAAACAACTTTTATTTGGGCTTAAAAAGAATGATTGTATTCTATGTTTGGTAGACTAGTCACACATATGCTCTTCCCTCATGCCTTGTATGACCTTGGGAATAAAAAATGTCATTATTTTGTAGTCTTGCGTGACATCTAAGAACGATCTTGGGGATCAAAAGTAACACTATAGCCATTTATTTCAAGTAGAGAGACTTTCTTGGGGGCTTCATCACCCCAATTTTTGATCTCCAACATGTTTCTTGGTGGGCTATATAAATAGGGGAGAGTGAAAGTTGTACCTTAAAGAAATCTAGTGTTGTTCAAAGCCGATCCATGAGATCCTTGGTCCATCAAGACTTGCTTTGGTGATTAGAGCATAGGAGACCCCTCCAATCTTAGGCTATTACAAATGAGCTTTCTGTTCATAGTAGACTCCTTCTAAATACCTTGTTTTTAGAAGCTTAGGATCTATTTAGCTATAGCTTGTTTGTAGTGCAACGTATAGTATCATGCACAAAGCTACTCACCATGTCTTCCCTTAATAGAGATAGAAATATTTGGGTTGTCTATTTATAGACTCTCAAGGAGAGAAGGAATGTGATCATATGCCATATTGGGCCTGTGCCATTAGATGTCTAGCTATCCACTTTCGTAAATAAAGTTATTTCTATCCAATCTCGTGGAGTATTTATCACTTAACTATGAGGTGGGCCTACAACAAGTTTACACTCCTATCTGATTAACTAAGTCATGCTTATTTTCAATTGTCTTCAGTTTGTTCTCTACTAGTGATACCATTGGCCTTTGGGCCTTAAACCTTGTTCACCAAGAGTCAAAAGTCACAACTATTTCTATCTTCTATATTTTATGAGTGTCTTTTGTCAAATTTTGAAAAAATCAAACATGAAAGGTCACTTAGAAAACCTATTTTTAAGAAAAATGCTAAAGCACTTCATCTGTTAACTCCTACGCCACATCTATATTTTGTAATATATTTATAGAATTAGAGTGACACATCTATTAATTTATACATCACATCTAAATTTCTATACTACAACTATGTTCTGTATCACAACAGTCAATTTCTGTAATACAACTGTTTAGAAAACCTAGAAAGTCAAAACATCACAACTATCCAAAATCTACACCACAATTGTTACTGTCATGCAATTGTTGAGTTCATTCACACATATGTGACTGTTCTATGATGCAATTGTTGTTTAATATATCACATCTATGTCTATTCTATACCAGAATTGTTTATTCCCTAACACATTTGTTTACACAAAGAAATTAGGTTTTGTCTTTAAAAGTACATAACTCAGACCTAATTTTACACAGTAACCTAAAACAAAAACCAGAATACTTTCCTAGTTTAGTCTTGATTTTTTCAACATTTTCCTACTTTACCTATCTTAAATTGCATCTCTAGATTAATCTCATAATCCCACATTATAGATTTCCATCTTTGTATTTTGAAACCAGGAAACAAATCAGAATATTGATCATTCCATATTTACCTTGTAAACATCTTAAACCTCATTATTTTCTCATTATCTCATTAACAAGAAAGACCTTTAACTCATGAGTCTAGTTAAGGTTCAAATTTTATCAAACCATCATCTTAAATAGTTATCCTTCTTAAGGTTTAGGTATTTCACTTGATCACCTTAGTCCTTCATAATTTGTCACGTATCTTTTTTAAAATAAAAATCATAAAATCTGAAATCACAACATTTGCAAATATCTTTTCAAATATAAAAAAATCTCAAAAAAACATAGGTTAATTTCATACTCATATTGCATTCATCAAAAATCCAAAATATTTAAAATCCAAAAAATCCAAAAACATAAAAAATCCAAAAAATCCAAAAAAACATTTTAAAATCCAAAATTCAAGAATTCAAAAATCTAAAAATCCCAACATGTCTTTTATGGTTGAAATGAGATCACTGAGAAAAAGAAAAAAATGGATTCCATAGTTGATCATACCTTTAACCCCACTAGTGTGATGCACTTTGGGTCTACATCAAATGAACAACCAATGTCGTAATCTAAAGCTACACCATCATTTCATGATTATACCTTGAATGATGTGGAACAAAATATAACTCAAGAAGAAATAGATGATGCATTGCAAGATCCTAGGCTATTACGAATATTGGAAGAACTCATATCTACTGATCCTAACTGTAGACACCTAAAAATGTCTCAATGGATCACATTGGCTATGTTAGCTCTCAAAAACGCAGGAAAAATACCTCTAGAGGTTGCCAATATCTAGATACGTTTCAGGGTAATAGACAAGGCCAAATGAATTGAACCTTCTACTCTTCAGGTGTTGCCAAACCTAGGCAGGTGTACCTATAACAATGAAGTAGACTTGACCAATGTTTATTTCCTAAAGCAATTTATCCACACTGGCAAATAGGAGTGGATAAATGAGTTTTAATTTGGTATAAACTATATAAGCAATATCAAGGCTAAAATATAATATGTTCATATGAAAAAATGAATGAAACTGAATAGCATAATAGCAGAGACTAGTGCCTTATTGGGTGTATGGATTCAAATGAAAATATGAAACAAGTAACTTCTTTCTGGCAAAAACTCAAATTGTTTGGCATATAGGTTTTAAGTTTATAACTGGTATAAACATGCAAGAATATGACTACTGAGTTCTTCTTAATGATCCAAATGAGATTCCCTAATTACTATGATTGATTTAAAGGATTTGATCTTTCCTTGAAAGAGACAATTAATTCAACCATATAGATACAACAAGTGTGCACTGATAAACTAAAAAATATCCTTGATATATTAGTTTAAACAATTAGAAAATATCAACCTTGGAGACAACTTCAGCAATACTTTTAATTAACACAACAAACAATTGAAACCAGAAAAATGTTACCAAATCAAATGAATTCAATTGAAATCTCCGTCATTTAAAACATGCATCATAGTCTCAAACAAAGACATTTTGTATCCTACTGTATTTTTTGTTCAATCCCTCTCTCCTCTCTCTTTTTCTGCTGTCAAAAATGGGTTTTATATATCAATCATTTGAAAATTCACGTCCCTTTGTATTCAAATCTCAGACGATTATTTTATTCAGGCTTTTTCAAATGTTCACTAGACATCTGCTATGACATCCTGCAGTCATACTGACGTTCTGAGTCTCTCCAACTACCATAGATTTTATATCACTTTGATATCATGCAGTCTCATCGATGTGTTGAGTCACACCAATAGCTATCCCTTCAGTCATGAGTGTATCGCTGTGACATTGAAGGTCAGGCAGATGTTCCTTTGCTTTCATTGTGTTCTGTCGAGATTTATCCTTTGTCAACTCCGATCGCCGAGACGCAGTGGTTTTCCTGCCGATGGAACTTCATTCGACATGAGCTTCCTATCTCTTGCCGAAGAAGCCAGTCTCGCCGAATCAATCATGTCCAAGTATACCACCAAATCCTTAATGTGATCCTGTCTTTGTGACATAGAGGGTCAGCAAGACTCCTTGACTTCATCCCAATGAAAATGACGGAAAACTTCCTCAACTTTATTGACAAAACCAAACAAATGCTTTCAGAACATTACACCGACGGTTCAAGTCTAGTTGATGAATTTTGTTATTGGCGAGACTATGAATTTCGCTAAGTCCCCCTACCGATGTAATTCTACTATAACGATATGATGGGTCGGAAAGACTTCCTCGAACTCACCCCGATGGTACTATACTACTGATGAGACCCACTTTTCTGGAAAACTTATTGAGAATATTGCAGATTCCTTTTTGATGCTCCAGAATTGCACCACGATCGGTAAGACACAAATAAGCCCATTATGACTTACACCAATGACCATTGTTTTGCCGATAGGACCCCTGTGTTGCTGAGACTACGAATTGTATCATGCTGATATGTCTCTATGTCTTTTATTGGTAAGACACAAATAGGCTCGATATGACTCATTCCGATGAATATTTTCTCGCCGATAGGATCCTTCGGTCGCTGAGACAATGAACTGCGTCCTGCCGATATGTATCCACAAATGTAACCTAATCAACGAGACATTCCCGACCTCTTGCCGATATGAATTATATATTGAAATACTCAGGGTTAGATAAATTATATGGGACCAAATGATGAAAACAAACTAAAACAAGGGAAAACATGATATGCAAAGCGGATTCATGAGCTTATGGCATGGACTTCTTAGGAAACTTATGGGTACAGACAACCATAAAATTTTCAAAATTTTACAGTTCTAACAGTGGCTCCGTCTGGGGATGAATGATTTTGAGATCATTGCAAGGATCCAGATCTTTGGGTGAGCAGACCAAACTTTCAAGGTGATAGACCAATGAGCAGGATGGAATGAATGGAAATGGAGATGAACATGTCCCTATACTACTGTACATGTAAAGATTTATTTTAAAAGAAGGAATATAAGGATTGTCCACGTACTGGCAATTCCTATTCCTTTTTATTTCCTAAACTACTGTGCATGGAAAATAATTTTTAAGAGTTGTACATGCACTGGAAACCCTTAATCCTCTGTATTTCTCAAAAGAAAAAATGCTTCAAGAATTTCCCATGTACAGGCAACTCCTGTTCTTCACCAGTCATGTTTTGCAAATAATATGAATCTTCACCTTTCTTGCCAACAACAACAAAGGGTCCTAGCCACAAAGCTTCAAATTTCCCATGTTTTCCCTTCTCTTGACACCTTGCATTCCACATTAACACCAAATAATTTTCTTCAAACTTTCTATCTTTTGCCCTTTTATCAAATAAATACTTCATTTGTGCCTACAATTTCACATTCTGGTTTTGAGCTACTCTTCTTACTTCATCAAGCTCTTCCAGTTGTTCCATTCTTTCCTCCATTGGTTCAGGAATGTCTATATCTTCCTGAAGGATAAATTTGTAAATTGGTAACAAATTTTGCAAAGGAATCCTAGCTTGTGTTCCATACACCAATTCAAATGGGGATTTCCCAATTTCCTTTTCACAGTTATCCTATTAGCCCACACAACCAACCTCATTTTGAATCCCAAGCCTTCTTATTCCCATCTAGCATCCTCCTTATGATCTTCAAAAGACTTTTGTTGCTAGACTTTGCTTGACCATTAGCTTGCGGATGGTAAGGAGCTACAGAAGAAACATTAATACCATATGTACTGCAAAAATCTTTAAACTCATCAGATTTGAAACACATCCCATTATCTGTAATCAATCTTAATGGTGTACCAAATCTAGTAATGATGTTATCCATTAAAAAATTGATTACAACTTTACTTGTTGCTTGCTTGGTTGGGACTGCCTCTACCCATTTGGTGAAGTAAACAGTAGCTACCAGGATCCATTTATGTCCTCCACTTGATTTCTCTTGTATCTCCCCAATAAAATCAATTCCCCACTGATGAAAAGGGGCATCAACCTACAAAGGTCTGAGTGGTAAAGCTCCCTGATACTTCATTTTCCTTGAGAACTTATGACATCCTTCACATCTTCTTACATATGAAAAAGAATCATTAAAATTTTTTGGGCAGTAATAACCTGCCCTGAGAATCTTGTGTGCAGTTGTCTTTGTAGAATAATGGCCTCCACAGACCCCTTCATGCATTTCTCTTAAAACATGCTTAGCCTGTGACTCATCTAGACATAGCAACAACATCCCATCCCTATTTTTCCAAAACAAATCACCTTCCATGAACACATATTTGGACGCTTGCAGCTTCAAAGTTCTTCTCTGATTATCACTTAATCCTTCAGGACACTTCATGTATCTAAGGTAATACATGATGTTTGTAAACCAAGCAGTATGCTCAATACTTGCAATTGCATTTCCTTCATCTTCTACGTTACAAATTTGATTTGCTTCAACATTTGTTTCTGCCATTAACTTGGCCAAACCCTGACCTCTCATTAATTTAGTGATCTGTATTTCCATATCAAGTTCTTGAATTTTATTAATCCACCTGCATCTCTTTCCAGTTACCTTTGACTGTGTCAAGATATCCTTAACAGCTGCATGAGGGACATAAGCAATTACCTTAGCTCCAACAAGATACAGTCTAAAAGCTTTTATGGCTTTCACCAATGCAAACGCTTGTTTCTCCATTATATCATATTTCAACTCTGACCCCTACAATGACTTACTGAAAAAAGACACAGGCTGCTCATGACCTTCCTCATTCTTCTGTAACATGACAGTAGCTATAGTATGCAATGAAGCAAATGAAAATATTTGAAATGGTTTTGAAAAATTTAGAGATTTAAGCATAAGAGCTTCCTTGATGGCCCTTTTGATGGATATGAAAGCTTCCAATGCCTCTGCAGTCCATTCTATCTTTTGTCCCTTTCTTAACATCTTTGATATGAGCTTAATAATTTTAGAAAAATTAGAGACAAATCTCCTAACAAAATCAATCTGTCCAAAAAATGACTGGATGGCCTTGATGGTCTTCGGAATAGGAATTTTATCTATGGCTTCAACCCTCTCAGGATCTATTCTAATCCCCTCCTTTGACACAATATGTCCTAAGAGTTTACCTTCTGTGACTACAAAATGACATTTTTTAGGGTTCAAACTAATACCATATTCTAAAGCTTTAATAAAAACCTTTTCCAGATGTTCTACATGATCTTCAACCCTTTTTGAATAAGCAGTAAGGTCTTCTTGATATACCACCATGATAGCATTAATCAAATCTGCAAATGCTACGTCCATAGCTCTTTGAAAGGTTGCAGCTGCATTTGTTCGACCGAATTGCATTCTCACATAAACATACATTCCCCATGGGGTTGTAAAGATTGTCTTGTACTTCTCAGATTCTTTGACTTTGACCTGGTTGTAACCAGAGAACCCATCCATCATAGATAACAACTCACACCCAGTTACTTTATGTAGTACAACCTCCATATTAGGTAGAGGATAATTATCCTTGAGAGATGCCACATTTAGATTTATGAAGTCCACACATAATCTGATATCCCCGTTCTTCTTCCTCATAGGAACCAAGTTTGAAACCCATGTTGAATGCCTGATTGGTTTGATAATACCCCCATCTCTAAGCTTTACCAATTCTTCCTGCATCTTTGGTTCCAATGTTGGGTTGATAGGTCTTTTCCTTTGCCTAAATGGCTTTGCATCTAGCTTCAATGATATTTCATGTTGAAACAAATCTTCCCTATATGCTTTGAGATCTTCATAAGACGATGCAAACACATGTTTATATTTTCTCAATAGTGCAATCAACATTCTTCGAATTGTCGGGCTTATTTTCTTTCCAACGCATACCTTTTTTGGTGCCAGTTCAGTCCCTAAATTGACCTCTTCAATATCCTCTCTCTTGACTGGTGTCTGCTTCATGAGGGACTGATCATTTCCATCATATACCCTTTCCAATGCTACTAGCCCTTTGGGAAGCTTATTAGTTTTAAGCTGTAAGACCTCTTTCCCAAATACTGTCTGCTTTCCGTCTACCTCTTCTACAAATGCATTGAAGTCAATTTCTTGGATTTCATATTGATCTATACAGTGAAGAAATTTCAAGAGGTCAGTATCGTCATTAAAAACCTGCCAACTGTATATATTGTCAGGCACAAGGGGTCTTGCTTTGAACTCGATTTGAGACACTCTAGCTAATGTGATGTCATCTCTTCTTAGTGCTACATTGGCTAAAAAGTCTACCATTATGTTCTTCGACCTCTCAATCCATTCAATGGAGAAAGCATCAAACAACTCAATTGTGTTCCATATAGTGTTCCTATATTGCTTCAGCCTCTTGTGTTTTGCTCCATATTTTGATTTAACTTGGGAAACGACTAGCTCTGAATCCCCTAGAATAGTTAGCAGCCTAATCTTATGTTTTACAGCCATATTCAAACCTGTTAACAAAGCTTCATATTCTGCTATATTGTTCATACATTCAAACGCCAGAAAAAATGAATATTTAAAAGTAAGTCCTTCAGGGGAAACAAACACTATTCCTACTCCGTTACCTTCTTGGCTACATGCTCCATCAAAGTACATTTTCCATACACCATCATAGTTTTTTGCAACATGTTTATCAATTGGATCATCATTGACTAACTCTAGCTGGGCTGGTTCTATCTTAAAACTTCCAAGATCCATATCACAAAAGCAATTGAGTTGATCTTGAGGCACACAATCTATGATTGGGTTCATCCTTGGCTCCCTGTACAACTTAACTTCCTGGCCATTCACTGGAATTGTTGCATAAGAAAAATCAAATTGGAAATTTCCCCCAACCGCTACCGTCCACTGTCTTGATAAAAGCATCCCAAACTGAGGAGGGGTATTAGTTACAATTATATCTATATTGTAGGCCGCTTGAGGATAAGTAGCTAGTTTGAATTCAATATCTTTCATAACACCTACTACTGGAACATGCCTACTATCCATTGCATAACACTTCCCTTCATTAGTATCTACCCACATGCCTAGCTATTTCATAACTCCCATTGGCATGATATTGATAGCAACACCAGAGTCTATAATGCAATTCCTCAACAGTTTATTGTTTATAAGCAGTGTGGTGAAAAAAGGTTCAACTTGTGGGGAACTTACCAACACATCATTTAGACACACTTCTGGGACAGTCACCTTCTCTTGCTTGTTAACCGTTTCAATGGCCATTTGATTTTCAGAATTTGTACTTTTCTCATTTCCATTCGATATCAATTGAATTGCACTATCCATATACTCCTTAATTCTCATCATCTCAAGCAATGGGATAGACATTTTTACCTGAGATAAAGCCTGAGAAAAGTCGAATGAAGAACCCTCTGCCTTAACCGTCTTTTTTTGCTCTAATGTTTCCCCTTTGGATTCTTCCTTTTGGACAAGTTTCTGCTTTTCTTTGTATAACTCTTTGTTCTCTTCTTTCTAAACAAGCTTTTGTTCATTCTTTTCATATTGCTTATTCTCTGTTCTCTTCAAAACTCTTGGTGTTACTTCTCTATCTTTCATAAATGCTCCCCTAGGAGCACCTTCCTTTTCATTCACTGTCTTATTTCTTAACCAATACTTGCTCTTTCCTTGTTCAACAGTAGAAATGGTTAACCTATTTATTTCTTCATCAGTGGGTCTCCTTATATCACATTGAGTAGGCACCTCAACAGAGTATTGTTTTGCACAATCTTCTTCAAAATCAGAAAAAACCTGTTGTTCAACCATGTGGACATTGCACCTTTGATTTGAAACATCGTACTCACAGCCTTCATCTTCTGAAGATGAATATTCCTCCTTAGCAGGGTGAAAGGTATTTGAGGTCAAGTACACTGTGTGATCCTCTCCACTATCACCCACTAATATTCCTTCTTCTTGCATTTCTTGGGCTACAACACAGTAGTCTGGGGAATGTGGCCCATCACAACCTTCACACCATAGATTATTATTGACCATATACGCCCCCTTCTTCCTTAATGGATCAGGTGTTTCTTTGTTCCTGGGTGTATCCATTATAGGTTTTCCATCCTTCTAATTTGTATTGTAGGGCATGTCATGTAACCGAGGCCTCTCATTTCTGTACATGTTCTCCTATTTGTATTGATAATTATTGGCATGCTGAGGAACCCTAGGATTGTCTCTCTTATTGATCATCCCAATAGCTTTCCTATTGTTTTCAATGGTCAGTGCTATCTTTTGGGCTTCAACCAAATCTCTTGGAAACCTGTTTCTTAGTTCATACCCTGTTTTTGGATCGAATGCATTCAAATAAATACTCAATGCTGCAGAGTCTGGAAACTTTGATCCAGGTGGTATCTTATTCTGAAATTTGCAAAATCTCCGGTTAAAATCATAAATTGACTCATTCTATTTTTTTTGAATTCGTACTAATTCATGTAAAGCAACATCTGGTGCACATGGATTTCCATACTGTTCAAGAAATCGATCCTGAAATTCTTGGATAGAATCAACAAAAGCTGTTGGCAGGCCATTGAACCAATCCCTAGCTTCTTCGGTGAGTGACATCATGAATAACCTCATATGTAAATCTTCATATGCTATATCCAAGTCCTGGATAAAAGCATTAAAATTCCTCAAGTGATCTTCAACAGTAATTGCACTGCTCCCTGTAAACTTAGGAACAAGACTCCTCCAACTACTATCCATAAGGTAAGGGTATAATTGAAATCGTGTCAAATCAAATTGTCTAATCATTGTGGTATATTGCTGAGGGGAAGGGTTATGCACATGTTGATACTGGTACATTGGATTATTGTATTATGTATGAAGATATGGAACATATTGCTGACCATGAGGTGGTTGTAAATTTGTATGTTGTGATGCAATATACGGTGGATGGTTTGGTTGCTTGTATTAATTTCTCATATGATTCTGAGGAGCCTTTGATGGGTCTGAAGGCCTTGCATTATTATTTCCCTACCTATGAGGCGACATATACTTTGAAAAACCAGCTATCTGAGCATCAGTTTGGGCTTTCTACAATTTGAAGTCTTGGATTGCTTTTATCATTTGGATCTTTTCTTGTTCATCTTTTTCTCTTTCTACGTCTTGTTTAAGAAACTCTAACTGTGCTTCTACTTCCTCATGGGTTGAGAACTCATAATTTTCTTGAGGAATTACATGATCAATAGGCTCACTTTGATTACCCTCCATTCTTTGATCATATTCCTATTTACATTTGATTCATTCAACTTCGAATTTAGCATCAAACTCTGCCTGTTTCTGAGGATTATAAAAAGGATTTATTTGTTCTTCAGGGGTACAAGGTTCTGCACTCTCCATGTATCATAACGGTCATATGTCTCACAATGTGGTCTTGACGCTTTGTCTTTGTTTGTTATGCACATGTCATCCTCTTTCTTCTCACCCTTATCATCCTGATCACCCTTATGTGTCCACTTACTGTTACCAGTAGGACCTCCCTTATATTGGGATCTTCTACCATTCATGTTGAATTGATGCAATATTCTTCTCGTCAGAGTTGCCACTCACTTTGTGAAAAGTGAGAAAAATGAAACTATTCTTGATTGTATCCCCCAACAGAATCACCTTTTCAAAAACTTCTCAAATTATGAATTTTTCTTCAATGACTCTGTATGACGATCTTGAATAAGATATCCTATAATAAGTCCCTAGCAGAGTCACCAATTTGTTAGCTCTCAAAAATGCAGGAAAAATACCTCTAGAGGTTGCCAATCTCTAGATACGTTTAAAGGTAACAAACAAGGCCAAATGAATTGAACCTTCTACTCTTCAAGTGCTGCTAGCCCTAGGCGGGTGTACCTATAACAATGAAGCAGACTTGACCAATGTTTCCTAAAACAATTTATCCTGTACAGCAAATAGGGTAGATAAATGGGATTTTAATTGGTATAAATTGTATAAGCACAATATCAGGGCTAAAATCTAATATGTTCTTTATGAAAAGCCCAAATGAAGCCGGAATAGCCGGAATATGGAGACTGGTGCCTTATTCAGTTCTCTGAGAGTCAAATAAATCGGAAAGAGTAACTTCTTTTGAAACTCAAATTGTTTGGCATATAGGTTTCAGTTTATAACTTGTATAAACATGCAAGGATGTGACTACTGAGTTCTTCTTAATGATCCAAATGAGATTCTCTAATTACTATGATTGATTTAAAGGATTTAATATTTCCTTGAAAGACCCAATTAATTTATTACTCTCAGATACAACAAGTGTGCTTGATAGATTGAAAATGTCCTTGATATATCGAGTTTAAACAATTAAATATCAACCTTGGAGACAACTTCAACAATACTTTTAATTAACACAACAAACAATTGAAACCAGAAAAATGTCACCAAATCAAATGAATTCAATTGAAATCTCCATCATTTAAAACATGCATCATAGTCTCAGACAAAGACATTTTGTATCCTACTGTATTTTTTGTTTGATCCCTCTCTCCTCTCTCTTTGTCTACTGTCAAAAATGGGTTTTATATATCAATCATTTGAAAAGTCGTGTCCCTTGATGGTATTTCAATCTGAGGCGATTATTTGATACCGGGCTTTTTCAATTCACTTGACACCCACTATGACATCCTGTAGTCATACTGATGTTCAATGTCTCTCCGACTACCACAAATCACATATCACTTTGATATCATGTAGTCTCATCGATGTGTTGAGTCTCACTGATAGCTATCCCTTCAGTCATGAGTGTATCCTTTGTGACCCCATTGAAGGTCGGTGAGATGTTCCTTTGCTTTCATTGTCTGTTTCTTCCACCGAGATTTATCCTTTGTGTCAACTCGATCGTGGAGACATAATTGGTTTCATCGATGGAACTTCCATTGACATGACTTCCTATCTCTTTCGGCGGAATAAGCCAATCTGTGAATCAATCTTGTCAAGTATTTACCGATCAACCAATATCTTGATCACAGTAAATTGTGACATAGGGTGAAGCAAGACTCCACGACTTCATCCGATGACAGCATTGGAAAACTTCCTCATTTATCGTAAAACCAAATGATACTTACGGAACATTACACTAATAGTTCAAGGTTTAGGCAGTGAATTTTTATTGAGACTATGAATTCAGCTAAGTCCCCTAAGTGTAATTCCGCTATAATGATATGATGAATTTGGAAGAGACTTCCCCTCGAGGAACTCACCTCGATGAATTTTAACATAAGTGAGATCCACTTTCGAAGAAACTTGGTGAGAATATTGCAAATTCTTTTGATCTCTAGAATTGCCTGATTGGTAGACCCTGATAAGCCCGTTGGCTTACAGATCATTGATGTTTTGATGGGACCACATTGTCCGGGGCTTGTGGGTACATCATGTTGACATGTGTCTATGTCTTTGATTGGTGAACCACCAAATAGGCTCGATATGACTCATTTAGATGAATATTTTCGATGGGATCCTTTGGTCCTTTGAGACAAATGAGCGCATCCACCTAGATAATGTATCCACAAATGTAACCTAATCAACGAGACATTCCCGACCTCTTGCCGATATGAATTATATATTGAAATACTCAGGGTTAGATAAATTATATGGGACCAAATGATGAAAACAAACTAAAACAAGGGCAAACATGATATGCAAAGTGGATTCATGAACTTATGGCATGAAATTCTTAGGAAACTTATGGGTATAGACAACCATAAATTTTTCAAAATTTAACAGTTCTAGCAGGGCTAGCTAACATCATTTCATCCTCATAGGCCATCCTCTTTTAAACTGCTTAATTAAATAAACTAATTATTTGAACAAATGCCTAATTTTCACCTAATCTAGTTGACATAATTGGGGTTAATTAGTCTCTCCATTGACATTTCATCGATTTAATTCAAATAGTTCAGAATTATTTAATTTTAACCCTAGAGATCCTTATTTTAATTAAATAACTAAACTATTTAATTTAACCCTAAGTCCTCTTATTTAATTAAATAGCCTAAACTATTTAATTAAATATCATATTGCATCTCCTTTTCATTAAATAAATCCAATAATTTAATAGATGTCTCACATTCCTCATCTTGCACATTCAGATTGGTTTTAAATACTTCAAATTGCTTATTTCCCTCTCATCCCACTTGCACAGGAGATGTTCTCTATTTTCCTCCAAAGGTAGTAAGTTACTCAAACAAACTTTGGAACAACTTTTTAAATTTGTTACCAAAGAATATTTATTCTATGATGTGAGCCCTTGATCTTTTCTTGATCCATGTGATCTTTGATTCTCATCCATTGATGAGAATTAGCGATCCATGTTTCATCCTCCGCCTTTCATTTGTGACCAATTGATAGATCAAATCAATCATCCATTGCTTTTCATTTGATCTCATTAAAATGCTTATTTAATGAATATCATATAATTCCCAATTTACATTATTGAAACTTTGTTTTAATTGTAAAAATTAATTCTTCCCTTACAGGGAATATATCAAAGGGAATATTCCTCTTCTTCTCAAAAGGGGAATGTTCCTTCCCTTTTACTGAATTAAACTTTTTTTTAATTTAAAAATATCTATTTCTTACCCGCGAGAATATTCAAAGAATATTCTCTCCTCAATGTTTGAAAAGGGACATTCTCACTTATTTCTTGACGAGAGCTAGGCTTGTGACTTCTTGAACAGAGTTACCTTGGCAGCCTGTGTGTAGAGGTCAAAGGAGGATGTGTTTTTTTGGAACAAATAAGAACCCTTGATTAAATCTCATTTTTCATTCTCACCCATTGATGAGAATCTATGATCCATGCCTCTTCTTCCTTTCATCCTTGACCGTTGATTGATCTTTTCAATCTCAACCCTCCATTTCACATTTTCTCTCCTATAAATAGGTCCCTATTTGGAGACAAATGGATCCATCCTTACAATTGAAAACTTATGTTGTTGAACTCACTCACCTCTCCACCTCCTTACTTTACTCAAAATTTAGCATATTTTGGTTCATTTTAGGTTATATTAGCTTTATAGCTTGCATTGAAATGGCTTCATGGTAACATAGATGTATACATTTAGCTTATTTGTTGATTAGGGTTTGAATCTTTTAGCTTAAAATCCAATTAGATTAGCTTTGCATTCACACATCTTGATATCTTAGCATAAAATCATGTTAAAATAACTTACATCAGGATCATTTATCTTTAAATCATGTTTCATCACACATCTCACAATGGTTTCATTAGTTTTCTTCAATAAATTAGTTGAAACAAACTCAAATTATCAAGAGTTGGGAAGAGGTCAGCCATTCACATCAAATGACACCCTTCTAATGGGATAAAGTTTCAATGTCTTAGAGTGGGGTTTTCAAAGCTTTCATGATTTTAAGATGTTAGTTTAATGTGGCTTCTTTAATGTTTGTTTTCTGATTAGAATATAGTCATATTGGTGGTATTAATGCTTCAGTGGAGTTAAATATACCTCTCAAATTCCTTATGGATTGAGTGTAGTTAACCTACTTTATGTCATTGGTCACCACTAACAAATAATTTTTAACACTTGCACATAATGGAGCTAGACTCCTTGCTAACTTTGATATTTCCACTAGCATAGGAGAAACATCAAATACAGTATCTCAAGGACAAGGTGCAATTAACAAAACAACTCCATCATACAACACCACATCACAATAGTTGAATACAAGCATGCCATTTGGATAAACCTCACATAATACAACAACTGTTAACATACCTCCCACACCTACATTTGGAAAATAAATCACAACACAACAACCAACCAACACCATACTTTCAAACCATAACATCATAAATCATAGTCCACCAAACAAAACTAAAAGGATAAATCCTTCATTTTTAGGGCCACAAGTAAACACAACTTCCACCTCACAAAAAACTAACACACCCCAGCCTAGAATCAAACATTCTTTGGATCCAACCTAAATTTAAAATAAGAACCTACAATACAAAAAAAATTAACCTATTGTGATCATCCTACTTCAACCAACCCCCATCACAACAAAATTTAATCCAAATCCAAATTTTACATATCCTTCCAAAAAAAGCCTAACCCATTACAGCTTTGTTGGGACACCAAATTACTTTTCCCTAAATGCTAAACAATAGAACTTAGTAGTTGGGGCCAGCAATAGAATTTTCAGGTTGTGGGTGTCCTATTCGAAAGCATACCTCCGGATTATGGGCCGACTTCCCCTTTTGATGGTGTCACCTAAACTATTCTTTGCTGGGAAAATTGGAAAAATAAGCATGAAAAGAAAACTAACCCCTATGGTGATGCACCTAATGATATTTCCCAGACCAATACAGTTGCTTCCACACACAAGAGTGGTCAATAACTTAACAATGGTTTACACAACTCAAAAATCCATATGCCTTTGCATCAGTGTTTCATAACAAGGCTGAAAATGCCATGGACAACATCTAGAAGGAAGAAAATTGCATCCTCACAACTTAGACTTTATACTAAACTAACTCAACACATGTTATGACCTACAAATTCATACTAACTGCATAAAGGAAAACAAAACATGACAAAATCAAAGGGAAAACAATTCTGCCATACATTTCATCAACCATTTGTAAAGCTTTCACAATAAACAACATAATGAGAAGGTAAAATATATTAACTTATCAATCAAAAGGTGTTACACACTACTATAAATGTCTAATAATGAGTCACAATGCAGTCCCTCTACAAACAGAAAGGGCTCCAAAACCACAATGCCACTTGAGAAGAAAGAAAAGAACCCCCTAAAATGTTAAAAAATGAACATACTTAAGCCAAACTGAAACCAAAAACCCACACAAGTCCTTCTAGAAACCCTAAGTCAGATGAAACACACAAGCCAAAATAGAAGCTTCTAAAAACACTCCAAAAGGCCTCCAAATGCAGAAAAAATCAAGCCCAGTCCAAGGTCACACTGAAGGTGTGACAAAACAACCTCCAAAACAGCCAAACACTACCCACCACACTTTCTGAATGTTTGACAAGTCATCACCAAAACTGGACCCACACACAAGTCATGCAATATGTGTGTTTTGAATCTCAAGACTCAAAAAGCATTAAAAGATAATGAATTTAATTAAGTGATTTATAAAGCATCACTTAATCAAGTCATTTTACATTCAAAGTACAAAATAAGGGGCCCACCATCCTCCTGTGTTACATTTGTATTAAAAGGCACAATAAAAGTGATTTTAAAATCACTTACATGATATTTTCAGACATGGAATAAAATGTAACATCAAATGCTATGGCAAAAGCTTTCAAAAGCTTCAAGGGTACTTTGACTATCAACTTACCACCCATATTCTACATTCTTCCCGCACATGTCATAATCACATGGTTTGCAAAGTCACATAGGCTCCAAAATACTTGGCCACTATGGTCGACCTCCAAACTCTTTGGAAAACAAATTCCAAGTCACAAGCCACCAAGGCATCATGATTAAAAGGTCAAAGGCATGACCTGAATCGGCACACTCCACAGGTTGCTTGAAACACTTAGCAACATTTTGAAAAGGCACAATGTTTTTAACAAGGGGAAAAGAACTTAAGGCAAGAATGCCTAAGTTAATAAGCATGAGTTTTCGGCCCCCATCACATTTACCATGTGTTTGATTTTTAAAACAAGGGATAAAAATCCCATCGAATTGCAAATAGGGGTTAAACCCTAATTATCAAAACATGTTGACAAAGGGGAAAACCTCATCATTTGGGCAAAACATCATGAAGAATTTACTCTGCCACTAGAATAGGGTTTCAGGGGTGGCTTTTGCATGGAGATCTTGGTCCTGATGAAATTTCATGATCTTCATATTGTAAACAATAGGTAACTCAATTTTTCTTAATAAAACTGGCTCTTTTTGATCTATTTGATAGTCCTTTTATGGGTTTTAGGCCACAGCCATGGGCATTCTGATGGTTTTCCTGTTGCTTCTGTTTATTCCATTCCCAATGGCTGCATTTGCATTGTATTTTTCATAGATTTCATGGTAATTTCCCAACAAAGAGCTCACCATTTTGAAGACTTCATACATTCCATGTATTAGAATAGCATTCTGGCCATGACCTTCACATTTGTTTTCTTGTCTCTATATTTTGAATGATGAAAAGTGCACAAGATTATAAGATGAATGACATTTCATGAGAGGTGGTCATTTTTTCACAAAAAAATGCTGCCCTGTAAATAAAAAATGACCTCTATAAAAAATGATTCAATGCCATTGCACAGTATGGCTGTAACTCAGAAGCGCTGTGTTTCCTTTCCATTCCTTAATGAAAACCACCTTTTTCTTTTTTGGTTCATCATGGCCATGAGGGTTTATGCTTGAATTTCTTCACTGTAGAAATGATGCCATTTCGAGCTCACTGTGCATTTTAAAACTTCTATCATATTAGTCTTTGTATTTTGATTGAGCCCTCCCTCTCCAATTCATTCACCATGGAATGATTGGATTGTAGACCACTTGATTCAGTATAACAGGCATTCTGTGGTGGCTCCATGTTTGATCCTTCAACTGCCAATAATAATGATATAAAATTAGGACTTTGGTATTTGTTGGAAGACAAAGGTCCATTACCTGTAGCATTGCCACTTTTTATTATTTTTATTTTTATTTTTTTGCATTGGCATTGTGACAAATTCTTGTATGTGAATGCCTCATTTGCTCAGCCATCAAGAGACTGTCCTTCAAACCATAACTACCATTTTCGCTTCCCATGCAAAGATTATATGTGATGCTACATTTAAAACCCATGGTATCTATCTTTTGATCCTAGAATATCATTAAATTATCAACAAAAGCACAAAATGATCTCTAGCTTGGTGTTGTTCCTTTGAGATATAATTAAGTCCCTGACTGTTCCTGTTCATTATTCTTTCACAAGGAATGTATATTTAATAGAATGGTAATTGAAGACACTAGGGATGATGGGAAAGTGTTGTACTGTTGATCACTCTTGAAATTGAAAGTTCTGATCTCCTAGTGATAGGGCTACCTTGTTGAGAATCCATTGCACATCAACAACTTTAATCCTTTCAAAACTTGAAGATACATAATCAACATAAACCAATGTATTCCATTGGGATTCAAGGATTGTCTCTTCGTTCTCATCAAACAAAGTTTTGAGAATGTGCTGAAAATATAATTTATGAACCAAAAGAGATTACATTAGATGCAAGGCTCTTCACTTACCTGACTAGTCATTGATTTCTAGTTTGTCAATTGTACTCATGGAATATTGGCTTTCTTTCTAGGCACTAGCCTTGTAGGATTGTCATACTATCCATTGAAGGTATTTTATCACTACCATTGACTGTATTTTGGTGGCACCAAGGTGACTATCTTTTCTTGCATTACAGGTCTATATTTTTACACATGATTGTGTAGTTTTTTCCTTTAAGGACAGTGGTCTACCACATATATACCAAATGGGTGCTCTCCAAGCAATATGTAGTGTTGAAAGAAGGTTGCAGCCATTTACGACCCTATGCCATCCAATAAACTCAGATTTGGTTAAGCGAGTGCTTCGCAAATTTCCTTTATATAGGTTGATCCATTGTTAATAACATTAACTCTCATGACACTGAAAAATGCTCATGCTTGTTGAAATTTCCTCTTACTGTCATATTTTCTTTCAATGGCATCTAGGCTATCATCATTCACAGGACCTATCCTCACAAGATTGTCACACTGTGACAGGAAAAGTTCTTATATCACTTTCAATGGGCCAACAATCTTTAGTTGCCCTTTGTCATGTTTCTTTCTTTGGAATGAAACCTTATCATTATGTACCTGTCCATTGTCATCCCTTGCATGCAATCTTTATCCAGGTTGGATCATTTATGATGACCAAAACCCTTGCATGAAAGGTTATGAGCATGTTCACTAATGTTGTCCTTGCATTGACATGTGGAAAGAATTTATGATTGTTGTCCTTCCATGAGAATATTGTAATGTTTGTTGTCCCACATTGATCTACTGTTTGATTCCATCACATTTGTTTCCTTTTTTCTCACGTGTGATACATAACAGTCTCCCCATTGTAACTTTATTGGACAACCACCTATCACACATGTGGGTGACCTAACAACTCACCTTCCTATGTGATGTGTGACTGTCCCATAGGGTTACGGTGAGAGGGGCTTGGCAAAAACTTGAAATGCTTCCTCATTATTTAATAGATGCATAATTGAACTTGATGCATCTTTGAATCTGATAATGAACGTTGATCAACTGGTGTGATTCCATATTGATTTAATGCATTGATAAGAGATAAATATTTGATCAAGTTGCTCAATTTCCTTTTCTTTCAAAGCATGCCAAGCTCTACCCTTGTGGGAGTCACATTTACCCCACATGCTATCATCTTCTAAATTAGAACAGTAACCAGACTTGTCCTAAATTTGCATATGAAGCAAACAGTTAGAAAATAAATGCATATGTTGAATGTTTTGGTTTAATGCACTTATGGATCAGTTTATACATGCGTAGGTAGGTGTGTATGCAAGGATTGAATCATTCATTGCTTAGAGCCTCGCTCTAACACAATGTTTTCTTCAGATGCAGGGTGAGGAGTGCTACAGAGCTGGGAGGGACACAAGCGGTTCGGGGTAGTAGCAACATGACAACGGGAAACTTGTAACCAGTCATTCACAGGCAATGACTAGTTCCATTCTTACATGCACATTCTCTTATTTCATTCTACTTATTCATGTATAAGTTGTTTCATATTTTCATTTGAATAAGAAAGCTATTCCCTTGGCTTGTGAGGGACATGTACCTTAATGACTATCAATAAAAGAAATTACATTTGAATACATGATTCTCTTTCTCGTTTGTTGTAATGCACCATTGAAATGGAAAAATGTAATCTGATTCATTTGACAATCACTCTTTCATGCACATTGAAACTAGCAGTTTAATGGTTTGTCTTTTAAATGTTTAAACAACCTGAAAAGAGCAAACGCTAAGTTACCTAATTTCAGCTGAAAGCTAAAATCAGGTAACAGCTACATCACACTCCACTAACACTTTATCCATCACATATCACACATTCTTTATAACCTATAAATGAAGAAATGTGATGCATAAACACTCTATGATGCACCTTGTTCCACACCTATCCTTTGTTGATATCATACTCCACTAAATTCACATATCTCTTGTTTTCCTTAGCTGATACAAATACAAATCATGATGTGAAGAAAAAATGTGATATACATCCAATATTACATGATCCAACCTTCACTATTGATTATCTACATCACACAACACTAAATTGTATAGACCATGAAGAATAAAAATGTGTTGTGAAGAAATATTGTGATGCACTCACAAATTGACATGTACCTATCGACATAAAGAGAAGTTCTTCTAACTTTGTTAGTAGCCAATCAAGGTTAGCAAACTTTATGAAATATCATAACCACTTAAATTCAACTAGGAAAAACATATAAAAGTTCTTCTAGTTTTGTCATAGACCAAAAGAGGTTATCAAACCAACACCAAATGTCGATAACCTTTGGGGTGAGTAAACAATAGTTAATCCAGCCAAGGTGGTGGTCGATAGAGTTATGTAAACCACCAAAAATACCAACAAGCTTTTAGAATTAGAGAAATATTTAAGCTGTCATGATTCTCCCACTGATCCGGTAACTACTAGGTAAAGGGGTTGATTTCCACAATGACATAAAAGGCTTAAGTTGTAAGTTAAGAAACCTTCAACCACCAACATCTAGTCATTTAAAGTATAAAACCTACTAATCATCATGAATACAACAACTTAGGGTTTAGCTGTAAAACTTGAATCTGACTAGACTGTAGAATTAAATATTTTCTAAGTACATTTCATTCCTTGTGATCATGCAAACCACACCAATTATTCCAAACACTGATCCACCCTCACTAATGACACTCATTCTTCCACTAGACTCCCCTTTCATATCAATGATTCCTTTTGAAATCAATGACAACATTATACTAACAAATCTATCCTTTTATAGGTGCTTTTTCAAATTTTTGAGCATCATTTTATCTTTGTTTTCTTCATTTCATTATGTTGTCAAATATCTATTTTAGTATTAGAAAATAGAAAATGTTATGTACCTTCTTACATTAAGTTCAATTGGTCAAATTAAGTACTTTTTTAGGTTCTTTGCACCTTAGAAGTCATTTATCAAATATAAAATATTGCATTAATATTTTCATTATAACAACTTTATCATGGATTTGTGTTTTGCTAAAATATGGGTGTCTCTGAGATCTTTGGTAGAAATTTCAAGTTGTATGTTTGGTGATGACCCTAATGAAATTTAGCCTATTCATTAACCTTCACCTCTTAATAAATGTCCCTGTGAGGTGGACATCTTAGGCCAAGATGAAGATAGCATTCAACAATTCATTACTCGATATGTTCAACCTTTTACATCCTAAAATTGAAGCACAAAGCAAGCCTCAACCATCAATCATGAATGAACTTGTTAACAAGGAAAATATTGATACTCTTCTATCTTATGCTCATCAAGTTATCGATACATGAATTAACTTAGAAGAGAGTTATGGTCAAGGATTTAATATCCTAAACAAACAAGGATGTGACATAAAAAATGAGCATGAAGTCCACAAACTGTTAGAACAAATACAATCTAAGGATACCAAGGGGATACGATACCAAGATCCTCCCCCCATGTACATCTCCTAAGGGGAAAGGTGTTCTCTTTCATAAGATCATTTCAAAACACCAATTAATACCTCACAAGGATGATAGGGTCACCTTAGATCCTCCAACTCCTCCTCAAAATGTTGCCCAATGAAGCAAAATATAAAGACCTTACTAACTCAAGAAGTTATAATTCCCTTGTCCTATGGCCAAAAATGAAAAATCTTTACACACACTTCTTAATCAAGGGCATATAAAATTATCACCTATCAAGGAAAATCCAAAAGGAAAAAGTAAAAACATGTCTCATTGTCAATATCATAGAACTCTTGGGAATAGTACTGATGAGTGTTGTGATATAAAGAGAATTATTAGAGAATTTGAACCATTTTCACATTAATATGATCATATAATCATTTAGCAATTGATCACTTTTCTCCTTGTCATGTAATAGTTGTAGGATCATTGCATGCTCACTATTACATGTTTTACATTTAAATGAAAATCATTTTCTATATTACTCGAAGCACATTCTCATCACTGAAATGTTGAAAATGGGTACAGTGCTATCATATGGTTTTAGGACATAGAGCACACCCACTTTACAATTTCATTCAAGGATAACCCTAGAGAGATCGCAGTGCAAAAGAGAAAGATATCTTGCAATAGGGTTGTCCTAGGGGCTGATTGTAAACTAAAAGGGGTTAACCACCAAGTAAGAGCTTGGAAAGACAAATGAAATGTAAGATGTGACACTAAACCCTAATATGATGTAATGAATTACAAAATGACCTAAAAAAGTAAATGAAACAAAATTATAAACTGTAGAATCAAATGTGTGCACCTAGAAATATAGAGATGGTTGAATGGAG
>VDFB02271358.1:1110327850-1110405623 GCA_007258455.2 Sequoia sempervirens | reverse complement strand
TGTTGGCTCAAATCATGAATAACTTTTGATACACATCACAAGAGACATCTAATGCTATGTTTTGGCCCCAAAAAAAAATCTTGAACATAGAAACATTTAACCAATTACTCCTTATACATCCACGACATGCTACATACATCAAGTCGGCCTTCATGAACAAATAAGCAGAAAAATCATCCTGTCGGATCTCCTAACTTTTGCATCGATTAATGCAACATCACAAAACTTAACAATAAGATAATATAGATAATCGAAAACCTTCCCTGATATCCACAACTCAAAATGATAATCCGGTGAAGCATACAGATTGACATACTAACCGGATACCATGTTCTTCATTCTCTCTTCTGGTAATACTCTATTCTTTACTCTACCTGCCGGTATGAACAAATCCTGATTTGCAGACTAGAATAATTACTTAGTTTGCTATCAATGAAAACACTAGAAGCCATATTCCAAAAATCTCCCCCTTTGGCATTGATGGCAACACTTAGTTAAAAATGACTAAGTGTCAAAACCAATATGATTACACTGCCAAAGTTTAAAATTTCAAAACACAAATCCCCCTTAGAATGATAAGGCATTTTTCACTGCTCTCTCTCCCCCTTTGACATCAATGGAAAACATATTTTGGATCTCCCCCCTTGCTAATTCAAAAATTGGATCAAAATGTGAAGAAATACAAATGCTACTCGAGTCAGAAAATTATCTTGTACTTATCTTTCATTTCCTAAAGAAATTTCCTCCAAGCTTCTACTGAAATCCCAATGATTAAGATCAAGTTGTTGTTCTCATATGTCTGGTTGATAATATGGATGAGAGATTCCAGAATTGTGATTGCCTCTTCTAATTTCTCTCCTTTCCTTAGAACCTCATTTAACTACTCCAGTATGCATTCGGTTAAATCCTTCACTTTCCAAAAGGTTTCCACAAGGTTGTTTTTGGTGAATTGAACTTTTGTATGCTCAGATTGCAACTCTTGAATCCTGATCCTGAAACATGTTATAATCTTGACCAATCTTGTTCAACTTAGTTTCAATTTGCTCCAACTTATCTTTGTATCTCCCAACTACAAGAGGCCAATGAAGACAATAGTTGTAGATGTTGTTTACTATATTTATGCATTGCCTCAACACATTCATTTGCCTTTTTTTGTTTGGTAAGAGATAGCCTGAACTTCTCCTTCATATGTTGAATTATTTCTTCCTCTTTCTTGTCCTGGGACTTAGAGACCATGGTTTCCTTAATGCATCCAATCATCTCTTCAAGAAACACATTCTACAAACTGATTCTGGTTCTTCCCTTGGAGTGTACTCATCAGATTCTTCATCTGGTATATCCACAATCACTTGTTCTTTACCTTTTCCTTCAATTTTTGGAGTCTTGTGTGTTGGAGGAGTGTAATCATCAATCTCTTGTGCTCTTTTCTTCTTCCTCTCCATCTCACCGGAAGAGAATCCAACTTCAATTGCTCTTAATAGAATGGAAATGCTAATTGCTTCAAACTTCCCTATCAATTCTAAAGGGGTAATCTTCCTCCTTTGTTAGTTGCACATTTTCCATCAATTGTTCTTTTAGCAATCCGTACAAGTCAAAATCTTGATCCTCCCTTATCATTTTATGAGAGATGTAAACTGCACTTGCCAAATTTGTGCCTTCCCTATTTCTAAAAAATATTTTGTATGAAATTCTATTTACAATGTACCTTGTTATTGAATCTTTGATTGTCAAAATTATCAAAGCCCTTTGATCTCCAGTTACTCCAGTTAGGGTTTTGACTTCTTTTTTCTAAATCAACTTCTTTTTCGATATATCCCCAACATTGCATAATCCAATTAGATTCCTAATCACCTCTTTTGAAATGAAATAGGGCTTATCCAAAGTTAGAATGTCATCTTTCAATCTATTGAGTATAAACCTAACAACTTTTGCATTATCAAAATAGGGAAATTCACTCCAAATGTCCAAAATTTTGTGTTCCACACCTTTAAGCCATTTCAATTCATTGGTTGGAAACATATTTCTCACATCCCTAATCTTCTCACTGCTATATTAATCTAAATTCACCATTCCTTTGATTTGCTTCATTTTCCTTTTCGTTCTGAACAAGTTTCTATTGAGCACCAAATTAAGTGAGAATTCTACAAGCAACTAAAATACCTGACGAATTCATCGCCGAATTGAATTTACTCCTTCAAAATTCTATTGTAGAGGCTCTCCTTCTATTCTTCTTCAATGCAAGGTGACAAATGAGGGTTCCAAATACCCTTTTTTAACTCGCACACATAACCTTTTTACCACAATAAATGTTTTTCCCTAGGTGTTCTGGATACTCTGTTTACTCAAACAACAAAAGAAGGATTCATCTGCGGACCTTCTACTTCTCAAATTTTTGAACAAGTGATCACTGATACATTTGTAAACTATTAGCACAACTACTGACAATTTCGTGCATTCTGGTGACAACTACTGATAGGGGGACAAAGGATTTTATTGAAAAACTCCCCCTAGTCCAATGGCCTAAGATCAATTTCTAGAGGAATTACCAGAAGCAGATTCTGGTGTGGGCTTATTTCCTTCATTAGACTCACTCTTCCTTACCCATGTTTTCTTCATCTGATCCCTTATTTCTTCCACAGTCACTTTCCCTTTTCCTTTATCATCTTTCTATGAAATTTTTCCTTTGTATACTAGACCTCTTCTATCCATGTTTTTGTTCCTACAGAATCTTGCAATGTGACCAAATCTATTGCAATTGTAACACAAAGTATTTCCTTGTTCATACCAATCAATCCATTGATTTCTTCTTGATCTGCATTGATTAGAAATATTCCCAAATCTTCCATAGGTATAACATTTTACATTCCTTCTATTGACAGAGTTGTTTGACAAATTTTTGCACTCAATTGAATTATGACCAAACTTGTTGCAATTGAAACACTAACTAGAAAATGATGAATCTCTTGATTTCATTTTACTTCTACACTAAGCAGCCATATGACCAAATTTATTGCATGCAAAACAATATCCATTAAACTTTTGTGCATTAGGTTGTCTTACCGGATGCCTTTTTGCTTTGTCCATCTGATTTCTTTGCCTAAGATTCCTTTGTCTAGATCTAAAACTTTCTCCTTTCTCATATCCAAGGCCTCACTTTTCATTTGCATTCTTCTATCCTTGAGTTAGCTCATCAATCTTAACTGAGCTAATCTTGAACTTCTCCTTGTATTCATTTGCGATAGTTAGTTCATCTCTAAGAATAACAATCTATTTTTCAAGCTCTTCTTCATTGTCTCTGGATTGGTGCAGTTCCATCTCCAACTGAATGAATTCTCTATTAACTCTGCTACATTCATCAGTTCTCTCTTTTAGGGTCTGGCCAAGTTTTTCTTCATTCTTCTTTCTTTCTTTCTTCAATCTCCTTAGTCATCTTCATCGCCATAGATTCCATCTCATGCTTTAGGGTAGCATTATCTCTAGCAAGATTTTCACATTCTTTAGTTATTTCCTACAAGGTTTGATTCAAATGGTCGTCATCCATCCTTTTGCTCTCTTTAATATTTTTTCTTTCTTTTTTCTTTATTTTATCACAAAGATCATTTCTCCTTTCCCTGGGTTTAATAACCTGATCCTTCAACTTCTAAATGAATTTCTTAGCATCTTTAAGATTTCCTTTCAATTCTCGAACTTCTACCTTAGACTGATCAAGATCATCAAGAGCCACCACAAGCTACTGTTGAAGACTACCTCAAGCTATTAAACTTCTTCAAGGAACTTAGCTCTGATACCAATTGTTGGACTCAAGCAACACTGAGAGGGGGGGTGAATTAGTGTTGAGAAATTTTAACTTTTATTAATTTTTCCTTTCAAGTGCTTAGACTATTCAATCAAAAGAAAGATGCATGAACATGAAACAATAAGCCACAACACCATAATACAAGGATTTTTATGTGGAAACCCTGTTAGGGGGAAAACCACGGTGGAGGTCAATCCATAATTTGAGTACTCAAAATATAGTGTTTAACAAAATGGGAATGCACTTGCATTTAGGCACACTGCCTAGAGCTCATTGTTCAAAATAGGAAGGCTCGTTGCCTTACAAAAGATTTAGATCACAATCACAAGATTGAACTAAGAAGATAGCATCTACAAATACCTAGTTACAGTTCTAGTTAAGCTAATATATCATATTTTGGACCTTTTATCTAATTCTACACTTCGCTCTACTCTGCCTTAATTCACTTCACAAAAATACTCTTCTACACAAATGAGAATCACTCAACTACTCTTCTAATATTCGCACACATCTACACCTATAAAACTCACACATACCATTTCAAAATGAATTTATCAATCTCATATATATATATCCGCTACCAAGATTTCAATCGCTCCATGTCAGCTTTAATAAAATAGAAAATATCTTCCAAATGTTGGCTCAAATCATGAATAACTTTTGATAGGCATCACAAGACTTGGCTAATGCTATGTTGTGGCCCCAAAACAAAATCTCGAACACAAAAACATTTAAACAATTATTCCTTATACATCTGTGACACGCTACATACATCAAGTTAGCCTTCATGAACAAATAAGCAGAAAAATTATCCTGCCATATCTCCTAACTTATACACCAATTAATGTGACATCACAAAACTTAACAATAAGATAATATAGATACTTAACAACCTTACCCGAGATCCACAAATCAAAATGATAATCTGGTGAAGCATACAAATTGACATACTAACCGGATATCCTGTTCTTCATTCTCTCTTTTGGTAATACTCTATTCTTTACTCTACGTGTCGGTATGAACAAATCCTGATCTGCGGACCAAAATAATGACTTAGGTTTCCATCAATGGCAACACTAGAAGCCATATGCCAACAATTACAATAGCACCTTTAGAAGGACTATATTAGTGGGAAAAGTACTCACCCTACGGGAACGACCTAAGTGGGAACGACTAAAGCCAATTATTCCAACCCACTATAATCAAACGTGAATTTGAGGAAACTTACTTTCAATGGTAGTGTGCATTGATAACCATCCCAAAATCCTTTGTTCTAAAGATTGGGAGGTCTCCTAAGGGAGTTTATCATTTTTTCGCACCGAACGGAAACCCTTACTAAGAACTTTAAGTGTAGTAGCTAGTTGAGTCAGTTTTTCAACATTTTTAATATTCACAATGCAAGGGGAGGGAAGAATCTACCCCCAAGATACTCACCATATAACTACCAAGGATTACTGGCCAAAAGTGGAGGATTCAAATTTGATTAAGACCTGAGAAAGGAAAAAACATAGGTGCCCTCTAGGGGTGACACAGCTATGTGAGCTGATGTAGTTCTAAGATGTGAGTTGTGATATTATAAATGACCCTTGACAATAGAAAAGTGACTGGTCTATTTTCTATTGTTTAATACCTATGGAAATCAAAGGGATCAG
Source organism: Sequoia sempervirens (assembly GCA_007258455.2). Classification (NCBI taxonomy): domain Eukaryota; kingdom Viridiplantae; phylum Streptophyta; class Pinopsida; order Cupressales; family Cupressaceae; genus Sequoia; species Sequoia sempervirens. The sequence goes on along the minus strand of VDFB02271358.1, from coordinate 1,110,400,175 downwards.
ACAAGATCCTTGAACATACACTTAATGTTAGATCATAGTGTGAAACAACCATTTTACTACTTGTTTTTGTGCTTGAAATCATTTTTCAAGGGATCATCCATTAAAAACACTTAATTTACATGATTCAAAAATAAGAAAACCAAGAAAACTCACTGTTCAAAAGGTCTTTCATCTAGAAAACACCCAATTCACTGAGTTAAAAACAAGAAAACCAGAAAAACTTTTAAAAATGGTGACCATTTTCAATTTAGCGCATCAGCTTTTTGTTCCAACGCATTTTTCTCATTGTTCAACACATCTAGGTTTTGTTGTAGCACATCCATCATACCTTCCAACACATTTAGGCCATATGTTCACACATTTGAGTTCTTTTCTAGCACATTTAGCTCATACTCTGGCGCATCTTGTTTATGTTTCAATGCATCCATCATACCTTTTAGTGCATTTAGGCCATATTTTGGCACATTTGTCCCACCTTCCAGCGCATTTGGAATCTGTTTGGTGCATTTACCTGATACTCGAACAGAAAGATAAGTTGAACATCTGTCAGATAACTTGAACCATATTTAGGGGCAGTCTAGCGCATCTATGGCTTTTACTAGTGAATTTAGCTCATCTTCTAGTGCATGTGTAGTCTTTTCTAGCATATTCATCATTTATTTCAATGCATACATTTCCTATTCTGGCACATCTAAGGAACAACCTAGCACATTTAGGCCATCTTTTAGCACATTTGTTTCATCTTTAGCGCATTTGAACCATGTTTTAGTGCATCCATCTAATTCACAAATATAGAGCTAATTTGAACGTCTGTCAAACAATTAAAACCAAATTTAGGGATCCTTTCGAGAGCATAGTTTATTCCTCATTCAAACATCAGTTTAAACTTGAAGAAACTGGCCTTTGCAAGTGAATTTCCTTTAACTAAACTTGGATCAAAACATCTTAAAGTGCCTAATCATCAAATCTATCATTTGATTGTTAGCTGAGTTTCATCATCAGGATCTATCATCCTTCACACGAGACAACACACTATACATTAGATTTATCACCTTAGTCTCATCAATAGAATCCATCATTCTATTTGACTTAGGTATCTCCTTGGCACTCCTAAAGCAAAGATCAAAGGATAATAAAACTTTATCACTTGTATGCCCATTTTAACAAAATCCCAAAAAGAAAACTCAAAGAGAAAGAAATTGAAACCCAAACCATCATGGTTAAAGCTGAAGAAAATCCCTTTCATAGATTCCACCAACCTGAAATAGATGAATTCACTGATGAATACATTCAACACGCTCAACGAGACCCTAAATTTCACAAATTCATGGAGAAAATTCTAGAAAAATATGGAGAGAAATATTTTTGATGCTAGAAAACCAAGGTGTCAAACTACCCAATGACTTTGATATCAACCAACTGAAAGGAGCTCCCAAGAGAAAAAAAGTTGATTCACGAAACACAGATCCAATGAATGCTTTAACTCAAAAAATGCAAAACCTCCAACACCAGAATTCAAGACATGCAAAGAGGAACCACAAAAAGATATTTGCTACAAGACATCTTCCCTTATCCCTTTGATAGAAGTTTGAACATGATACCATTCTAAGCAAACTGTGATATTCCAAAATATGACAAGTACAATGGAAAATATGATCCTATAGATCATGTAAGATAATTTCGTACCATGAATTTGGAATTTTCACATGAAGAGACCTATTTGATGAGATTGTTTCCACGAAGTTTGGGTGGTCAATGCATGGAATGGTTTTCAAAACTCCCACCAAGTATTAGGTCCTTTGAGGAGTTGGTCAATAAGTTTATCACTCAATATTCCTATAACATTCAACACGAGATAACCATGAAAGATATTTGCAACACAAAACAAAAAAAAATGGTGAATCATTTCTCATATTTTTACAAAGATGGAGAAGATTTTTTGTTAGATATGCTCGTCCTATACCTGAAAAGGAAAAGATGGAGATATTCATTGATAATATAAACAATGATATGAGTTAAAGGCTGCAATTATAATGTCCACCCAGCTTTGAGAAAATTATTGAAAATGGATTCAAAATTGAGGAAGCCTTGGTTAAAAGAGGGGTATTGAAAATCTACAATGAATGACCAAATAATGTAAACTCTTCCAACCATTATAACAATAATGAGAAATCTAAATTTTGGACAAGAAACAAGAATGTTGGTAATGATGGTATAGCTGAAACACATATTTCAAAACTAGTCTTTAATCTATCAAGAATTACACCCAAGATCAATCAAACACCAATCAAAACAATAATGAATTAAAACCAACCTCCACACCATATCGAACACCATCAAGTTGTAGAAAATTTACACCTTTGAGATAGTCACTTGAATCAACATTAAAAGAGCTTCTTGCAGCCAAACTCATAACATTACCAGAGGCAAGAGATTATGAACCAAAAGTTAAACCATCATGGTGGAATGATGCACATTACTATGATTTTCATAGAAACAAAGGTCATAAAACAAACGATTGCATGCAACAAAAACATTTGGTACAAGACATAATAGATAGAAAGGAAATATCAATTGAAGAACCTACAACAAATGATGATCATGGAGCATTCAAAAATCCTTTGCCAAATTATGAAAAAGGGGAATCCTCTTCAACAAAAACCAAAGGGAAAAATGTGAATTATGTCTATGATACTACCATTCTTAACATTTTTGTAGTTGATAATCAAAGTAATCTCACCAAAATTAAGGATAAACAAGACAACCTACTAGTACCAACTAATTTGGATGTTTGTCAATTCCAAGCCATGGTGGGACATTTGACTGCACCCCATTGTTTATCATTCTTAGCAAATGATGATGCATCCCTTACTCATTCACACAATGCTCCAATCCATATTGAGGTTTTAATCCATAAACATTTGGTCAAACGTGCTTTACTAGATGGAGGAGTTGGTCTAAATATCTACACATTAAAGCTTATCTAGGCATTGGGATATTTAGAAAGTGTAATAGATCCTAGTAAAAATATTACCATGAAGGCATATGATGAAGAGGAATTCTCATAAAAAGAATCAGTTACTCTACCAATTAGAGTTGGCCTTGTGGTGAAGGATGTGGTTTTCCAAGTCCTTGATCCCCACTTGACCTATAATATCCTCCTTGGAAGACCTTGGATACATGAAATGCAAGCAGTATCCTCTACATACCATCAATGTATTGAATTCACACGCAATGGAGTTGAAATCACAATATAAGGAGATCCTAATCCTTTCATGTATGGTCATAATCTAAGCCCTAAAGCTGAAATCCTAATCTCTCGCAATCATGAAGCATCTTCTTCTCAAACATATGTTGATCCAAAATCCCTCAAAGAATCTACTTCGTTTATCGCACTATCAAACCCAAAGGTCCAAATCCATGATCTGGGATGTGGAGAATACCATTTGGATAATTTGCTGGCAAAAGATACTGCTACTGTCATCGAGAAGGGTCAAAATTCCAGCAATGATGTCAAGATAGCTACAAAAAGAATGTAGAAAGATGACCATGCTTGGATTGAAACCTTTTGGGATCCTGATGATACACCTACCTTTTCCACATCTGCTTCTACTCAAGCTTTTCATACCTATGATAACCCCTTATTTGACTAGGACGTCTATGATAACCCACTCTTTGATCATGACCCTATTGAGGATATCCAACCACCATCCTTCCATCCCACCTGCCCTGGGCTAGGATATGAATCTCCTATTATTGCCTCTACAAAGCCATCTTGCCAAGTCACTACGGATGTGAAAGCTTCCTTCCTTTGATGTCAACAATACCAAAAAGGATAGTATCAAAGACTATTGATGGCATCACCACTCCCATTTTTTCAATAAATATTCCTCTCACTTCACCTATTTCATCCATCTCGCACACATCCATCCACCTTGTAGACATGGATCAACAAGTATCACCTAAAGAAAATATAAAGGAGGTAATTCAAGAATCAAAGGTAAAAGTGCCTTTTTCAAATGGAGATCTAGAATCAAAAGAAAGCATGCAAAGAAAGGAAGATCAAGAAAAGTCCCTTTGCCAAAATAAAAAGCTATTGGACAAATCAAAAACAAAAAAAGATCTAGAAAAGTCCCTTAGCCAAAATAAAAATATATTGGACAAATCTAAAACAAAAAAGCATCCAGACAAGTCCCTTATCCAAAATAAAAAGCTATCGGGCAAATCAAAAATAAAATTCAAAAGTGAAAGCAAGCAAAAGTTGATCTCCAAACATGCCTTTCCCTGAAAAATCACTGGGGGCATCCATCAAAGAAGAAAATAAAAGAAAGAACTTGTTGATCTAAGGTCTCAAAATCAATGTCAAGTGTACAATGATATCATAAAATAGGAAGAAATACATCATCAAAATGTGGTAGAATATCACAAAGTCCCCAACTGAATAAGTCTGAATACATCATCAAGTGCTAATACATCAAATATGACCAATAGAGGAGATCTGTGCTACTCCCCCCAGACATTGATGGCCTAACTGAGCCTCCTACTGCACCACCAGATGGATTTGCACTGGATCCCTGCATGATGGATCTTTGGGGGATGGCCCAGTCACACATCTACTAGTCGTCCATGAGTGGCTCTGACCTGGTTTGGCACTGGCAGACTATGCATAACTGACATGCTACTCTGTAGGAAATGCCTCATGATACCACAACCTATAATACTTTTCCTCTTTGGCCGAATGACGCACCTCTCAAAGCATGTCCCCTATCGTGGTACTCTCGGCCACTATCTATAATCTCTCAACTAAGGCATTTTCCTACTCACATCTTTATCTAGCCTCATCTCTCTCTATTGTCAGAGAGGTGATTTCTGCATGTGCATGTGCTTGTTCCTGTGCCTGTGCCTATGCCAGCTATCCTTGTAAGCTCTACACATATGCTTGTAAGGTAGCTATCTATGCCTGCTGTTGATGGGAGGGCACACAAATCTGAATCTATGATGGCCTTGTCTGCTACTGTCTTGAGGGCACCGTAGACCTCCTCTGAGATACTCTCACATCCAATACCAGTCCTCCACTTGCATCTCCCCCATCTCTACCATCTCCATCATCTCCATCCCCACCATCTCCCTCCTCATCTCCATCTCCCCCATCTCTCCTCCATCTAGGTGCATGTGGTGGTTCCCTCTCATCATCATCCAAAGCTGGTACTGGCTCCTCGGGATTGGATATCCTTGGGAAAGGATGTGTGAAGAAATACTGCACATAATCATTGGTCATCAAGGCATCGACAATCTCAGGATGGTACTCCCATATCCGTGGTTGTAATCCAAAATACTCCTAACAAGCTACATCATAGGACATGGGTCCTCACTCTGGGATATCCCGTTGTCTCCACACATATAATGCCACTCCCTAGGGCACAACTTGAACTCTGTCATACTGGAAAAGCACTCTCATGACAAAGAATCTCTCGATAACATATGGTGTCCACCCAATCAAGTATCTGGAAGTGAAAACATATGGCATCTCAATTCATCCTCTGGCCACTACTCGCAATCTAAATATGGCTGCCATGTCATAGTATCCAAATCATCCAGAACTCTCTGCCAATACTCTAATTTTCCCAACTTATGTTGACCAACATAACTTGTATACCCAAAATCATATGGTCTACCCACTAGACAATCCCTATCTGCCACCAGTTACATGACAGCTATGTGCTACCACACCCAAATCTGCAGCAATGTCACCCCAACAAATAGACTAGAAGCTCAAAGGTAAACTACCTGATGTAGATCATGATACAAGTGTCCCAACATGTAGGAGCCCCATGTGTATCTGATTCCTTGTGTAATCATTCTCTCTAATATCAGGCCCCAACCAACTGAGAGTCCCTTTGACCTATGCTTGGGACATAGGAAACCTCCAACGAATCCAACTAGAACACAAGGTAATGGTTGATACAAGGAAACCATCTCCTGCTATGGGATCTCATACGCGCTAACCTTGTCATCATGGAAAATCCTCCTCAATGCATCAGTACCTCCCTACTCCATGTGATCATAAATAAGTAGCTTTTCAACAACAAGAATCCCAAAGATACGATATACATCCTCTAGCATAACTTTCATCTCACTAGTGGCCAAATGGAAGGTGTTGTGGTCACTATGCCACCTCTTAGCTAAAGCAGTCAAAAGTCCCCTGTTGGTCCTACACTGGGGCATATCAATCAAGGAAGTCAAACCACATCATCCAATCAAATCCAAATCAGCCTACACCAGTTATGGAATCATGTCCCGGGTCTTTGGGAAGCGTTCCTGAGACTAAAGAACTCTAAAATCCTCCTATAACCATAACATATTGCAAATCAACATTTTATCAATCAACCTATCAATCTAATTGAATCAACTCTAATGAAATTTTGATCAAATCTCGTTGAGCATCTATCATTGACCCTCACCTATCATGAGGTCAATCATTATCTATCCTATCATTGATTCTCACCTATAATGAGGTCAATCATCAAAACATCATCAAACATCATCAAAACTAAAGTGGACATGATCATCAACCATCAAAATCAAGGAGAATAATCAAAATTCAACTTTGGTGTGAATGCACTAAAATAGTGCTTCTATGTGCCGAAATATTGTATGCACTAAAAAATTCCATCAATGCGCCACAATAGGGCACAAATGCGCTAGAATTCTCTATGCGCTAAACAACTAGTTACACAAAACAAATCAATTTATGTGCTACTCTATGCTATCAATGTGCTAAAACATCAACTAAATGCTCTAGAAAAGTGACTATGCGCTAATTCATGACCCAAATGCACTACACTACCATATGTGCTAATCTGGATACTTAATGTGCTAAAAACCTTTATCTGTGTTAAACTACTGTATGCGCTGAAACAAATACCCTATGCACTATAACGAACCCTAAATGCGCTAAAACGCGTTAAACAAAATTTCAAAACATGCAAAACGTGGGAAAAACACAATCAAATTTCAACAAGAGGTTTCTCGGGGTACGTACTAGAGGTCCATACGCAGTCGAGCAGTTGTGATGTCGAACTCACTCAAATCGGTGAGTTTGGAATGGGATCACCATTTTGCTCAATTTCTCCACTCAATTCAATCTCCAAAATGCAAATGAAATCAAATGAGCCTCTTTTTCACCTTTTTACCTTTTAAAGGGGGTAATTAAGTGGGATTGTTTTTAATTTTAAACCAGGGCATCAATTAATCAATTAATTGCTTGGCAAGCTCAATCTACTTTATTGGGAGATAAATCGTTGAAATATCTTGAAACAAATTGAAAATCATCAGAAAATCTTACAAATTTCAAAAAAATAAAAAAAATAATAATAAATAAAAAATCCTAAAAATTCAAAAATTTCCCAATTTATCTCTCGAGGGGGCATACTTGTGTTATCACTTGAAAATAGCCATCTGGGGCATATCAAAAAATTTATCAGCACTAGCAAATTTTTCTTTGAAGTAATGTGTTGCAAACACATCACTTTAAAGAGGGGAAAAATGTATACACTTAAAATTGGTCTTGAGGAAATTAATTAAATACAAGTTATTTAATTAATAATCTTTATTTCTTCTACTTATAAATAAATTGACAAGATCTGTTTATATAGTTCACTTTCTTAAATTCTTCTTATCTTAAATCATTTTCTTCATGTTTTAATTAAATAAACAACTTTAAATAATTTTTTTATTTAATTAACTCCCTTTTATGAAATTTGAATTTTATATTTGAATTTGAGCACATTTCTACTAACTTCTCATCTTCCACCTCATCATGTGTCTCATGAAATTAAATATTCTTAATATTTGATTGGCATTTATCTCAATAAATTCTAACCAATTTTGAGACACTTGGCTTTCACCTCCATTTGATTCTCCTTCACACTTGGCAGTTTGTTCTACTAAAGGGAATACACTCCTTGATTCTCTCTAACCTCTTCACTCTCAACAATCCATCTCTCCATATCAAATCCAGACCGTTGTTTCCTGCCACATAGGCTAATGCCTTGGAGAAATCTATAAATAGAGCCTCATTTACAATATTTCATATAGAGAGAATTGAGCATAATTAAACTCTGCAGAATTTTAGAGAGCATTGTCATTAGTATTATAGCATTAGCATTTTAGCATTTGCATCTTAGCATCATTTAGATTAATCATGGCTTTACCATTAGTTGCATATTAATTACTATAATTGTATCACATCATTTCCATTATCAATATCATAGCATTATCATAATCTTTGCACAATCATCTACAACATTTTATCAATTAGTCATGTAAGAAGGATTTCTTGCATTTCCAGCATCTTGTTCTTCAGGTTGTCATTTGAAGAGTCGTGTGCATACACACAATCTAAGAACCATTATGACTTCAAAAATCCTTGGAGATAGAGGACAATGAGACACCATTAGAGAGTTTGCTTGTTTCAATTTGATTAGATTGTTATTTGAATTCTCTAATATAATGTTTCATTGGTGTGTTGTATTACTTGTTTATGCACTCACATATTTTATACACACAACGAGCATTGTTGTAGTTGTATCAGCAAACTTCTTAATGGGTTCCTCTAGAATTTCTTCAATAGTCAGTTGCAAAAGTGTTTTCCTAAACCTCAATTGCAAGTTTCCACGGTGTATTGCATTAAGTTCAGTGACATTGTCATGTTCCATGGAATACAATGGAGTATTCGGGCGATTGTTCTTTGGGTTCGGAATAGGTTGCACCGGAAGTTGTGGTTGGTTAACTTGTTTGTTTTGTTGATTATTTTGGGGAGGTGGTAAAATATTATGTTGTTCAGTAGGAATCCTTTTGGGACCAATATAAAACTAATGTTGAGGTTGATTCCATTGTGGAAGAGGATTTTGAGGATGCCACTGTTGTTGAGGTTGGTTAGGCCACTGAGGATTTCCCCAAGATTGATTTTTGTAGAAGTTGTCAAAACCAACTTTAGAGTCCAAGAACACCTACATGCAAAGAGATACCTATCACAGGGAAGAGAATGGAGAAAAAATCAAGAGAGGGTTTGAAGCTCTGTAATATGAAATATGTATTAACAGAACAATAGAATGAAAAATATACAATGGATAAATCCTTAAGAAAGGAGATCATGCAAACCTAAAAGTAACCCTAATAGGTAGACATTTAATAATTAATATAATTATTAAATGTCACAATATGCAAACTAAAGTGAAATCTTAAGAGAGGAATAAAGGTAACTTAATTAACATAATTAAGTTAAAACCTTTACTCTAACACCCCCCTTAAGATGAGCAAGAGTGCAACTACAAACATGTGCAAGAAAGCAAAGGTAACTACAATGCATGAAAGCAAACAAGGGTCCCACAACTAGGCCTGATCAACCCAAATACAACCAAATCTCTGTAAAGTGGAGTAAAGGAGAAAACCCATGGGAAAAACCTCTCCAAAAAGAGATGAAAAAGAGAAAAGAAGAAAGAGATAGGAGGACTCAACATGACCCCCCAAGAATTGCTTCTATCACACAAGTACAAAATATGTTCCCCCCATAGGAGAGAGAAGAGACTCCAAAGCCCCCCCAGAATGAGAGAACCCCTATGCCAATGATCAAACCAATGTGTCTCCTCGGAGGAAGAAACAATTCCAACCAATGAAGAAGAGGAAATAAATCATTGAACTTGGTCCACATTTCAAGAGGACTGTTACACTCATCAAGATGAAACAACAAGTTGTCTGAAACATGTAAGGAAATCAAACCCATAGCCTCATCCATCTTATTTCTATGTTGCATAACCTCAAATGGCCGTGTCAAAATTGGTTGAACTGTATCTAAACAGGACCACAACCCCTTTGATATGAGAAGACATGTCATGAATGCCTTCCAAGTATGATAGTTATGAGGTGTGAGAAGTTCAATAGAAGAAGGGGTTTCGGCCATGTTTGGAGAGGTGTAATAAATGTTTAATGTGAATATTTTCTAGTTTTCCAAAGCAAATGATAGAAAGCAAGAAAAAAACTCCCCTATAATGCAAGAAACCAAACCCCAGTAGTGATTTTTCAGCAAAAAAGCAGGAAAAAGAAAAAGAAAACTTCAGACTGAATCTTATGCACCTGATTAGTTTTTAGAAAAAATAATAGTATATCTGAATAGAACGCGAGAGGAGCTTTTTGACGCCTATTCATTTTCAAAAACTAGAGCAAAAATGACAAAGTTATGCCCCCCGGAGTGCAAAAGGCATCATCTGACTTTGACTACGAAAAAAGGCAACCAAAGTGTAAAAATTTGGAAAAACTCCTGCACCATCACAACGGGCTCGAAGCTAGCTTTCCAATGCCTATTTTCATTCGAAAGTCCAAGTTAAAACGCAGATATGCCCATTTTACTAAAAGTAGGTTATGAAGGCACATGCAATGGTCTTTGAGCCCTCAGGGGCAAAATATCTTTGGCCCCTTGTCATGTGGACAACCAGGGGCTGTTGATTGGATCCTAGGCATGGTTGTTGAGCACATGGCAAGCCCTCAAGGGTTGTGCAGTGGCTGGGAGCTGGCGGCACTGCTGGCCGAGTAGCCCTTTGGTGGCCGCTGGGCAGCGCTTGGGTGGAGGCCAAAAACACTGGCGGCAGTGGTGAAGGGGAGGCCGCTTGGCAGCGGATGGGTGGCTGCCAGGTGGTGGACCCCTAATACACTATGGGCACCAAAAATAATTAAAAAAAACTTTATTTTTTTAATTTTTTGATTTGTTTTTAAAATTTTTACCTTGAAAATCGTGTATTGAGGTCGTATGGCCTTGGGGCCAAATTTTTTTTGCCTCTCTAGTCGACTGTGTCCAAAATGGACGAATGAACAGTCGATTTAGAGGTTTTTGGGTGCTGCGGACTCAATGGTGAGGTTCCTTTAGGCCCAAAATGAACCCAAAGAATGAAGTATACCATATCCACAAAAAATCAAACTGAAAACCTATGAAAGCCATATCCAACCCTCATAGCTCCAAATTCTTCAAAACAAGAACAAGCTATAGTAGGTCTGCTCTGATACCATGTAGAAGTTGTCAAAACCAACTTCAGAGTCCAAGAACACCTGCATGCAAAGAGATACTTGTCATAGGGAAGAGAATGGAGAAAAAAGAAAGAGAGGGTTTGAAGCTCTGTAATATGAAAGATGTATTAACAGAACAATAGAATGAAAAATATACAATGGATCAATTCTTAAGAAAGGAGATCATGCAAACCTAAAAGTAACCCTAATAGGTAGACATTTAATAATTAATATAATTATTAAATTTCATAATATGCAAACTAAAGTGAAATCTTAAGAGAGGAATAAAGGTAACTTAATTAACATAATTAAGTTAAAACCTTTACTCTAACAATTTTCCCATTTAGGTGGTCCCCAAGGATAAGTTCCCCAATTAGGTGGTACTGGAGGTGGTGCCTGAGGCCATGGTGCTACCCATTGATTATTATTCCAGTTGGGTTGAGGTCTCTAGTTAGGGTTTGAATTCTAGCCATAGGAAAAATTCCCTCCAGTTCTTTGATTTACAACGTTGATCTCTTCCTCAACTGGATGTGTTCTTTTCTTAGAATTCTTGATGGCGTTCAGAAGCTCACACTAATTAGTGGGGTAACTCTTGTCACAAACATAAAAAATTTCAATTTTGTCAACTTTTTCGAAAGGGCATTCCCTTAGCAAATTTTTTTTTTAGCACCTGGGGCAGTAAATGGATAGAGACTCAAGATTTTGCATTTTACCCTATATGCCATCTAACGTGGTGTTTAGCTGAACAAGAATATGAGTCTTGAGGTTGGCTATCTCTTCATGTAGTTTTCATATTTCATTGGAACCTTTAAAGAAAGTGGACTTTCAGGTACCTCCTTGAGTATAAGAGAAATTCTAACACAATTCAGTAATATCATCGAGCCCCAGTTGGGACACGTCTCATTTTCACATTAAATCCAAAATCCTTTGAGCTTCATCATCAAGACCCTTAAGGAATAGGGTCTTCAAAATATCAAGACTTATGACTTCTCCACCACATTGCTTAGATAAGAAGATAAACCTGTCTAGGTAATCCTCTAGACTTTCATCCTCATTTTGCCTTATTTTGAATAGTTCTTCTTTCCTATCGCTGATACTACAGTAACTTTGGTATTCTTCCAAAAATGCAAGCTCCATTTTCATCCCAGGAGGTTATCAACTGAGAAGCCAATTCCATAAAATAGCACATGGCTGAGTCTTTCAAAGTTGAGGGAAAAAGCTTTAGTTTCTGGTTATCACTCTTGTAGTCATATGTTTGACACAAGACTTTAAACTCAAATAGAAACTGGGTAGGGTCTTTAGTAGACAAACCTTGAAAGTTTGGCAAGAAGGTTGGTGAGATATTTTTTATGGTCATGTCGTCATCTGCATCAATAGCAATTGGATAAGTGAATGTGTGTGGTGGTGGAGGGTTATTGTTAGCAGCATTTTTGCAGCCACCCATGGTGTTGAAAGGAATGTGGTCCTCTTCAAAAATTTGCTTATTTGGGTGAGGCTTTGGAGTTTGCAAAGGAATGCGTTCCTCTACAACTATGTGATCTCTTTCTAGGGTATGTGGGAAGGGCTCAGGTTGACCTTGCTCGATCAATTCCTCAGTAAGTTCTTGATCTAAGTTTCCTTCCTCCCTACTTGTTGTTGGTACATCGATTGGGGTGGGTTGGTATGAATCTTCCGTGGGGGCCTCATTTCTTAACCATGTAGAAAAAGAAGCTAGAGGACTATTTTTGTTCCTAAAAGAGGTATGCAAGGTATCTCCTACTAACACTAGAAAAAGAAGACTCCTCGGAAACAACACCAAAAAGTGATAGGTTGTCATTAGGCCCTAACACTTTAGTTGTTAAATACATTAATATATCGACCGAGTAGTGTTCAAAGGCTATATGTAATATAAGACATCTTGACTATCTCTCTCGAGTTTTCTAAATGTTGGATAGCTGAAATGAAACTCTAAACTAAGAGGCCACTAAACTTAGAAAGTAGGAAATCATTTATCTAGAAAACTAGAAATAAATAGACTAGAAAGCAGAAAATTATGAACCTATTAAAAAGCATAACGATTAAACTAGAAAGCATGGAAATGATTAAACTGAGAAATGTGTAAATTGTTGAAGAAGAAAAGCTTGTAAAAAAATTGTGAAACATAGATCTAACACTCCTATTACTACAAATATTGGAGATCAACCATATGGAATGCCCACTATCACACATGAAGTTGAATTACCACCCAAAATTCAACCTCAAAATTCCCAAATTGAAATGGTTTATATAGAAGATACTACTAATAAACCTAGGGAATTCACCGCTAATGAACTTCTAGAAATGTCACAAGATCCAACTCTTGGTCATATCATAGAAACCATGTTAAATATTGACCCAAATTTATACATGTTGAAACTTGCACAAAATGGTGTTAAACTTCTCTCAAAATTTAATTTCAACACACTCAAAGAACAATCCTTAGCAAAAATGGCCTTAAAAGAAAAATCATTTGCACATATAGTGTCAAAAGATCATGCTTATGAAAATGAATCTTTGGCACAATGTATTACACAACAAATTCCAAACACTTCCTCATTTAATGTGTCAATTCAACCAACAGTTACCTTACAATGGATAAGCAAAACAAATTTCTCAAATCAATATGTTAATCCCTTGTATAACACTCAAAGTCTATAAAACACCAACACCAATCTAGGCTTTCAAAAAATCAATACAATGATAGGAATAGATTCAAAAAACCTTGCACCTCAACATGGAGGTCAATTAGGTCATTACCAAAATATATGGAATTATACAAACTTGGGTGTTCAAAACACTAATATCCCTCCAGCATTCAATACTCAAAGTTCAAATATGAAAAATTATGGGGTGAATTTAACTTCACAAAACTTGAGCTTGAATGGTCTCAACACTCAACATCAACAAAATCACCAACAACCCTAACAAAAAAATCAACAACAACCCCAACATAAAAATCAACAATCCCAACATCCACAAACACAACATCAATAATTCCAATATCAACAACATCAACAATCCCAACATCATCAAAATCAGCCAAATCAACAAAATCAACAACAACCCCATCAACATCAACAACAACAAAATCTACAACATCAATATCAACCATCTCCTCAACAAAATTTCATGAAACAACATAAAAACATTCTCCCTCCACAACATCAACAAAAAAATCAATTCACTTCACAACCCCCCAACAAAGCATGGCTTCACAACAACAACGCTTTCCATCTCCACAATAAAATATCACATTTCAACAAACAAAACTACAACTCTAATTGTTGCAAGCGAAAAGACAATTACAAGAACAACAACAAATCTTTGCACAAAAAAACATGAAACCAAACCCTCAACAACATACCATAACACAAAACCAATATGATACATACAATGCTTTCACACGACCTCCTACCAATCCAAATAACACTCCATATAACACAAACATCCCACCTTATCAAGATCCATTATTCAACTCATAAGCTATACCTCAATATAACACCTACAACCCATCACCAAGCATTGCTCCCTTAGACATATCATCTCAAATACAAACCTTAACACAAAAGATTCAATACATACAAGTGGGGAAGACAAAATAATCATATGTTATTCAAGATCTATGTCCCTACCCATTTGAAAAAATCATCATGATGGTACCATTTACCCCAAACTTTGAAATGTCAAAGTTTGACAAATATAAAGGATGTGGAAATCTTAAGGAACATATTAGAGAATTTGACATCACATGCATGGAAGTGTCATACAATGATTCATACTTTATGTTTATTTTCCCAAGAAGTTTGGGGGAGCAAGCCATAGAGTGGTTTTCACACTTACCTCTAGGAATCAAAGCCTTTCAAGAAATAATAAATCAATTTGTAGCATATTTTTCCTACAAAATTAGCTCAGAAATAACCTTGGAGGAACTATACACCTTAAAAAAAAAACAAGGGATAAGCCTTTGCTACTTTCTTGTAATGATGGATACACAAGACAAGTAAGTACAAGTGGTCAATACCTAAGAAACAATAAGTTGAAATCCTCATCGGAAACTTAAACATGGATCTTTCTTTTCAACTATGAATGCAATGTGTATCAATTTTTGAAGAGCTTATCTCTAAAGCGCTGACTATTGAGAGAGTCCTCATTGCTAAAGGATCCATAAAAATCTACAAATACAACCACCCATCATCTAGTTCCAATGACAAACCTTGTATATGGGCTAAAAATAAGAACGTTACTAATGATGGTGTAGTAGATGTGAAGGTTGTCATAAACCCACCTTCCAAAAAAAACACACAACATGGAAATCAACATGTTAAACATGTCAACACCCAACAAGGGCAACCAACACAAAGGAAAAACAACTATCCCTCAAGATGAAAATAAACTCCCTTAGGGAAGCCCATTGAAATAGTCTTGAATAAATTGATACAAACAAATCTCATAAAGCTTCTAGACTTTAGGCAATATGGGGAGCCACAAATCAAACCCACATGGTATAAATATGATGACTATTGTGATTATCATTATACAAAATGGTATAAGACTTCCAATTTTATGAAACTCAAAAATATCATCCAAGACCTCATAGATCAGGGTAAGGCAAATGTAGATCAATGCCCTGAAAACTATGGAAGCAATGATTTAGGCATATACAAGAATCTAATGGGTGATCATGGGAAGGGAAATGATGCCAAAAATGAAAAGTGTACAATCAAGTCAATCATGCCTACAATAATGTTGTAGGTAACACACATTATTATGACTATCATATCTCAATTATCACTATACAATGACTTAATCCTGAGAGTGGAGTCACCACAAAAAGAGGGAAGGTCACCATCCAAGGATCCCCTTTACAAACAAAAGGACCATCAAAAGATAATCCTATGGATTATAGTCTAGATGATTAAATCAAGAAAACTCTCGCACAAATCTCCATTTTGGAACTCCTATGGATTTCACTTGCACATAAATAGGTATTAGAAAAATCTCTTTTATCATCATCAGTGCCTACCAATATTGACACCGAACAATTTCAAGTCATGGTAGGGCACATTGCATCCATCTATTGATTACTATTCACGTAAGATGACCTTCCATCTCAAACATTCCACAATCATTAACTTCATTTGAAAGTCTACATTCATAAAAACAAGGTAAAAAGATTATTGATAGATGGAGTTGTGGGCTTAAAAATTTGTACCCTCCAGTTGGTAAAACACTTGGGCTATTCTGAGGATGTGATTGAAAGAACAAAAGGCATCACAATCTAGGCATATGATGAAAATTAATGGGATTATGAAGGATCAATCAAACTACCCATACAAGTTGGGTCAGGAATTACAAAAACATGTCAAGTCTTGGATTACCCTGTAAAATTATCCTTGTTCACCCATGGATTCATGCCATGCAGGTTGTAGCATCAACTTACCATCAATGCATAAATTTTTCCTACAATGACAAGGAAATTATAATTCATGGAGATCCAAAACCCTTCTACTACTACAAGAGTATGGAGGAGAAGTACAATAAAGTGATTCAAGTTCCCAAAAATGATGAAGTTCCACTACCTTTCTCTTATGTCAATCTATGAACATTTCCATCTACATCAGGTTCACAACAGGTGTGTTGGTCCACCTCAAGGCAAGTGTGTGGGAGTTTACAAGTGCATTTCTCTGTCAAACAACAAGTGTGTCACTTTAGTAAACCTACACAAAAAGCCAAAAAGATCAAATGAGTTGGGAAAACAAGTGTTTGTTGATGCTAAACTACAAGTGTGTGGGAATGCTACGAATGTGTGCCAATGCTACAAGTGTGTGGCTCTAGAACAAGTGCACAACTTTGGCTTGAAATAAGTGTGTTGGCCTGCCTCTGGTTCTTGTAAACATGAAATTCTCAAGCAAATTTTGTTAAATTGATGGATTAGGTCCCACCGGGTGCGCCAAATATGTGAACATGAATTATGAGAAAGCTAAACATGATTGAAATACATAATTAAATCAAGTATTTAGCCTACTTAACTAACATTCCCAATTAAATCTTTAAAAATATAACTAGGAAGCCATTAAAATGAAATGAAAAAAAAATTGATAAAAAGGAAACCTAATTACACTTGAAAACTTGATCCCATTGGGGGATTGGAGCTAAATTGATAAGGAATGATCAGCCATTTCCCAATCCCTTTATTGAAGCAAGCTTTGAAGTGATGTTTTAATGGAGAAATGGATGAAATGGATGCAAAATGACTAAATGCTCTCAAAGATGACTCTAAAAATGGCTATAGTGTAATTACTCTCAACACTTGTGGATGAATTGCTTATGAAATGGAGGCTATTTATAGGATTTTTAGGTGAATCAATGGCTAGGATCAATTTGGTTAATCAAGGGATAGAAATGGATGAGAAGAATTGATATGGATCAAGGATCAAATCCATGGACGAGATTGAAAGATCACATGGATTGATAAAATTAATCAAGGGTTGAAATTGATTTCAAAAAACACAAATCCTTAATTCTAGGAGGAATGTGCAAGATATTTCCATGTTGGAGGGAAATTGTTTGAATTTGAAATGGAGAAATATTTCTTTGCAAGTGGGAGAAATTAGAGGGATTATAGCTATTAGTCAATTAAATAATTGATATATTATTTAATTGTTCAAGATGGGGGAATTTAGGGATTTAATTAAATAATTAACTCATTTAATTAAAAAGGGGAATTAATGACATTTAATTAAATAATTAAGATTATTTAATCAAATGGGAGGACTTAAGGAATTTAATTAAATAATTTACATTATTTAATCAAATAGGATGAAAATTAGTTTGAAAAGGGTGAATCAACCTCATAATGTTGATTATTTGATTAATAGAAGAAATGGTGAATTTAATTAAACAACTAAGATTATTTAATTAAATATTCGAAAAGGCTTGAATCAGGATGAAAATAGTGTTAGTAATTAGATTCAGATGCATGACATTAATCAGGAAAATTTTAAGTGTCTACACAAACCAACATCAGAAGATGCAAAGAATTCGATATACAAATCCAATGATGGGGAGGTTATAGTAAACCCTAATGAATATGCTTTAGAATCACCCAATATAGTAAAATCTAGTAATTCTTTAGAGGCAATAGTAGCAAGAAACGAAAAAAGTGGCCAAAATGTTTGAATCAAAGTAGATAAATCAAGAAGTGAAAACCAAGCAAAAGAGGAAGCTAACAATGTATCCCATATTGAAGGGTCAATCCCTAAAGTAGCTACCCCCCAAAGACTGCTAAAAAATAGTTGGATCAATAATCCCAATAGTAAAATAGGACACAAGAAAAATGCCCAAGAGATTGTAATGGAAAAAATTAAGCATAGCTTGAATAATAATAAAATAGCTTGAATAACAAAGGGGAACAAGAAAAGGATATAGAAAAGATAGAATACTAGGAGAGTCAGACATCTAGGAACATGGGAAGAAAATCTTCTTTGGAGAAAGAATCTATTTTTGTGAGTAAGAACCCAAATCTATGTAAGTGTTTTTATTTTGATCCCAAATTTCTATCATTACCCAAGACTAACCTTGGGAAAAATAAAATTGCTCGAGGGTTAGAATTGGACAATAATGAGAAAGGTATTAGAGAATATTTAGACAAAGAAATGGATTTTTTAACAAAGGAAAACTAGGAACGGTCAAACTTGAAATCGATATTACTGCCAAAGACTAACCCTGAGTAAAGCAATGTTCCTCAAGGATTAGCCTTAGATAAGAATGAGCAAGGAAATGTCAAAGATTTGATAATGAAGAATAACACACACCAAGTGAGAAAGAAAAAACTATTCATATCTAGTCCTAATCCAAAAAGGATTAAATTATACATGGACTATTCTCAAACAATAGAATATCAATTAATTCTAAACTTCTTAACATTCTATTGGGAATGGAGTCACAATACCCTTAAAAACAATAAAAAAGTATTAGAACATAATTAAACAAAATTAAAAATAAACATAATGCACTTGGATAAAAACATACAACTGAATCATGCATTCCCCTAATGAGAATGTAGAGTGTATGACGGTACTTAAGAAAAAAAACTATAACAACAACTAAACTAGTATGAACATGATTTAAAACAACCTCAAAAATTGGGTTTTATTTGTATTCTATTCATTGGGATAGAAAGTGACTCTCTTTCTATCCTTGAAAGATGGAAAGCATTAGCTTCCTTCTAATTGGTAATGACATATGCAACACTCCACATCTCATCAAATTTAGGGTGTCTTTCATTCTTTTCTTTGTCTACATCACACTTCAAGACCATGTCACCTTCCTTGAGGAATTTTCCAATAGCTCCATCTTCTCAAAATATCTCTTTAATTGCAATTGACAAGTCTCAAGGATCTTCATAGCTTGGTATCTTACCTCTTCCAACTCCATTAACTTAGAAAACCTTATTGTTATTGCATCATTTTCTATCATTTCTAGCTACTATGGAATTTCAAGAGAAGGAAAATCTAGTGATAGAGGAAGTCTCACTTCTCTACCATAAAACAACATGAAAGGAGAGTTAGCAATGAATTTATTTGGTGTGTTTATATCAACCCAAAGGGTTCTCATAAGCCTAGTGTTCCAAGTACTTTTATTCTCTTCCATTTTCCTTTTTATTATTTTGATTAGATTCTTTTTGGTGGAATCAACCAAGCCATTATCCTAAGGGTAATATTTTGAAGAAGTATCCAAGTAGATACCATACTTAACTCCCTAGTCACTAATTTTTGTGCCTAAAAAATATTTAGCATTATCATATATGATAGTAGATAGAGCATAAAACCTTGTTATAATATCTCTAGAAAATCCAAATTTAAACTTCATTAGTCTCCCTTAGTGCAATTACCTCTATCCACCTTGTGAAATAATCTATGGTCATTATAACCCACTTGTGTCTAGCACTATAATATGAGTTAATTATGTCGATGAAATCTAAACCCCATTGGGAAAAAGGTTTATCACCTTATATAGGATGGAGAGGGAGGGAAACTAGTCTTTGCTTCTCAATAAAGAAACCACATTTTTTACAATTTTTCACCCACCTATGGGAATTATTGAATAAACTTGGCCAATAGTAACCATCTCTCATAGTTTTAGTAGTAATTATTTTTTTGGATAAATGTGCTCCTAAAGGTTCATCATGGAACTCTTCAAGAACTTTGTTAACTTGATTTGTATTAATGCATCATAGAATCACTCCATTCATATCTTCTTTGAGAAAACACCATCAACAAGGACATAAGAGATGAATCATAACCTAAAATACCTCATATTTGTCTTGTCAAGGCCTTAACGATATCTTCTCAATTATAAAACAGTGGTCATGTCATGTACCCAATTATTTGGAGTATCAAGGTCAATTAATTAGGCCTCTTGTTGTAGAAAATAGTTAGTTTCCTTATTAGCTTTAAGAATTGCTACAAGCTTCTCACACAACCTCTTACCCCTTACAATCCTTGTGATATTGATGTTCATTTCATACTCTATAAAATTAGTAATATAGTTAACTCTTTCACTTACATCCCTACTTGATAATAACTCCTTAACACTTGAATGGGGAACCATTAGTTAGATCCTATTGCTAGAAAGTATTGGTTTGAATATGGTATTTTACCTAACTAGTTCACCTAGCAAACCTCATATTCACATGTTAAGTTTACTTAGGTCCTAGTAATCTTTCTAGAAGTCTTAGTAGGAATTAGATATTATCTTATATTATTTCATTTATTTCTTGTGTCCTAGGTAATTTAATATTAGTCATCTCATATCATAAGATTAACGCACTTGTCATAATCTTACAATATCCTATGTCTCACCTTGGCTATATAACCAAGGGGTCTCCTTTGTACTCTCATATTGAATCATCATTATATATTTGCATTCATTGATAGAAATACAATTTATTCTTGTCATATTTATCTTCTCTTTCCATTATGATTTCCATTAAGCATCTATTTCTTAGGTGGCTACCTCCATAGCCAATTCTTACAAAGAGTGTGTATCAAAAAAAATCATTGCTTTGATAATAGAAACATATTTTTTTCAACAAAGTTATACCAAAGTTTGTAGTTATTGATCCCTTCACTAAGAAAAATATTGGCTACTCTAGATTATCATTGTTAAACCATATCAAGACAATCAATTTTCGCAATTCTCCTCCAAAGGTGTACAAAATGAAATCCTTATTGTAGTTTAGATTGGAAATTATCGGTTCTTGATAAATTTACTTGAGAGCATTGAAACTTTCCTTACCTTTCTTTGTCTAGCTAAAACCAATGTTCTTTTTCAACATGGAAGTGAGGGGTTTTGCTAATACAAAAGGATTGGGTATAAAGCTCCTCACAAAATTTATTCTCCCCAAGAAGCTTTATAGGCCCTTTTTGTGATTGGGGAGAGAAATAGACAAGATTGCCTCTACTTTATTTGGTTCAATTGTAATACCCTCTTTTGAGACTGTGTCCCCAAAAAAATTCTTGGTCAATAGAAAACATACATTTTTTTGGGATTCATGGATATACCATACTCTTTGCACCTCTTCAATATTTGTTCAAGATGCTCCAAGTGATCACCTACCTAATTTAAAAAAGATAGTGATTTCATCAAGATATACCAACACAATGTCATCCAATAAGCCCTTTAATGCCACATTCATTGCATATAGAAGGTTTATACAAAAATTTAGTTATAACATGAATACCCATCTAGAAAATAAAATATTCTAAATCGCTTACCCCTTGAAATATTTGTTTCATAGAAGGGAAAGGATAGTGATCTTTGATAGAGGCCTCATTAGGTCCCTAAATTCCACACAATCTAATTTTCCCATTTTTTCTTACAAAGACCAAGTTTTCTACCCAAGAGGAATATTTCATAGGAAATATTATATTGGCCTCTATAAATCTGGATAGCTTTTTTCTCATCATAGGTTTAATTTTGGGGTTTATTGGCCTCTATTTTTTCCTAACATGCTTCACATTAGGGTCAAGCTCAATAGTGTGATGGGGTAGATTAGGATCAAAACCTTTGAGACCCTCATAAGTGGACAATCAAATAAATCATCATAAGATTGAAAAATCATAGTGAAATTTTATTATTTAGATTTAGTGCATACCTTTCCAGAATTCAATATTTTACCTTCTACTATGAACACCTACTTTTTCTCTCCCTTTTTGGTGGCTAGCTTCATCTTCTTATCCCTAAATTTATCATCAGTGTTGAAAATCCTTTCTAGAGTGATGAGACCCTTTGAAAATTTATTGGTGTTCAATTGCGTGATTTGGTCTCCATATTGTTCTCACAAGTTTGACTATTTTTTAGCAAAAATTCCTCTTCTTTTAATAAATTAGTGATCTATTGTTCACTTTTGAACACCTTCTAACTGATGTCATTATCCAAGACAGTTGGTATTTCTTGTTAAGTGGGAAAGAGATCTAAGATCCAACAAGTAAATTAGCCTAGATCTAGCTTTCCTTCTTTGGACTCAACATTGGAACACAAACTAGCTAGGGTTTGATGATTGGATAAATACCTCAATGGAAAGCCAATCTATTAGGTGTTGGTTCTTGTATGTTGCAAAGGGTGAAAATTTTATGTGTGTTTAAATTAACCTATTTGACATAAGCCCTAGATCTGAAAATGTAATTTATCATATAGACGAAAATGGAAGACAGAGAGGAACCTACACATGAAATTTGAGATTGAATTGGAGGGATAAGGGCAAGGGATACCTAGTCTAGAAATTATGCTTTTTGAGCTTCAAATTATGTGAAGGAACATCATAGTCTATAGGTGCTTCTCTATTGGAAATGGATTTAGAACTTTGTTAATCAATGAATAATAAACATTTCCTTGATTTGATGAAATAAGGTGTTTTCATGCTTGATCTTGGTCTGAGGTATTCTTTCTCCTCTAATCCACTTCAAATATATAACTTTCAAGAAAGAGAAGAGGGGAAGGGTTGTTCCATATGTAGAGTCCCTACTAATGTCCAATAGACTTGGTGTCAGAAACAATTCAGAGGGAAACCTAATTGAACAGTCCACTAAACCCTTGGAAAAACCTTCATTAAATTATCAACTAGGGCTAATGTAAGCTTGTGATGATGTTGGCAGTGTATGTGCTTCCAGATACTTAATACTACCTATATCATCCTAGCATAGGTGTTTACACATGCTAAAAAATCATAAACTGCAAAACAAAACAAAAAAGTAATGCTTACACTATTGCTACAAGTACCTAGAATGAAAGACTGTGACTAGTTCACTCTCAAAAAATGAATCCTAAAATTAACCAATATTATTAATTAAACCTAAACTCTGGAGTATAACAGATTGAAGCAAATTAAAGCATGAATGTAAGAAAAGATTTGTTCATGAATTCATTCATAATTGTAACATAAGGAATCTAATTAAGACAACATGTATTCATGGGATAACTACTATAAAGTGGGGAACAATTACCTTGAGTGGCCCTTGCTCAAGTGACTATCTCCACAAGTTTAATCCAAATCTAGTTCCTCAATTTAAATCAATCATGAAAATAACCAAAAACTATTCATTGTATAACTCAAAATATCACAATTAGATAAGACTATGTTAGAATATATTATTCATAAGATCTTGAACATTATTTGTGTAAAACTAAGAACTTAACTAAAAGTATCTTATTGCTATATATGCTACTGAATAATCAACCAACTTAACTAACGCCTTGACCACTGAACCATACATATAGGCATGAGGTATTTTATTAAAATAAGGACTCTAAACTAAAATCATAAATCACCACTCCCTACATAACAAAGTGTGATAAAGTCTAAGCAACTAAACTATAACTTAAAAAGGAAGAAGAGTCCAAATAGAACTATGACTCTATTACAACAAGAACTAGAATGTGGACTATTGAAATAGTCACATTAGACTCCTAATTTAATAGAGATATTCTCCTTTAGCTTCTTTATTAAATATCATGATGATTCCCAATCATCCTCAATAAGTGCCTTCATTTCGGCATTTTCTACACTCAACTTATTTTGGAATGTCCCCTACATCACTATCTAGAAACTCCTTTGGTTCTGAGCTACGCCTCCTGGTTGTTGTGGGCTATAGTCTACCTCCTTTGGCTCCTTGGATACAAAGAGTTAGTTCATACAACATCTACATAATACTAATAACCATAACTTAAGCACAAATATTCATTGTAATCCATACATATCCACACATTAATTATATAATAACTTTCACATTATAACCATATTTCCGTATGCTTCAAAACAAGTTCAAGTTTGCATAATGGCATAAAAGATAGTTAAGTTTAGGAATATGTATGAAATAAGTTCTAGAAATGTCTATGAGTATGCATAAAAACATAAAAAAAACTAACTAATAACTAGACTTATCATTCCCCCCAACTACCCATTTGCTTGTCCTCAAGCAAATCAACTAGGGTTGGAGGTTGTAATGCAAAGTGATCTCCCTAAGATTTATTACATCATCCACTCCTTTGATCTATCTCAAATAAAATCCTTCATAGCATGCAATTCTAGCCATTCTAATAACCTCAACTTCCTCACATTCCTAATTCTTTCCCCTATCCAATGTGGCACTAGGTAGAGAAGCATTGGTGGTTGGAAGGAGAGTGGTATTCATTTAAGTCCTCTTTCTTTAGCAACATCCATGTACCTGTGTATTCTCTCAAGCATGCATGTTAAGTTATAAACAAAGTGGGGTTGCTTTCTCTGCAACTTGAGGATTAAACTATCCCACCTTTTCTTGCACAAATGGGTAACAATGATGGATGAGTCCTACAGTTAGTATCTACATTCTTTCATTGTCCCTGATCCTCAAATTCATGATTTTTTCCCCACACCTTTTCACTGTAGAAGTTCTATGCACTCTATTATTACATGGGGTTTTTTGGGTTCCTTTATAATTAGAAGAGCAATTTATTTCTCCCTCTCAACATATTCTTGCATAATCTCACCCCTTTTCCTTTCATTCCTGAAGTATGATGCAAGTGGCCTAATTTTTAACTCACGAACAAACATTAATGGTTCCACTCTATATCATTTGATACAACATAATTATGTAAATAGAATTCACATAATTGGTCTTGTTCATTAGGGGTAGCATCAACAAAAACATTTAGAAAATCAAACTTCCTACTCATTGTAACTGGCAGATTACTAATCAATTTACTGAACTGATTGTGAGTAGCATGATTTCTTACCCTAAAAGGTGAAAAACACAAAGAAATGAAAACGAGAAACACACACAACACCACCTCAAGATAAGGCTAGTTTAATTTGAACAAAACAAAAATTAAAGCAAGAGATATACCTTGTCTAAGTGATCCTTTCAGTTGGCCCTTTGATGTAGATTAGATGTGTGCTCCTTGATGGAAAATGAGGTAAAATGGTATGCAAAGTGATCTAGATTAGATCGAGAATGCAATGAGAAATTTGGGTATTTGGATAAGCAAGTGAAAATACATGCAATGGAAGCTTGAAGTGCAACAATGGAGGTTGAATGCAAGTGATTGAATGCTTAAGCTTGAGAGTTCTAGAGCTTGAATTATGAATGCATGTTATGTGAAAAATGAGACCAAATCCTCTATTTTAGGGGAAAGATATCTAGAGGATTGAACAACAAGGATTTAGCCAACATGGACAAGATGGAGGGTTATGGTGAGTTGAGGACTCACAAGCCCTCACATCTTTTCATGTGGAAAAGAGGTGGCAAAAAGACATATGAGGTGGAGAGATGACATGTGAGGTGGAGGTACTTGCAAGTACCTTGCGATTAAGGGAATATTTCCTCAAAAATGAAGTTCTTGTCCCCATGTGGAAGGATGGTGACAAGTGAGGAATTTTAGAATTCCTCACTAATCATCATGGGGAAGAGAGAAGTGGTTGGGGAAATAAATGTGAATTTTAAATTCACATGATTGGAAGTACCTTGAGGATAAGAAAAGGTCCTCATAAAAGAAGTACTTGTCCCATGTGAGTGATGTGACTTATGAGAAGATTTAGAATTTTCCAACAACTTTCATGGTGAAGAGGGGAGCATTGGAGAATAAATGTGAATTTTTAATTCACATGGGGAAGATGTCATAGCTAAATAGAGAAAGTAATTATGATAGGTTGACTTGGAGGACATACCAAAAATGACAAGAGGATTAGATTAAGGTTGTGAAAATAGGTGATTAAGAAGATTAATGAAGGATTAGAGACAAGTGGCCAAATATGGAGGATGTGACATTAATCCTAATTAAGGGTGTGCACATCCTAATCATGGATTAATTAAACTAATCTAGATTAGAAGAGGGTTATGGAGGATGTGACAAGGAGAGAGAAAAGAGGGAATTTAAAATTGATTTAAATTCAAAAAGGTTAAATGACTAAATTAAATAAATTGATATATTTATTTAATTTAGAGAGGAAAGGATGAAAGGTAAAGTATTTAATTGTTAAATTAAATACTTTAGAAACCTTAGGAAAAGGTGAAATATTAATTAAATAAATCATTTAATTAATATTGATGAAATAGATGAAATAAGGAGACGAATTTGACCATATGGGAGTGGTCAAATTGGATGTCTATTTTTTCCCTCTTCAAAATAAGAATAATAGTGTTTTGAAGAAAAATAAAATGTATATGACTCTATAGAGGAAGTGACTAGAAAATAATTCCCCAGCATGGGAGAAGTTGTGTGAGCTTCCCAAATGGTAGGAAATGCAAGGAGATGCCCTGGTCTCCCAAGAAAATGACCATGACGAAGAAATGGAGGAAAATGGTAGGGTATTCCCCCTCGGGAGGACAGTTGGGGAAGAAAAAGGGGCCTTGGGCGACTTCTTCATATGAGGAAACAAAGGGTACCATTGGATAGAGCTCAAAAAATCATGAAGAATGGATTTTGAACAGAGTCAAATGGACACATGGTGTGCAAATGGCAGCCCCAAGAAGTTAGAGGATTAGTTGAATTAAAAAGAGGTTAAAATAAAGGGTAAAAATACCCTTAACTTTAAAAAGTAAAAAATAAAAGAGGAAAATATTATATATAGTAATTTTAGAAATTATTGTTCCTCATTTGCACACTTGGAATTTGAGTGAGAGAGAGAGAGAGGAGGAGAAGAAGGAGATGAGAATGTCAGAGGACTATGATGATGACATTATCCACTGGGGGGATGAGGTACAATGGTTCTTCCACAAGCGCACGGTTCCACGCCAGGTTAGTTCCAAAACCCCCTTTGTGATTTTAAGCATTTTTTAGTGTATTTTTTAGTTTTGATGCATTTTAAAAACATGGGTTTTGAGATTGGGGTAGATTAGTGAAATGGGTAGGTGGCAAAATTTCAAGTTCGCCCATTGGGTAGGCAGAATCGTTTGTTAGAGGTGGGGGAAAGGGGGGTGAATTTTCCCAATTAGGGGGAAAATTGCCAAGAAAATTAAAAAAAAGGTGCCTAAAAAGGGCAGGGGAGCATGAGGGAAGGGCGGACTTGCTTTGGAATCAGGAAAATCCACCCAAAAATGGGTTTAAAGGGGGATGGGCAACTGCGCCCATGACAAGGGTGATGGTGTTGCTAGAAGGGTAGTCATGCCTGAAAGAGGGGCGGTCACGCTTGGAAGAAGGGCAGCCTCGCTCAAGGAAGGGTGGCCATGCTCGGAAGAGGCGTGGCCCTGCAGTAAGAAGGGAGTCCCCGCCTAAGGAAGGGCGCGCCTGCAAGGAAACCCCAAATACAAGAAGGGAAATCATGCCCGTAAGAGGCGCAGCCCCTACTCGAGGAAGGGTATCGCATTCAAAGAGGGGCGGACCCGCCCAAGGATGGGCTCGCCCATCCACCGGGTGGGAAAAAGGGCAGGGGAGAAAGAAAAGAAAAAAGAAAAAAGAAAAAGGGCAGGGAATAAGATAAATTGGGAAATTTGTCAAAAGGGGGGAAAGATTAGTAAGAAGATAACCCAGGGCAAGGAAATGTAAAAGAGGGAGGGATGAAGGAAAGAATGAGATGACTGACATGTGGTGTTGTGTGGATGCAGTGGTTCGAGAGCCTGTGGACACGCGAGAGGTGATCAGAGGTGTTGGAGGTGACCATAGCAGCTATGAATGGGGAGGACCATGAGGCTTTGTCGCAAAAGGGTCTTCTACACCTGTTGGGGTATCCCATAGTGAGAGCGCATTGAGCATTGTTGACAACGCTCATGGAGAAAAGTAGCTCTGAGACTTTGACATTCCACCTCCCGATAAGGGAGATGACCGTGACCCTTAAGGATATGTGGAGGATTTTACGACTACCTATAGCAAACCGCCTAGTGAGCATGATGAGATCAGAGGGTGAGGCATTGGATCAGAGCATATGGGTTCTATTTGGGCAAGAGGACTTACCAATGTAGAGGATGGGATTGGATGTGGACAGATGCTTGGGGTTGGGGGTACCACCACTACTACTATACCTGTGCAGATTGATTAGCGGGTTGCTAATACCAGATAGGAGTGGACACTTCTGCAGTCTCAGGTACATGGAGGTTATTTGACACATCATGGAGCAGAGAGGGGGAGTTTGCACGGGTACCATGCGTGTTGGCTCAGCTATACTAGGATATGCATGTTGTGTGATATCGAGAGGCTCTTAGCGTTACACAGGTGACACTATTACATATATGGGCTTGGGAGAACATTAGTGTGGCCAGAGCAAGAGTGGTGGTAGGAGGGGTGTAGGATCTGACACTACCAGTGGCATACTGGTATGAGACAGAGCATGACTGGGTATGGCATTATCAAGGCTTCGATAATTTGGATGGATGGAGGAGGACGTTGGATGATCTTTGGGAGGTTTAGATAGTGTGGAGGTCGTACATGACATGGTGATTCTCCGGATAGAGGAGAGATGAGGAGAGACATAGAGGGTATTTCTATGTCAGATGCTATATAGTCAGGAGAGGGCCCTATATAGTAGAGGCACATAGGCCAGATCGGGTTTTGAGACAGTTTGGTCTTCAACAAGACATTCCTCGCGAACCAGAGAGATTTAGGTGGATCTTGCGTGAGCGACTATGGGAGGAGTAGATTACGGCTTAGTTTGTGTGGCAGCATTGGGAGGAGCTGCATGAGGTACCCTACCCAGGTAGGAGCAGAGGGAGAGCAGATGCAGGAGTGAAAGTTAGATTCTTTGTGTGGTATGTCCATCATCGACCTACATGGATTACGCCTATGGAGCTGATTATAGAGGCACTTGGTTTTGGGCCAAAGGATGAGTTGAGATTGGTAGGCTAGAGGAGAGGGAGGATGAGAGGACAACAAAGGAGAGGGTAGGAGGTAGCTAGGGTAGGAGGTTAGCAGGGGAGAGGACAAGGAGAGGCTGAGGCAAGAGATTAGCAGGGGAGAGGACGAGGGGAGGTTGAGGTATGAGGTTAGAGGAGGGTGAGGAGGAGGGGGAGACAATGGAGGAGACCCAGGAGGAGGTCGAGGCAGAGGAGGAAAGAGATGAGGTAGAGGTGGAGGCAATGGATGAGAGAGATGAGGCAAAGGGAGAGGTGATGGATGTAGACGTTCTTGGTATTGCTCCATTGGCCATGGTACCACCCATACCAGAGGATCCAACTATATTGTTGAGAGGGGTCATGGCAAGACTACAAATCACCAAGTAGAGACTGAGGGATGCAAAGGTTGTGAGATGTAGACTAGAGGCTGAGGTGAGCATGCTACGAACAGAGTTGGCAAGGGTGTGGGTAGAGGGACAGAGGGACTATGGGATCCTAGCAGACAAGGCATCATGACGCATGGAGGAGATACAGGTAGAGAGGGATGGCCTACAGGCCAAGGTGAGCCAGCTACAAGCAGAGGTGACTCGGCTAGAGGGAGAGGTGTCTAGAGAGCATGAGGAGGGGATGGCGGTGAGACAAGCTAGAGGCAATGGTGACTATACTGCAGGCGAGGGTACAACAAGAGTCTAGAGGAGTGATAGACTAGGTATCGACAGAGACCTTGGTGGAGGCAGAGAAGGACTTGGATGATTTGAGATAGGTGGAGGTTGAGACAGGAGCGAGATAAGCTCCATGATAGAGTCGACATAGCAAATTAGATAGTGGGGGACATGGGGTTGATGCAGAAGAGAGAGGAGGCTATGAGGGTCTAGGTACAGACCTTGCAAATAGAGAGGGATGCAACACAGACATAGGTGCAGACCCTGCAGGGAAAGAGGGATGTGGTAGTGACGTGGGTACAGGTTATGGAGAGAGAGAGATGCAGCGTAGGCATAGGTACAGGCTATGCAGGATGAGAGGGACAGGGCTATAGATCATGTATCATGAATGGGAGCAAAGATTAGTCAGTTACGGTTGGCACAAGATGCATGGGCACAAGAGAAGAAATTCATATGCATATTTTGAGATAGGTACATGGCAGAGCGAGATTCAGCCAGGTATCAGGTTGTAAAGTGGGATGAGTACATGTGAGAGGCCAACTACTATATGGTGGCCTACTTTAGAGTAGTGTCAGATTAGACATAGCGGGTACCTACCTATGTTCGAGCGAGGCCACAGATGCCAACACCATCCCAATCAATAGGGACACATACTCGTAGATACAGTAGCTATAGAGAGACCCCTCCACACAAAGGGGGAGTTCTAGACTCACCACAGAGGTTAGATGTGGGCAGCTCATAGTAGAGAGGATAGAGGACAGGTAACAAGATACCAGTTTTTGATAGATGCAGGATGGGTGTATAGTACAGAGTAGCAGAGATTAGAGTTGATTCAAAGCCTTGTACTTGTACTTTATTTGATGATTACAGATGTATATGATGGACATATATTTTGATTATGTGATGGAAATTATTATGGATGGACATTGTATTTTGATTTTTATATGATATGTGACAGCCCTTATTGACACTATGTTATGTGTATATGATGGATGATTTATTTATGCATATGTGTATGTTTATGATTTTATTATGTATGATCATCATAATGTGATGTATGTATATGTTTGTGATGATGTATTTTTATGCTTATATGGATGATATGTATGATGGCTAATGTTTATGAGGTAGGATGTGATGGATGATTCATGACTTTATATGTTGTGAATATGGATCTAACAATTTGTGATGTAGGTGGCGATGTAGGTAATGTGTGAATGATATAGACTAATATGGAAATGAATGGATAATAAAATGAATCTCAGATGCTTAGAATAACCAAATATAATTAATCTAAATAACTTAAAATAATTATGAAATGATAATGCACATGGTAAAAAATGCAACAAACCTATAATGTGGGATGAGATGCAATTAAACACTAATAGATAAATGAGATGCAATGTGGATGTTGGAAGTAGGTTAACTTTATTTGCGATCATGCTTGCTTTAGCTTATACAAAATAAAGGTGTGTGATAGGTGAGTGAGATGGCCTAATGTGAAATGAAATGCAACATTAACATGAGTGTGAAGAAGGGATTGCATAGTAATGAGGGATGATGGCAGGCATCTTGTGGGTTTAATGGCAAGTACTTTCCCTATAATCATTACAAAATTAAGGGAACGTGGGTGTGAAACTGCACCTGTCAAGAATTGTAGGTATCCTAAGAAGAACGAGAGATGGAAGGATGAATTTTTGCACAACCAAAATCATAGGTCATAGGTCAGGTATGGATGTAATGCAATGTAATTGATCATGAAATGCAATCCTAATACAATTTTCCATTTTTAGAGCACTAATTTTTTGCTATAGCATAAGACACTAGGTACCAGGGTATGTAGACCAAGGTGAATTAGTGTTTAATGTGCAAAAAAAACACAACAGACAAGAAGTCTATCCCAACACCCCAAAGTCGCAAAGACCTTGGTCTAGCTAGGCATTGGGATAACCACAAGCACAAAAGGATGCCCCAGCGTAACACAAGATTGCAGGAGTCTTGGTGGGTACTACGCGGGACAACCGAGAATACAACAACAAACAAAAGATCAAGATATGACCCTATGTTAACCGATCAAAACATGCCATAATATGATAGATCATGGTGATCTTGACAAGTGATGATAAGGAGCTCAAATGATAAACAAAAGCCAAAAGTATCAAAAGATCATAATCAATCTCAAAATGTCCTTTGTCATAAGATCAAGAGGATGGATGGGATTAATGAAGTTTGTTAGGAAGGATACATCCTATTGAGACAAAAGATGGATAATAAACTAAAAGATCAATATGACGCGGGAGACTCCAAAACTGATTGAATCTCATAATACGAGTGGATCTCATTTATGAAGAACCAACTAGACAAGGGCATACTTGATGACACGACACAAGATGTGAGACACAAGACACAAGACCGAAACACCCTAAAGACCTAGGGGCTCGGGGGTCGATCAAATATTAGCCTTGCTTACCTAAAAGCGTAGAGCCCTCATAGTACATGAAAATACCATGGATAAAAGCAGAAAGAGGACAATGGAGACAAGCGATGGAGGACAATGACGAGACAAACAAAATGAAAATAAAAAGCCTCGAGGGTGGATCAAATGATCGACCTTGCCTACGTGAAAGTGTAGGGGCAACATAGTTCGACAAAGACAACAAAAATCAACATGACAAGATGGGACCTAAATGGAGACCAACATGATGAAGGAACCTAGATGGAAGCAAAGGACTAACATGACGACAAGGACTAATGACACAAGCTCGAATTAGGATAAAAGCTCAAGATGAAAGATGAAGATCATCCAATGCTCAACCAAAATATACCAAGCAACCGAATGAAGTATGCAAATAGAAGGATAGGATCAATAGGATGATAGGATATGAGATTAGAATGGGTGGAAGCACAAAGTAACTAGGACGCAACGTAGATAATGATTAAGCCCTATACAGATGGCACCTATAGCTAGGTTTTCACCAAACGTACTTATCCAAGGCACCACCAAGGGTGGTTTTCACCATAGGATGAATTATTTCTCTTTACTATTTTTGGATTTTTTTATCTTTTTTATTTTTTTGTACTTTTGACCATTTTTTACTTTTTTTATATTTTTTGGATTTTGCAGGATAGGATACACCAGCTAACTTAAGTGTAGAACCTTTTTAGGTGCATCATGTTAATGGGCTCCTCTAGGGGCTATCCTTCAGGTGTAGCAAGTCTATATGCCCCCGATCCATATTTTTTTGTGATGACATAGGGACCAAGCTAATTTGCTTCAAATTTTCCCTTCTTGTCTCAGTCCTGTTGAGTGTGTTGATTCTCATTGAGGACTAATCACCAATGTTGAATTGGTGAGGACAAACCCTCTTGTTGTAGCTTCTCTTAAGTTCATTCTGATATGCTTGAAGATGGTCATACTCTTTGATTCATATTTCATCAAGGAGTTCCCACTGGCTAAGTCTTGCAACTCTAGCGTCTTCATCGCTAATAAGATTCTTCAGGGATACATTCTCAATGATGATTTCTATCAATCGTAAAGATGGTGTTTTGTTCATAGACAGAGAATATAGTAGTAACCGTAGAGTGCGATGAGGTGTGATATTCCCAAAGGGCGTGATGGATGGGGAAGGTACGGGCCTATCCAATATTATTGACTACCTTTAAGGATCCCATCGGTTTTATTATGCTTCGCTGTCCAATACTCGAGGGTAAATAGTGGACCTGAACGATGTTGGATGTAGCAGTCACAACATGTTTCGGCGGCTTGGTTCTGAATGGTTTCATTATTAAATGTCGATGGTGATGAACGGTATCCGCAGAATATGGAAAAGGATAATTTGGAAACCGAGTACTGTGATTGCAGAGTGGCATATCACCTACTGCAGGAAGTACTTAGTTGCAAAGTGATGATAAAGGTATGGTCAACAAATGATGTATATAAGTATTCACGTTAGTTCAAACTCCCACCGAGAAGGGCCATGGTGTTATAAGAGGTTCCATTCGTGTGTGAGCACAACCGCATGTTAAGGATAAGCAGGAAACTTGACAAACTCATAAGAATCATGTTTTAAAGTAGGCCAGTAGTATCCCACTCTGATAATTTTCTTAGCTAGTGCCATACCATTTGAGTGGGCCCCACATACACCACTATGTACTTTTGTTAACATAGTGTGGGCTCAATCATCAAACACCGAGGAGGGTATCTACTGCCACCCAGTTTTAATAAGTACCACCACCATTGCAAATAGAGGTTCATTGATGGAAATATTTTCTTTGATTGTGTGTGAGATTGGGAGGTAGGCTATTGTCGTGAAGGTAAGTGTAGATATCATGGTACCATGGTGACGTAGGACCTACAATGTCACACACCATCTCACTTTTTGGGATATCATAGGCTGGGATTAAAAAAAATTCAACGAGGAACTCACACTCTGTTCAATTCTTAGGCATGTTGATTAAGGAAGCAATGGTAGCCATCGCATTTGTTGTTTTGTTTTGCACTCTTGGAATCTAGTCAAACTAGATGAAGGTTAAGTACTTTTTGAAGTCATCTACCATGTGCTTGTAAGGTAACAACTTATCATATTTTGTTAGAAACTCATCGTTGACCTATTTAATGATTAATTGGGAATCACCAAAGACTCTTAGATGAGTGATATGCCACAGGATTGCAATTTTGAGGCCAGTAAGAAGAGCTTCATATTCAGCTATGTTATTTGTGCACAAAAAAGCCAACCTGAATGACTTCAGTATATAATCCCCTTGGGGGCATATGTATTCTGCCCCGATCCATGTGTGTGAACGACCCATCAAATAAAGCAATCCATGTGGGCCACTTTGTTATAGTAAGGACCTCTCATTAGCAAAATGGTTGCAGTGGCATCTACTAAGGGAGCATCTGCTCACCGATTAGTCATCACTTGTCCTTCAATAGCTAATCTGCATATTCTATATCAAACTCATTTAACAACATGACCCACTTAGCCATACGACTAGTCAGGGTTGTCTTGGATAAGAGATATTTGAGTGGATCGACCTTGGAGATGAGCTTCACTGGGTGATTGAGCATGTAGTGTTAGACTTTTTGCAAATTGAAAACCACAACTAGGCAATATTTTTCCATTGGTGAATAATTCAGTTCATAGCCCACTAGGGTCTGACTGATGTAGTAGATCACTCTTTCCTTTGATGACTCATCATGTTGTGCTAGCAATGCCTCTAGTGCCACTGAAGTAGCAGAAATATGCAACAAGAGCCATTTACCTGGAATTGGTGGCATAAGGATTGGTGGGTGAGCCAAGTACTCTTTGATCTTGTTGAAGTTGAGTTGACACTGTTGTTTCCACTTAAAGGCAGTATCCTTCTTCAGGAGATGAGTGAATGATTGGCATTTGTCGGCTAATTGAGCTATGAACTGCCAAATGGATTGCAACTTGCCCTGGAAGTCTCCTTAACTGCTCGAGGTTACGGCCAAAAGAGGCATATCCTCGATTGCCTTTAATTTCAGGTTGGGATCAACCTCTATGCCTTCTGGGAGACACAAGCAATGAAACACAGTAGTTTTCCTGATGTGACTCCAAAGACACATTTCTTCAAATTTAGTTGTAGCTTATAATGCTCTAGATGCTCAAAGATCTTAAGGATTGTCGGGTGCTATTCCCTTGTTCTTGATTTCCCTAATAGATCATCAACATAATCTTCCATTATGATGTGAATGAGGTCATGGAAGATGACGGTCATGGTCATTGGTAGGTTGCACCCACATTTTTAAGGCCAAAGGGCATAACATTATAACAAAAGGCACCCCATGGTGTGGTGAAAGTTGTTTTATGTTGGTCTTCAAGTGCAATTCTAATCTGATTATACCTGAAGAATCCATCCATGAGGGAAAGCATCTCATGCCTTGCAGTCAAGTCTACTAACATGTCGATGTTCGGAAAAGGGAAATCATCTTTGGGACAAGCTTTGTTAAGGTTCTGAAAATCTATGCAGATCTTGATATCCCCGTTTGGTTTGGCGACTGGCACTATGCTGGAGATCTAGTCATAATAGTCAATGGGTCTGATGAATCCAGCTTCTAATAGCTTCTCCAACTCTTTCTTGACTAGCAAAGCCACTTGGGGATGCATTTTCCAAAGCTTTTGCTTGACATTGGCATCAGGATGTACGTCTAGATGATGTACTACTAAAGCGGGATCAAGACTTGGCATGTCTGAATATTTCCATGCGAAATTGATGATGCCATCTTTGAGAAGCTTGGTGATGGTAGAATATTCATCCTCTGATAGTGCTTTGCTACATATGTGATTTTGGGATCCTCTTCAGTTCCCAAATTTATTACTTGTGTTTCCTTGATTAGAATGGATGATCATCCAGATAGTTGAGTTCCTACAAGGGGAAGATAAGCGTCCCCATACTCTAGCACCTCATCAAGGTTTTTCGCTATTAGATATACCCTTTTTTTATACTTTTTCGAAGTCACAAAGCACCTCGGG
Organism: Sequoia sempervirens; assembly: GCA_007258455.2. Taxonomy (NCBI): domain Eukaryota; kingdom Viridiplantae; phylum Streptophyta; class Pinopsida; order Cupressales; family Cupressaceae; genus Sequoia; species Sequoia sempervirens. The sequence goes on along the minus strand of VDFB02271358.1, from coordinate 1,110,363,641 downwards.
GAGGTTTTCGCTAGGTGACCCTTATTTATTTTTCTTCTTTTTAATTTTGCGGTTAGGGTGTTCATCTTCCCTCAATCCCATAAGATGTACATACTGATCCACTGAGGGAAAGGTGTCGATAGGTGTGTTACCATGTAGGTCCCAGTTTATGAGTTCAGGATGTTTAAGGGACAAGCTAATCGTGCAAATAGATAAGCATTCAAACATGGATGAAAGGTCAATGTGATCTACATCATCGTACGCATGTTTGATGGATTCCTCCTCTGGTATTTCTTCAAGAAGACTGTTGCTCTCATTGACATTGTTAGAGGCACTAGATGATGCCATAGGATCCTTTTGCTTGGTATCATAACCCAAACCCAGATTTTGCAGACGCATAGAAGTGTCTATCGGTTGTCATCTTCCTTATTCTTCTACACCAAGTGCCCCCCCCCCCATAATTGTATTTCTCTGAAAACTTAGAAGGCCAAGGATAGACCTCTTGGAAATATTCTTTCAAGGGAGGAGAGGGTTTAGGTTACTCATGATATACCCACTGGTTGATGTCATCTTTTGGTGTGTCTTGCCTTAACCTAGGAGAGAGAAAGGTGTTGGACCCCACTTTTTTGGAACTCAAAGTGACAATCTTCTCTTCTTCCTTTAGTGTTTACTAAGAAGGTTGGTCATATGTGTGTGGTGATGGTGGCATAGTTTCCACGTTCAAAGTTGTGCGCATTTCATATTCACCACATCCCTTGTCAATGATCTAGACTTTGGTAAGGGTGGAATTAGGTGCGGATGGAGTGAATGAAGGGGTGGCTAGTGCATTGGTAGATGAGTGGGATGATGACATCTGTGGTGGTCCCATTTCCACTCTAGGACAGTAATGAGAGTGGGGAAAAAAGGCTTCTAATGCATGACAATATTCACGGTTGAGGATTAGCGTGTATGGTAACTTCGACCCCGTTGAATGGTAATTTTAGACATTGAAGGTATGTGGATGGAAATGCTTGCATGGTGTGGATCCATGGATGACCAAGGTGGAGGTTATAGGGGAGTTCCAAATCAAGGACATGACATGTAGTGTATTGCACAATTGGCCCAACCTAGATTGGAAGATAGATTGTCCCTTCAGAATCATGCTCTACATTATCATATGCCTTGATAGTGATGACTTGATTATTTAAGTCAACATGGGTGTATCCCACCTATTTTATGAATTTCAATGTGCAAAGGTTCAAGGTAGAACTATTATCTACCAAGACCCTCTTTACTTTATGATGGTTTACAAGGACCTCTAGATGGAGGGGACGATTATGGTTTGAGTCAATCTAGGGCATGTCGTTTTGGCTAAAACCTAGTTGATAGGTTGTTGAAAGGTGTCCTACCAATGCTTGAAATTATGTAGGGTTCATGTCATTGGGAACTTGGGTGTTCTGTAAGACCTTATTTAAGATTTCTTGGTGTACGAGAGAAGACTTGAGCAAATCCAGGATGGATATCTAAGTTGAAGTCTTTCATAGATGATCAAGAATGTTGTATTGAAACTCACAGGTGGCAGTTGGCTAGATGTGGAGGATCTATGGATTGTGATATGGGTTCAGTGGGTTGTAACAGCACATTTTGGGTCCTTTCCTTTTATGCATAGCATGGATACATGTGGTTCTACTTGTTCGATGTGTATGACGATGCTTTGATAATTAAATGGCACATTTTTGTAATTGATGTTATTGGTGTTGTTATTCTGATGATTGTTGTTGCTAGGTCCTGGGTTTGAGTTTGATGTGTTAGGACCTTGATTATGCTTAGGGAAATCATTCTGATATATCTATAATTGAGCATTGGATGAGGGTGTTGTGTTGGAATCTACATGTATGTCACCTTGATCTATAAGATCTTGGACGTATGTTTTTAAACCCTGGAATTTTTTTAATGTATGCCCTTTAATCTTATGGAACTCGCAATACTCATTTTCTTTGTACCAGGTTGGTTTGGGCTTGGATTAGTCAATAGGCTTGGTCATAGGATATGTGATTAGGTAATTATCTTAAAGGAGCTTATGGAACACGATGCTCAAGGGTTCTCCTAGTTGAGTGAATTGACGTTTGTTATTCCCTTGGTTATTCTGATTAGATTGTTCGGTAGGATGAGGTGCCCCTTGTGGCACTGATATGGCATGAGGATTTGACTACTGAGGTGGGGGATATTGTGGATTTTGTAAAGCATTAGCCACTTGGACGTGTTTGGTTTTAGTGACACCATCATTGACAGCGTTTTTGTTCTTGTTCCAATAACGAGGCTTATCCCCAAACGACTTCTCTTTATTAGAGTTAAAAAATTTGACTAACCCTTTGGCAATAAGTTCCCTCTCAAGGGTAGGACCTTTCTCCACTATTTTTGCAAAGGTCATGACACAGTGAAGCCTAAAATTGTAACCCATATTCGGATGAGAGTTTTTGATGAACAAGGTGACCATGTCTTTTTCTCTTAGAGGGGATTTCATACAACTGGCTAAAGCTCGCCATCTTTGAAGATAGCTTGCAAATGTTTCTCCCTCTTGCTATTTTTCCTTCAGGAGATCTAACTTATCGGTGTCCTCCAAATTAAAGGAGAAGTGGGAGACAAAATCTTCTGAAAGTTATGCAAAGGAATTGATAGATCCCTTCTCGAGACCCATAAACCAATCAAGGGTTATCCCCTACAAACTCCTAGGAAAGAAATATCATGAGGTAATTGTCATTATGCATGACTTCTTGGCAGTGGGCATAGAACTCCTAAAGGTGAGCTTTGGGGTCTTTTGTTCCTTTGTATTTATCAAATTTTGGCATTTCGAAATGCTTTGGGAAAGGAACCAATGAAATAGAGGGATCAAACAGATAGGGAAAAATGTCCTCAAACTTAAATGATTGTTTGTCAGTCCCTGATTGCAAGTCCTTCAACACAGCTTTGACTTCTTCTAGATCTTTATTGATAGGCATTGTAGGAGTCAGATTAGATGGACTAGGTTGATTGTATGGAGGATATTGTTGATATGATGAGGATGGTGCCAAAGCAGTTGGATCATATGCAGGTTGAGGTGTATACAGAGGCATTTTTTAGTATTGATTGGCATATGTGGATTGTGGTTATGTATTGACATAAGGTGGATAAGAGGATGACGTATTTTGATAGTAAGAAGTAGAAGTTGCTTGTTGATATGGTGGTTGTTGTTAGTAATATGAAGTGGATAGAGCACCCCACTATTGGTAGGAGCTGATAGTACGATGGATGGGAAGTCCTCGCCCATATGGTGGCACCGCCGAGTAGTGGTGGACGCGATGGCTAACTTATCAGGCTGAGGGTTGTTGATCAGGTATGGATGGAAATGGGCAACGAGACGGAAGACGCTGGGTTGCTGGGGTAGTATAAGCGAGGTACAGGGGACAGACTGCGCCAGTTGGTAAGGGTTCGTGTACATGGAGGATTGTGTGAAGCGCATACAGTCCGCGGGTGATCTAAGAGTACGGCGGATATTTGGATTATGATCTCGCGCAGTATACATGATATGTGCCTTATTGCATGGTAAAGATGGTCAGTGAGAGGATCAGCCGTGTCTGGTACGGAATGTGTATGTTGGGGTGGATGTTGCTACTGTGGTGGTTGTTGATAAAGAGGGTGAGATGGAATGTGTTGTTGTTGTGGGATTGTTGCAAAGGTGCCATGGGGCAGTTGTGGAGGTTGTGATGGAACTTGTGCCACTTTATGTGAGGGTTGCATAGGAATGGTAGTGTGTTGTTGAGGAATTGGAATGTTTTGTTGTGGGATGGTGACGTTCTATTGTGGGATGGTGACGTTTTGTTGTAGAGGTTGCTGATGGGGTGGTTAAGATGAGACATCAATGGTAACAGTATGTTGTGGGGGCACTTGCGAGTGGATAGCAGTGTGTTGTGGCAATGCTTGCAATTTAGTGGAATGATGAGGATTCACTAGAGGCTGCTGAAACATAGGGATATTACCTTGAGGCGGCAGTGGTAGATTTCCAGCAAGTGTAGGCCTTGGAGGTGGCATCAATACAAGGATAGGATTGCCCCTAGTGTTGATGGGTAGTTGACTAGGATGTTGAGGCGAGAGTGGTGGAGCAAACAGAATATTATGTGGCATGCCATAGGCATAAGGGTCATTAGGATCAGGTGGTGCCATAGAGGCCGCAGCTGGGAGGCAAGGATAACTTACAACTTGATGTATCACAAAATTTCCAAACTCAGGATGATACCAATTGTCTATAGGTGCACCTTTGAGGACATATGGATTTCTCAGAATGCTTTGCGAATTTTGTGGGTCTTGAGGTGTAGGAAGAGACTAGGTGCTAGTATATTGTGGCATATTAAAGTCAGGTGGTAGTTTGAATCCTTTCATGATTAGAGTGGCAAAAATATTATCCCCATGCTCATTGTGGAGGTGATCCATCATCCGAATGTTGGCGTGATTGCTAAGGTATACGTCAATCATGACTTCGGGCTGATTGACCATGTTCTCATCTCCTGGTGGTGAGGTGTTTTGAACATCAGTATTAGACTGTGACGAAGCACCATTATTGGGGATCCTGAAGGATATTTGCACCATTGTTGGGATCTTGTGGGATATTTGGCTGGGAGCCCTGGGCTTGTTGTTCTGCCATTTGTTTCTTGGCTTGTAATCAGGTCTAAATAGGCATGAAAGTGCAGGACTACTATGTGAACTAAGATGAGGCTAGACTCTACGATGCAATGTAGAAATGACCTAAACAATGATTGAAGGATTGATTAGACTGGATAATGGATTAGTTGATGGGATGATTGGATAGGGATATTTGGTTTATATTAGATTAGATTGATTGATGAAATGATTGATAATATTTAATGATGGATGAGATAAGATGATGAAAGGGACTCTAAACTAGGTTCAGAAATCACCTTAGATGACTTAAGGTGTTGATTGATTGGATAGAAGGAAAAATAGATGATTACAACAATGAATTCACCTTTAGATGAAAGTGGATTGATTAGGCTGAATGATGATGACTAACTTAGGATGGATGACGATCCTAAGTAGATGTTGAAGGATGACAATCAGTTTCAGACACTTAGGCCAATTTGGATAATAACCTCAAACAAAGTTTAGGGGATTTGGATTGAGAAAACGATAATGGATGTGCAACCTAGAGATGATTAAGGATGTACCTATATGAATCGAATGATAAATGAATGACCTTTGGAAAATGTAGATGGACTAAAGTGAGAATTATAAGTGAACGGAAGGTGCAAATAGCTTGGAAAACAACAAGCTTTTCGGGAGCCTAACATATTAACTTTTTGGAAAAAGACTGACGGCCTAATAAAAAGTGGGCATCCACCCAACCATGCGGGCACACCCAATCCTAGGGGCAAGGTCGCCAATCGTGTAGGGACCCCAACCATGTGCAAGGTCACCCAAATTAGGGCAAGGTCACCCAACCCAAAAAAGTGTGATCACCCAACTTTAAAGGTGGCCCAATCCAGGGCACCTGGCTTCAATCCGGGGCAAGGCCTTCCAACTCTGGGGGTGCTGTCACTGTAATACATGCACACCCCAACCTAGGAAGCCGTCTAACTACTTTTAATTTTGTCAATATCCGAAATGGTCAACACATTGATAAATCTGGGTGAGGGACTCAAACAGGAAATGATTTTAGAATAGGCAAATGACTATCAAAGTTAGGGAAACGAACCATTGAATAGAAAACTTATTAAACGATTAACGTGGAATGTATGTGGATTATTGTCGGGAGAAATTGTCTATAAACCATGCTGCACCACTGCTTTTGTGGAAATATGATGACTTTGGGATCACGGAACCGAAACGACAAGCACAATCACGGCATAGGGAGGGGTGTAGTAGGGTCACCTAACCTGCAGCCGTAATCGCCCCTTTGATGAAACAGAATGTGATGGTTGTTTGATCGACAAAAGTGACTCCAAACCAAAAAGATAATCGCCTTTAGTTAAGAGGCCCGCTCAAATCTGTAAGTGTGGATCACCCCTCTCAGAGGAAGGCTCACCTAACTAGTTAAGGATGGGCAATTTTGACAAGAACAAAATGGGAAAATGACTCAGACAGAAGGCAGGGTCCCCCTTGTGGATAGTAGGTTTGCCCCTATTAGCAACAATTTCACCCCTACTAAAGGAAAACTCGCCCAAACAACATACATGGAATTAACTTGGATAAAAATGACTATGGAAAGGACAAAACACAAAAAACAACAAGCAAAGGTAAAGGTTAACTTGACTAAAAAGATATGCATCGTTTCATGTCAAAAAAAGACAATCTCAAACAACACACCCTAAGATTAGTACAAGGAAAAGTGGCTTAACATGATCCTCATCTAGTCAGCTGCTGCAACTAGGAAGCCTTGGATATGCATGTGAGTGAGGCACAACCGCAACACCAACTCATCACAAAATGTGAGTCAAGTCTAACGAGGCAGAATTTAACAACTCTTCACCTTATCTAGTATCACCATCTGACACTTTGCCGTATTAATGACCTGACTAGTACAACCATTCCTTTATATGCCCCATCAGTACACGTGGTTGGGATCATCCATTGGGGTGATGAAATCCACAAGCGAGTCCCGCTAAAAGAAAACACTAGACATTTTCAGCTAGTCCCTAGGCTCGTACGAAGCGCAAGGGGAAAGCTTGAACGATCTAGTGCCTCCTAGGTAACACAAAGGACTAAGTGGACTATGATTTCTCTTCACCCAAGATTGCAAAATGGTGCAAGGGAATTGGATACGTCAATAGTCCACTTTCAAACACAACAAACAATAGTATTGAATTACCCTAATTAAACTATGTTCCTAACTAGTATGAAAAAGACAACAAGCAAAAACTAACTAAGGTCTTGGCCCATTCGTCTTGCAATAAATATGTTAGTAGTTTAACCTTTGGCCTTGGACAAATGTGAAACGGTTGCACAAACATTAGTAAAAAAATGCACATCCACTAACAAAACAAGTTAGGGGGTCAGTACTAAGAAAAATAACAAGAAACGAACTCTGGAAATAACCTTTAAGTCCTTGTTTACCTCAGAATCACCTTTGTCTAGGGAAGAATCACCCTTGTTAAGGTCAGGGTTGCCTCTCTCAATTGTAGGTTTTCCCTTGTCAATGGAAGGATCACTTGTTCTAGGGTAGGGTCACCTATTTGCAGGAAGTAGGAACACCCAACTTAGTAGTAGGGTCACCTGTTCTAGAAATAGGGAGCATATTTTCCCCTATTTCACATATGGGCACCTTTTTTGAGGGCAAGGTCACCTATCTTGAGGGTAGGGTCACCCCTGTTAGTTGCGGAGTTGCCTCTGTGTAACCTGAACCTACAAAAATTCAAACAATAGAGCACAATAAAAGAGTAGACCTGCTTTTGGGTCCCATCGGGCATGTCAGAAATGTAACATTATTTCCTACCCTAAAAGGTGCAAAACACAAAGAAATGCAAAGGAGAAACACACACAACACCTCAAGATAAGCCTAGTTTAATTTAAACAAAACAAAGATTAAACCAAGAGATATACCTTGTCCAAATGATCCTTTTGGTTGGCCCTTTGATGTAGATTAGATGTGTGCTCCTTGATGGAAAATGAGGTAAAATGGTATGCAAAGTGATCTATATTATATGGAGAATGCAATGAGAGATTTGGGTATTTGGATAAGCAAGTGAAAAATCATGTAATGGAAGCTTGAAGTGCAACAATGAAGGTTGAATGCAAGTGATTGAATGCTTAAGCTTGAGAGTTCAAGAGTTTGAATTGTGAATGAATGTTATGTGAAAAATGAGACCAAATCCTCTATTTTAGGGTAAAGATCTCTAGAGGATTGAACAACTAGGATTTATCCAAGATGGAGGGTTGTGGTGAGTTGAGGACTCACAAGCACTCACATCTTTCCATGTGGAAAAGGAGGTGGAAAAATGACATATGAGGTGGAGAGAGGACATGTGAGGTGGAGGTATTTGCAAGTACCTTGGGATTAAGGGAAGATTTCCTCAAAAATGAAGTTCTTGTTCCCATGTGGAAGGATGGTGACAAGTGAGGAATTTTAGAATTCCTCACTAATCATCATGGGGAAGAGAGAAGTGGTTGGAGAAATAAATGTGAATTTTAAATTCACATAATTGGAAGTACCTTGAGGGTAAGAAAAGGTCCTCATAAAGGAAGTCCTTGTCCCATGTGAGTGATGTGACTTACGAGAAGATTTAGAATTTCCCAACAACCTTCATGGGGAAGAGGGGAGCATTGGAGGAATAAATGTGAATTTTTAATGCACATGAGGAAGAGGTCATGGATAAAAATATAAATTACTTATGATAGGTTGACTTGGAGGACATACCAAAAATGGTAAGAGGACTAGATTAAGGTTGTGCCAATAGGTGATTAAGAAGATTAATAAAGGATTAGAGACAAGTGGCCAAATATGGAGGATGTTACATTAATCCTAATTAAGGGTGTGCACATCCTAATCATGGATTAATTAAACTAATCTAGATTAGAAGAGGGTTATGGAGGATGTGACAAGGAGAGAGAAAAGAGGGAATTTAAAATTGATTTAAATTCAAAAAGGTTAAATGACTAAATTAAATAAATTGATATATTTATTTAATTTAGAGAGGAAAGGACGAAAGGTAAAGTATTTAATTGTTAAATTAAATACTTTAGAAACTTTAGGAAAAAGGTAAAATATTAATTAAATAAATCATTTAATTAATATCGATGATATAGATGAATAAAGGAGATGAATTTGACCATATGGGAGTGGTCAAATTTGTATGTCTACACTGATAACTCAAGATTTTTTCCTATAAGAATAAAACATATTTAGGATTGCAGGAGATTTGTACCTAACAATATGAGTAACTTTGTCTTCTACTTCCTTAATCTTGACTATTAACTTTTTCAACTCAACGTCTTTACTCTCCAAAACTCTAATGTGCTCTAAAACCATTGTTTCCTTTTCCTTCTCTCGACATTTCTCTTTCTGTTGGGAGAATTCTTGAGTGGCTTTCCATAGCTAGTAGCTTAGAGACATGGTTATATGATAGGTTGGATTTTTTATAAGTAGGGGGTCTTCTGTTCTCAGTTGTGAGCTCTTTGTTTCCTTCCTTTACCATTGCAAGTTGTGCAAGAAAGTCTAATTTAGACCCATGCCATAAGTATGCAATTTCTCCTCCAACTCTTGAATCTTCAAATCTCTTTCCTTATCCCTTTGTTCATAAGTCTTCACCAGTTCTTCTAATTGTTTAATCTTTTCTAGTGCTTCACACTTCTACTTTCACTTTGTTATTTTTCCTTGGCTTTACCTTTTTTGCAATCATACTAATCACCTTGCCTAAAGAGTCTCAATCAATACAACCAATGCTAGATTGGCTTGGGTTACCTTATGATGTGTTGTAAAAGTTTAGTATCCATGTGCCTACATGAGGATGGATACATTTGATATATGAACAATCAAACACATGATCTATAAAATTTTGGTAGCATATTGATGTGTAATGAAGATGCCAAATACATATTTTCCTCTCATCCAACCTTGAGTTGGAGAGCCATGAAGATCATTGATAAGAGGTTAAAAGAGTGAAATTTTAAATACAATAAGTGAAGATAAAATAGGGAAAGGATTCATAAAGGGAGAAACATAACACATACATTTATGTGTTTGTATTTGCATCAACCAAGATAAGAAGTGCTTGATCCTAATCACAAGGAAGAGTTGAGGGAAACTACCTCTAGTGATAATTGTAGACACCTAAAAAATGACTAATTTATTTTCATATTATCATTTCGTCATTACCCTTATCATTTCTTCTATCTATAATTAATTAATTAATCACTAAGCATTTAATTAAGATAACATTTTTCTCTTTTCATTCATAATAATTAAATAATTTTTAAGTATTTAATTAATTCACCACTTATCATTTTCCCTCCAACATTCATTAAAAGTAAAATTCAATTTATCTTTAGTCCTTTATAATTGAATAATTTTCAAAAATTATTTAATTACCTAACACTCCTCTTCTAAATAAATTAAAAATAATTTACTTAAGTAAAATATTTTCCTTTACAATTAAATAATTTTCAATTTTTATTTAATTAGCTAATACTCCTTTTATTTTTGATGAACATGTAGCTATCTATATTATTAATAAAGATAAAGTTATATATTCACAAAAAAAGGGCAGGTGGTAAGAAGGCACACCTCAAGAGTCACATGGGTAGATCCCAGAAAACCAAAAACCAGAGTCACTTGGGCCTAGCCCAAAAATCCATTGACATTACAAACATATAAAATAAAATAGCCATCAAGTGGCCAGAGTAGAGCCAGCAAATCCAGGAGGGTCTCTGTCATCCATGTGTTTCCCCCATACATCAGTGGGGTCTGGAGTGACATCAGGAGGAGGACCCCATCCATCATCAACATCTTTCTCTTTACCTTTATCTTTATCCTCGTGTTGGGGTGAGATTGCAAGCACCAGCTACAAAAAGCATTTACCAGAGTCTGGCCAACTAAATCTAGTAGCAGGAGTATCATCAGAGGGCCACCCAGAACCACCACCGCTACTTCAAAGGGCCACCCCTAGCCAGCCCACGGAGGAGGAGAACAAGTTTGCCAAGGAGGCAGGGAACCACGTCAAAGAGGAGGCTGAGAGATGGGGTGAGTAGAGCAACTCCATTGTCAGCCTTGAGAGGGCGACTGGCCGCGAGAAGAAGTGGGTGGAGCGGGCACCTAAGCAATAGTACATGGGACATTGCCCCAATGATCCAAAAGCACGTGAAGTTGAGCCACCTCAAGTGCAACCTTGTTGGATTGAACTTGAATCTACTATAGAAGTTGATAATCCAACCTCACAGATCCTAATGAACACCTACAAGCAAATAACCTATCACCAAAGGAGATCAAGAGACACAAGAATGGTGCTCTGCAAATATGAAGCAAAAATGCATTACTTGAGAAATTAATAATTGCAAAGAGATCAATCCTTAAGAAAGGAGATCAAACCCCAAAGGTAGAGAACCCTAGAAGAGGTAATTAAAATTGCTACGACAAAAGTTCAAAGATCATAATGTGAATGTAAGATTTCCACATGACTAATTTAATAATGCAAACAAAGATCTCAGAAAGTTTCGCTTTAGGAGGTGAAAATAAAGTGAAGCGTGACTTAATTAATTAACTTCTTTCAATTAAACAACCTAGTTACTCAACACCTCCTTAGTGATGGAATTTAATGCAGAAGCTAAAAACTATGAAAAATGCATAGTTAAAAAGATATCCAGACATAACTAGGCTGAGGTACCTGAAGATAAATAAAAGATCTCTCAAGGAATAGGAGAAAAGGAAAACTGGTGGAAAAGCTCCTTCAAAGAGAAATAAGGTGAAGGTCTAAAAGCCTCCAAAGTCAAGAAAGAAGATGAAGAAGCCTCCAATCAAGAAGAAATTGTCCCCAGCAAGATAGAACAAAAGTGACAAAATGGCACACCAAGCATGAAGAAGCTGCAACACCTGCTAGAATAACTGGAATGTGCCAAAAGAAGGAATGAAAGAGTGTCCAAGCGGAAAAGCTCTCCATCTCATCAAATGGGCTGGTAACTAGCCGTTGCATCCACCTAGTACATAGGTGCTAAAATACGGCACATAGCTCAATTCAATGAAAACCAAAAGAAATAAATTAACACTAACAAGAAACTTACAATGCTAATATGAGAAGATTGAATCTAACAAAATGTTGCGGTATGGGAGCAAAGAACTAAGAACATCTAAATGTGAAGACATGAAAGTATAAGCAGAGATCAAAGGTGTGCAAACCAATGGTACACACGCATGAGAAAGGTATGAAGGCATAACAAAGGAAAACATCAACCCCCATGGCACTTTATATCATAGTGTGAGTACAATAAGGCATAAAGCGATGTGCAAGATCCCATAATACAAGTGCAATACAAAGGCACTTTAAAATCTCAGTGCATTTACAGATGATAAATACATGCAATGTGAGCTCATAAGGTCCAAAAAAGACAACAAATGAGAAGTATTTTTGGAAAAAACCAAAAATCAAATCTGGAAACCACCTACACCACTGCAAATATCTCATAACCAACTTTTCAATAATATCTCGTTTGCCCATTTTTGACATTGTGTGCAAAAGTTATGCCAAAAACACTGAAGGAAACTCTAGAAAACAAGATCTAACTTTGACTGGAAATAACAAGGACCTGAGAAAAAATATCCAAAAAATATTTGCACCACTGTAAAGTTCTCTGAGTCCTCTTTTCAATTGTATCTCGTTTGCCCGATTTCGACACTGTGGGCAAAAGTTATGGCCTCCAGAAGAAAACAACTCTCAAAGGGAAAAAAATAGTCTACTACATTAAATTTGATGTCCAAATGATCATCACAACAAAAATATGGGGTTAAAATTGACAGCCAAATGGCCATTGACGTATTTGTCCAAATTGGCTTATTTTTTAAAAATATTATTTTTTAAAGAAAACAATAAAAAAACATTTACATCAATATTTTTTTTTGTTTCAAAATAATAAAAAAAATTTATGGCTGTAGGCACATGGACCACCCTCACCATTCCCATGAGGGTGCACTGCCCCAGTGTCCGTGGGGCCCAGGCACTTCAACGTACCCCTATTTAGGTACCTTTTGGTTTTAAAATCTTTCAATAAAGTTTTTCTAATTGTTTTTACCTGCTTTTAAAATTTTAACTTTTTGAAAAAAAAAAAAAAAAATCCTCATCAAGAACTTTTTTTTTTCCCACCCACGCAGATTTCGTCAGTATGGAGTCAGACATCAAAAAAATTGCCTCAAAATTCAACTACTCAGATTTTGATGATTTCACAATCGATCTTAGGGTTTTTGGCTGCTACAAACACAATGGTGAGGTTTGTTTGGGTTCAAAATGCCCTAAAAATTTAGGCACCCTTGGATTTGACAAAAAAAGCCCTTTCTTCAAACCCTCATAGATCTGACAAACAAAAGCCAATTTTGACAAAACAAAGGTCAATCTTGACTATTCTGGCAGCTTTGGATTCAATGGAGAGGTCTGATTTGACCTTGGATGCACTATAAAACTACTTCAAGGCAAGATCTCACAGAAAAGGAATAAAAAGCTTGCAGATTTGGAGCTCTAATACCATGTAGAAGTTGATAATCCAACCTCATAGGTCTCAATGAACACTTGCAAGCAAATAACCTATCACCAAAGGAGATCAAGAGACACAAGAATGGTGCTCTACAAACATGAAGCAAAAATGCATTACCCGAGAAGTTAATAATTACAAAGAGATCAATCCTTAAGAAAGGAGATCAAAACCCTAAAGGTGAGAACCCTAGGAAGAGGAATAAATTAGCATGTGACAAGTGTCAAGATCATAATGAATGAGATGACATGACTAATTTAATAATGCAAAATAAATATTCCTAAGTTTAGCTTAAGTGAAATAAAGTAAAGGTGACTTAATTAATTAATCAATATGATTAAATAAATCAACTAAACAACCTATTACTCTAACATATGCAAGAGAACATTAGAGCAAATAATAGCTTTAGAATATAAAGAAACATTATTATCCATTTGTGTGTTAGAAAATATGCAGACATTTCTGTCTTTCCAGATATTAAAGAGGATTTCCACTCTGAAAGTGTGTCAAAGATAGGTATACTTAGCAGGAAGTCTGGGCGAGTCTCCCAACAGAATCATATGCCAAGAGAAGGGCTCCAGTCTGAAAGGTTGAAATAAATCATGAATCCAATTCCAAAACTATTGAGCTTTGGTGCAAAACTAGAAGAGATGCTTAAAAAACTCATCTTTCCCACAAAAAGGGCAACGAGGGTCTTGGAACCCCAAGTGAACAAGCTGAGAACCCAGAAGCAAGCCTTGGAAAATAATACACCAAGCAAAGTGGGCAAGTTTCAACTCAACACTTGCAAACCAAGTGGCAGAAAATATTTTTCGCCAGACATGAGTGAGGGATTGAAGAAGCTACCTTTGGTTCAGACTTGCAATCATAAGAAAGTGTGGTGAAAGCCATGTATAACCAAGCCTAGGTTTGTAATTCCTAAAAGGGGTATCTGGGTACACTTCCTATCCTTCCACCAGGGCTTGGATATGAAGCATATCTATAGGAATAGCATTCACTAGACCATCATAAGTATCATGATCTTGGTTTTGAAGCCTATAAAGGGCACTAAAATCTTCCCATGACATGATGTGCATTGTGGGTTTTTGAAACACCTGCTGCAAAGTTTCAATGCCTTTCCTGTGGAACCTTAGCGCCTTAAGCCAAGGTGACTTGGCCAACGTTTGACCATTACTAGCAAAGAGATGTGACCACCAAACATTCTATTGATTGAGTGAAAGCCCATCACGGAAACCAGAGCCGACCTAACAGAGCTAGTGATTAACTGCCTCCCAAGCTCTCCAAATGCTCTTGGCCATGAAAGTTCCCATAATTTGGACTAGTTCCTTCATGACCAAAAGGATTTGAAAGCCAATCCCCTTCCAGGTGGGTTTGTAAACAGGAAGATCAAACTAAATGCAATGCATGGGGAGCATCTTACAGGCTACATCTCCAGTAAGGGCTCTAATTATCCATTTCACACATAAGGTAGTCCCTTTTCATTGAGTGGAAAGAAACCCAAGTCCTCTAGAATCTCTGGGAAGGTAGCAGAACTCCTAGGCAATGCGGTGAAACCCTTTGTGGGACTCTGTAGAGGCCCAAAGAAAGTCTTGAAGTAGCTTTTCAAACTTGGCATAGGTAGCTTTCGAAGGGGCCCACCAAGAGGAGTAGTAGACATGTGTGACCACTAAAATCTTGGAGCACACTTGGAATTTCCCTGCCAGAGAAAGAGGCTTGGTAATCCAATAGGCCAACTTTTTCTCAATCCTGGAGAGGACAACTTGCCACAACTTAGCCGAAGAAGATTGGAAGGCAAAGGGAATGCCCAGAAACTGAAAGATTTCCCTTGGCCCAATCCATTTCCAACTGTATTGTTGAATCCAATGAGGAGTAGGCAATATAGATTGTTTATAGCATAAATTTTTATGCCACTAAATGGTAGAGCCAAATGCAAGAAAAAAAATGTTAAGACATTCTAGAGCTGCCTTAATATTATTCTCTTCCTCTAGAAGAGTGAGGAAAGAGTCATCAGCAAAATGTCCATTAAATATTTGATTCTAGGAGTTAGGAAGAGAAATGTCTTTGACATGTTGTTGAGAAACCACATTGGCCAGGAGATAACCAAATCCTTCGACAACAAACACGTAAAGAGAAGGCACAAGTGGGAATCCTTATGGAATGGAGCAGAAAATCCCAAGGGCAAGAGATTGGTGGCCATTAATGATAATACAAGCTGAGGTGTCTTAGAAGAGCATTTGGAAAACCTGAATGAAATTACGCCCAAACCCCAAGGCTTTCAACATGGCCAGAATAAAAGGCCATTCTATGCGGTCATAAGCTTTAGCAAAGTCAATTTTGAGAAAAATAGCTTTCTAGTTTGAATGTCTGGCCCACTCCATGCCTTCCCACACAACAATGATATTGTCAAGGATAAATTTGGACTTGATAAACCTAGTTTGCTTCGGGTGCACAATTTGAGCCAAAAGATGGTGGATCTTCAGAGCCAGAGCTTTGGCGATGATTTTGTAAGAAACATTAAGGAGCGTGATGGGCCACCAGTTATAGAAATCCTCAGGATCTCCAAACTTAGGTATGAATTTAATATTTCCTTTGTTAATTAAAGTATCCAGGGATTTGGAATGAAAAGCCTCAAGATAGACTTTATGCAAGTCGTGTCTAACACAGTCCCAAAAGGCCTTATAAAATTCACAAGGGAGACTATCGATCCCCGAGGCCTTGTCATCAACCATGGAATGAACAACTTCCTTTAAGTCTTCAACTGTGAGAAATTGTTCGCAAAAGGATTTTTGGGTTGAAGATAGCCTATTTGGCACAACAACAAGATGATCTTGAAAGGCTTGTTGTCTCTTTGGTGTAAACTCCTGAGCAGCGAAAACTTGTTCATAATGTCGAACAAAGGCTTGGAGAATGGCCCAGCTTTCAAGAGCACCGTTCAATATTTGATTTTTTTTTAATTCTTGAGATGAGCCAATGCGGTCACAAAACAATTATATCACCAACTCCTCGCAACTCAAGGCAATTTGACTTGATTTGCGACTGCAACAGCACTGTCTGAACTCTTTTGTGTCTAATTTCACCACCCCGAATGGTAATGATGGGGAAAAAGATAGCCCAGAGCGCTTGGTAGCTAAACGTAGGTCAATTGGGGTAGCCTGAAAAGACCACCTGCGAAAAATGCCACAGCCAGCCCACAATGGGTAAAACCTCATGCATTGATAGCATCATTCTACCACCACATAGCTCAGACAGAGCCATTTATACCCAAATTCTAGACTCTATGAATGTAAACAATGCGTTGATGAAATACAGCAGATTGCAGCAAAAAAAGAACTATATTTGCAAGCTGAGGCTATCTTTTGTTCTATTCAATGTAAAAGAAATGGGAAATGATCCCAATATTGCCATCCAAAACGCTTAACCTGAAGCGAAAGAAGAGTTGGAAGAGAAGAAATGTTGAGTTAACATTGCGTGCCACCAAGGTAATTTAAAACAGCCAACCAACTTGTAATTACACCAAGTAAAATGAGGGAATATAGCTGGCTACCACCAAATATTGGATCAAAGCCCAATCGCCACGCATAAAATCACGCTCTCAACCATGAAGTCAGCCCATTTGAATGGCAAAGGCCATATTTATGATACGCCATCTCAACCATATTGAAATCCACACATAGTAACCAAGTAGCAACTAGCAATGAATCAACAATCCAATGCCAAAGCATAGAGCATTCCATAGCATCATTAGAAGCATAAACATTATTAATCCCAAAGGAATGATTATCAATGTTGAGAAGGATCGAGATGAGCCGATGTGTGGGTTCTAACCCGTGGTTGACCACACAAGCGTGTCACCATGGGGACAAAAGGGTGATAGCTCCACCATGTCCAACATCATCAGTGGTACAAAACATTTGATTGGCTGGCCAAATAGAGCAACAAGTTGACGTGAGCAAAAAATAGAAATTTTAACTTCTTGGAGAAAAAGCACTTCAATACCAGAATATTTCTTCAAAGTATCCCTAACAGAATAGTTTTTGGAGAGGTCTGTCAGACCTTGAACATTCCAAGAGAGGAAATTCATGAATGAAACTCCTTCATATCATCGGATTTAAGATCCTCCTCATCCAGCATAGAGAAACAATTCTGTAAAAATTCTAGTGAAATTGACCCAGTTTGAATATTCAAAGCAGAAATTCTATGTTTCTCCTACACATATTCTCCTTCTTCCAATGGCAGAGAAGGATTGTGAGACCGTCGTTGAGCTCCCATCATAGGAGGAGAAACATTTGGTTGTGCCATCATAACGGTAGCAAGTTGAGGCATAGCCTTCGGCCTGAGTTGCGCTTGAATATTGTCATCCCCGACCGAGGCTTCTTTCCCCTTCATCAAAGGGTTTGAAACATCTTTAGCTGGCTCCGGGACTTTGGGAACCATCCTAGAGCCATTGGACTTGTGTTTAAGGTTCATAATCGTGGTCCATTTCTCATCAATTTTGGCAGCAAAATTATCTGCCTGACAGGGATTTTCAGATTCCCATGGCAGAGGAGTACGAGGCACTACCAAAGGGCAGTCCCTAATCTTGTGGTCTACAGACTGAAATCTATAGCATGTGTTTGGTAGATTAAAATAAGTGACCTTCTGGGTATGCCAAAAATCTCCAATTTGAATATCAATGGAGTCTTTCAAATCTTGTGAAAGGTCCACTTCAACACAGACCCATTTCTACGGCCAAGCCTAGAAAAAACTATCTAGCTCAATGCAAATAACCCTCCTTAGAGAGAACAAAATATGACTCAAAAAAGGCACACAAGGCAAGGGCAACCCTAGAAACTCAATCCAAACTGAGGTCTGCAACTTGGTGTCATCCGAGAATACTTGACATACCAAGGACCATGATTTAGGATTGCCTGAACATGATTGACCTACACAAAATGGAAAGGAAAACCCTTGGTTAAATTTTGGACCATATCAAGGTGGACCCCATGAGGAACCCAGGCCTTGTGGACCCATTCTTTAAGAACACTTCCAGGGGGAGTCCTCCCAACAAAGTACCCAACAAGAGTATGTTGCTCAAGCCATTTACAAGCAAAATCAAAATCAGGTAAAGATAAAACCACATCAGCTGGGGAGTCAAAAGACTTACCTCGTGAAACACTTTCAAAACTAATTTCTAGGGTCGTTTGTTTAGAGGAGGAGCCATTGAGTAGAGCCATCGAACTTCCAACACCAGCATGAATTGTTGGGTTAAAGCCAGTTGAAGGCATATTAAAACAAAAAAATAATAATAAATGTGGTCATACATAGGAAAAGATGTTCAATTCCGGCACAGTAAGCACAGTATGACGCAAGAGGGGCCAAGAATGACTGCAGACACAATAAAACCATAGAAAAGCTCAATTCCAACACTCCTCTTATAAATAAATTAAAAACAATTTATTTAAAATAAATATTTTCCTCTATAATTAAATATTTCAAAAAATATTTAATTAGCTAACACTCATCTTTTAAATAAATTAAAATTAATGTATTTAAATTAAATATTTTCCTTTGCAATTAAATAATTTTCAAATTTTATTTAATTAGCTAACACTCTTCTTTTAAATAAATTAAAAATCATTTATTTAAAGTAATATTTTCCTCTATAATTAAATATTTCAAAAAATATTTAATTAGGTAACACTCCTCTTTTAAATAAATTAAAAATAATTTATTTAAATTAAATCTTTTCTTCTATAATTAAATAATTCTCTAGCTAACACTCCTCTTTTAAATAAGTTAAAAATAATTTATTTAAATTAAATATTTTTTCTAAAATAAATAAATCAATCTCCAACTATCATTTTGAATTAAATAAATTTATTTATTTAATTCTTTTAACTTTCCCTCCTTCATCAAATTCAAAATTTGGGTCTACCCTATCTTTAATTTTCTTATCCATTGATCTTGCAAATCAATCTTTGCCATTGATCTAATGTCAAGTGAAGCAAATAAATAAGAAGCTTTCATTTCATTCAAACCCCCTAACACTTTTATTATCAAAAATCTCCCTAGCACTTTTATTATCAAAAAAATCCCTATGACACTTTTATTATAAAAAATCTCTCTAGCACTCTTATGACTATCAAGCATTCAAGAATTATCAAGTATTTATCATTATCATTTTCAAACATACATATCATTTATCATTATCATTGCACCATATCGTTATTGTTCTTTCATAGTTTTTTTTTTATTTTGAAACGCAACCAACAATGGAGCAAATCAAGATCTTAGCTATGATGACTTTGCTTGTTATCTAAATTCTATATTCTAAGCCAAGATCTTGAACTTCATTGTGTGATTGTGAAAGTGTGAGTTTATATTTAGATTATACTTTTTGATCTATATTTGCATCATCCACAATAATAAAGAAACATGACAAGATGCTGCCAAATATGAGAACATCAAATGAAAAATTACCACAAAAATTGTATGAATAATGATGAAAAATGACTCCTATGACAAAATAAATATTGAAGACAATAAAATTGATGAGGTAAATAAAGTAATAGAAAAAAAATCATACATAATATCTTAATGCCTCAATACCTTCATAGCCCCTTAGATTGAGATTGCAATGGAGTGCACCCAAAACCCCAAAGGATTTGGTCTTGTTTCAACTATTATCAATGTAGATTTCTCTATGATAATTTCATTATAACCTTGGTACGATTGTGACTTGAGATAGAAAAATGGCAACATAAGATTTATAGCAAATAGACTTGATAATAATGAAGGGTGAAGACTTCAATTTATAGATTTAGGGTGAAAGAGATGGATTGATTAGATCTTACCAAACTATCAAGGGCTTAGATTAAAGAGGTTCTCTCAAGCAAGAGGAAAATGAAGTGTCCAATGGGGGTTTCTTGGAGAGGAAGCCTAAATTATTGAGATTATATAAGATTGTGGGAGATTTTGATAGGATTCCCAAAAGAGGTAATCTTTGACTTTTACCTATTTTGGGGGAGGTGGGAATTTAAAAATCAACCAAATGAATTTAACTTATCAATGGATCATGGATGGTTGAAGGTCAACTCTACAAGAGTGGGCTATCTCTCCTATGCTTCAAGATCAACTTAGACTTAGTAGGGCGTTCCTAGGGGTATACCTTGATAGGTATTTATATGAAATAAAATGGAAAACCAAAAACAACTACAACCAAACCCAATTGCAATCTTAACCACAAATATTGTCACTAGGTCAAGAGAGACTAGTTACATAAAACCATTATATATAGTTGATATGATTGTGCAAGTATGACCCACATGAAATACATCTATTGAATTTTCACTTAAGAATATCTCCCTAGTTATATTGGCAATCATGGATACACATGAAGGATTCATTTATTACTTAAAATATTGATTAATGTTTTTTTGAATGATGTGAGATTAGTTAGGTGGACCAAAGATCGATGCCTATCTGATTAGGCTATAGAGTCATAGATAGTAGGAAGGAAGACAATGAGAGGAAACATAATAGAGTCAATCTAGATGCATGTGTCGTCAAATTATGAATATTAGACAAAGAGCATACTTAGCAATCCAAACTAAACTACATGAATCCATATGAAATAAATAAATAATTATTACAATAAATGTAATAATTAAAAATGATATCACATTATCAATTATTTATTACATTTGTGTCAATAGTTATGATAAGATGGAGCCTCAAATGTAGTTAGCATCCCATTAAAGAGATACAAATAGTTTGGAGACATTCTTTGCACAATACACATCTCATTTTATCATTCACATGCTTCATAGCTTCATTACCCTTTTTCAACTAGACATGACATGATTGAATCCTTATACAAACCTTGCGCCTGCATAGTCTCTAACAACCACTAGAAGAACCAACCTCCTTTCAAAATAGCCAAAATATTTACTATAACACTTGTAGGGTGTCACACCCTAATCACTACACTATAGCAACAAAAGATCCATGGTCGAGAAGCCATATCACCCAAAATGAGTACCTCAAATCAAACAATGATAACAACATTGCATTTTGACAGGTGAGGGAGTTGCAAAATTCATGATGGGTAGTTGAGAGAGCTACTACAATAATGAATAGTAAGCAAACCACATGATTATACTTGGAAACTAAAACCCTTTTGAAATTATCTTTGAGATAATATTGATGCCATCTGTTGCATGTCAGCGAAAAATGGTTTAAAAAATCTATAGAATTTGCTTGTAGTTGCAAAACCATGCCAAAAACCATTGAAGCTAGTCACACTTAAATCTTGAGCACAATAAAATTGAGTCCCAACATGATGGTTAAAAAACACGTTTGATAATGAGAGTGAGAGGACTATTAGAGAACCCCCAATAGTGGGTTCATTTTCAAATACCATCTTAATAATGAGAGGGATCATCTAATAGAAGAACTAAATAGTTAGGGTTGATTTGAAAGTATTTTAGGTGAGAAGGTTGAAGTGGAAGTAATCAAGGTATTAAAAAAATTAAAATATTGGAGCAATCGATTGAAGGTTTGTGGTGGTCTATGGGACAAAAGAAAAAAGGGAGAAAAATGAAAACCAATCAATTTAGGTAGAGGAGCTTGTAGATTACAAGAAAAAGAGAAGATAGGTAAGTTCAATTAAATCAAAGGATACAACCCATAAGATTTCATTGACAAGAATGTTATTGGAATCCCAAAAATTATTGGTACAAAAAAATGATCAAGTTCTTTAGTGATAGTAGCATACTTCTCTCCACATTGTAATGTATATGTTACATAACAAATTATGAATGTGTATATAAATAGAAATCAAAGGAACTGATCTTGAAACTTGAGAACCCTCTTCTAGATGGATTGGATTAAAGATGGTTCTATGGTGGATCTTAAATTAAAGTACATAAATCTCCACAAAAACTACAAGTGATTTATACAATGATGATACATGGGCATTGCAATCAATAGCATGATTATTGGAGGTTATGAGAAGGATGTTAAATAAGCTAGAAAGAGTGAGGATGCAAGGAAAATTGTGTTTCATAAATTTTGATACAAAGGGTCACACACACAAATCACCTAATAGGTCAATTTTATATCATTAGATATAAACAAAAGTAGAGGAGCAATATTAATGGTTAGAAAAATATTACTGTCAATTATAGGTATTGATGGGATAATATCAAAATATTGAAAAAAGGATAACTAAAAGTAAGATGCTCACTATGCATGAGACAATTTTGTGAGAGATTTTTTTAAAAGTCCAACAAAACTAGTTCATTATTGACATATAAATATAGATAAGATAATCATCAACAATATTTTTCATAAATATTGAGTGGATATGATCATGAGCTTAGTGAAATAAAGAGAATTATGACGCATGATACAGAACATAAAGGTTTGCAAACACAAATAATCTAATACACCAATTTTGTGATACCTATTTAAAGGTGATGGGATATGCATTGAAAGGTTGTACCTTACAAATAAAAACTAAAGAGGAGAAACATTATTTTTTGCATAATCATCAATTCCTATAAAATTTGACAGGGTGAAATTAAAATCCTCAAAAAGATGACTTGAATATTAGAATTAAGTTCAAGTCAAAAATTGGAAATGGATATGTGTGTAAAATTAGTTGTCCAATAAGGAGATCACAATGCATTGGGAAATTTTGTGATATATTATTTGGACAAGGCAAGGGGATTCAACTCTTTTTTTATGAGGTAGTATAGACAAGGTGAACCTAGTGAAATAAAATTAAAAGTTTAGAAAAATAAATGTACTTATTATAATCATGCCATGGAAAATAAGAGGATGGTTGATATGGGTGATGAGCTAGAAAGGGTGACATTGAAGGAGTTGAAAATATAGTTACATACATGGAGGTGCAAATTAAACTATTTATTTTCAATTGATGATAAAAATAAAAGAAAAAGTTCAAGCCATTATGGTACTGCTTACACACGAGCATGAGCCTCTGTTGCCACCATTAATTCCTTAGGAGATAGCAGATGAAATAGTCTTCATCAGTTGGTGGGTGCCCACATTGATCAAGATATTGCAGAACACAATCAACCAGGTGTTGTGCCATTTTTCAGAGGTTTTAATCTCAATGTTATTCCTATTGTTCATAGTGTCGTAGGAATATTCAAGCTATTGAAGGTAATCTGGTTGAAGAACAGGGTGAAAATGATCACCTAGTGCCGATGGAGGAATGATTTTTTCATGGGTAGAATAATTTTGATGGTGTCTACAAGTCTTTGTGTTCATTGTCAAGTATCTTTAGTAGGGTGAATAGTATTAAGTAATGGACTGCTAGGTAACAAGGTAGTGATATTCTTAGGTATCAGTCCTCGCTTTTCAATGGCCATTTTTGCAAGTGAATTCCGGTAATGAGATGGACAAAATGGGAATGATAAGCCGGACGAAATTCTCTACGTAATATCCACATTGTCAATATAAATATATATAGGCACTATGCCTTTTGTTGAAAAAACAAAAAGGTGAGAGTTGATAAGAATGATGCCAAGATAGTTTTAATACTATTCAAAGCATTCAATATATAAGTGATGAAAATGAAATAGGTTTTTCAACTTGATGGAATTCAAGATTAAGATGTTGTGCAACAATTTTTGGTTCATACAAATCTACAAGGGTAGATTCTAAAGTGGGTTGTATTTGATGGTACATCCTAGATGAATGTATTATTCAAGAATATGCAAAGAAAATGGGTCAACTCAATAGTGTGTACATCCCCATTCAAGTTAGCAATATTAAACTAGTTTGGTATATATCCTTGGGGATTACTATTTCCCACGTTATGGACATTGAAGGGTGTGTTTTTTAGTTGGAAGTGAATTTGGATTAAGGTGATAAAGTTTAATCCTAACATAAAGAGGGGCATTATATCATGATGTAATATCAACATAGACTTGAACATTAAAGTATCAACCAAAGGTAGTTTATTAAATGATGATGATGGTGAACCCATCAATGAGAGTCATTAGCCATGTAGAGGACGAAGTATTATATTGCAATTGTTTTTTAAGGACATGGAACAATTAGAGAGGATTGTTAATAAATTTTGGATTAGAAAGTGTTTTCTTAATGATGTTTTTTCATGAATATTGAAGAGCATAAGTGATTATCAAAGGAAATTAAAAGGGATTGTAAAATAGCTAATAAAAGAAGCCATTGAGGACCACAAACTATATTTTGATGAGAAATGAGAGTTCCCATTATAATTAAAAGACTAGCTTTGAAATTTTAAATGTGTATTAGGTCTTGGTACACGTTTGTAAATAAAATTAGTAAGTGAGAATAAGAATGGTGGATATAACCTTGGGATAGACAAGACCACACCACTTCTATTGAAGATGAATGAGATCTAGAGTTGAAGGCAATTTTATTCTAAATTTTCTTGATTCAAATGATTTTTTTAATTGGGAAGGGATGCCTCTAGAATTGCATGTGCATGGAATCTTGTTAATAGCTAACACACAACTTGTCCAAAGGAGACTATCCTAAATTAATTCAAACTATGTAGAGGTGAAAGACAAAACAAATAATATTTTGAAGGCATAATAATTAAATCAAAGTGTATACTTATTAATGAGTGTCACCATTGTGATAAGTATAGAGGAAAAATGATATAAAATGATGCACATGAAGTTTAGTAGCTTTAATATGCTCAAATATCCATTCCACATTTTGTTAATTTAGATTCTATCCTAGATGAAGTAGATGGATACACTATTTTTTAATTTCTCAATAGAGGTAGCGGATGCAATAAGATAACCACAAATTTTGTGATTGAAAATATAGTATATGATTTCAATGAGATGTAATTTAGACCATATAATGCTACAAGGGCATTTTTAAAGATTATACTCTAGATCTTTGAGAGGTTGAAGATGAGAGATTTCAAAGTGCTTTTAGAGGAATTCTCATATATGGGGAAGCTTCAATACATTTTAGAGCTAAAGAGGAGTGTAAATATATGCATAAATACCAAATTGGAGTTGAATCTAAATAAGAAATCATTAAATATAGTCACTTAAAAAAATGTATAAAAGGAAACCATGTGCCAAGTTGAGTTAAAGGCAAGGACAAACAAAATTTAGGTAGTGGAGTAGATGGAGGTTACATAAGATATTTGAGATAAGATATTTGAGTGAGCTATTTTACCCAAGGAATGATAAATATTCAAAAAGAACTTTGCACAAGTGTCTTAATATAACACACATTAACAAGTAGTAGATTTCATTTAATTTTATGAGGAGATAGTAAAAGCATTCAAAGAATTGAAGTTAATGTAGATAAGTATATTTATAATAGGTTTTGTGAATAGAGGTGAAGTATTCTACATCTATACATGAATGCATTCAAATTTGAAAGTGCCCAAAGATATTTTAGATGCCATAAGTGTGATGGGTCCTATGAACCAGTGAAGTTAACCTATTCTAAGTGATGAAAAAATAAGTGCAAAAATGAAGAAAACAACACCTAACACCTCGAGATAAGCCTAGTTGAATTCAAAACAAAGAAAGATAACAAAAAATAGATATTTACCTTGTCTTGAATTGATCTTTTGGTTGGCCCTTGATGGTTGTGTATACACCTAAAAATGGTCATCATATTCAATTAATTAAATACAACCCATTTGATTAATGCTTCAACTACATATAAATAAGGTCTTACTTTATTTATATTGTTCACTTTCCTTTTAATTCTTCTAATTCACATTCTTCTAAATAATTAAATAAACAAAATACCCTAAACGTGTTTATTTAATTAACCTTAATCCTGATTAAGAATTAGAGCACATTTCTACAACTTTTTGTATGCCACCTCATAAAGGTCACATGAAAATAAATAAGCCTAATTATTAATTAGAATTATCCTCACACACACTTCCACCAATGAGAAAAGGCACATGACTATATTCCCCCACACTTCCAACAAATTTGGAGCACATGGGTCTTTGTTTCACATGCTTGGGAATCCCATACATTTGGCATGTGTTCCAATTGGTCAAGGGATTCTCTCCACACACATGGTATGTTGTCCTTGGTCAAGGGGACAACATCCTGATTTCTTTCATCCCCATCATCTATCATTTATCCTTTGAATCTAGATCGTTGATGGGTGCCACCTCACAAAATGCTTGAGAAACCCTATAAATACACCCTTTTTCCTTAGCATTTATCATCCACCTTTTGAGTAATGTTATAATGCTATTTTGAAATACAAATTAGAATAATGTTATAATTCCATTTTCCATCCACACATTGAGTATTGTTACCATGCAGGTTTTTCGTAGGAGCTTGGAGCTTTCATGGAGTCTTATACTTAGTTTTCATATCATGTGTTACTTTGCATTCTCATCTTAGATTAATTAATTGCTTCATAGCTACATTTTATCATCCCCATTGCATCATAGTTACATTTTAGGTTAGTTTGTTTTATGTTTGCATTTGAGCATATGCATAATCATGGATAGTTCACTATAGTTGCATATCATCTCACTCATCTCCACTTGTTCATCTATCATCAACATCATCCTTCATTTATCGTTGCATCCATTATCCTTTCCATCATTTTGTTTCATTTAGGAGCATACCACTAATCATTCTAGCACACATTTGCATACCACTAATCCTTCCACCACACATTTGCACATAGAAATCATATTATCTTGCATATTAAGCATCAAATCTCATTTTCTAGGTAGTCATTTTAACAATCTTGTAAAGCTCCATAGAAACAGAGGCCAAACAGTTTTAATAAATCCTAGAAATAGAAACAACGATACACATTTAGCATTGATTGTATTATGAAATAGAGTAGTTTTACTTGATTCAAACTTTGAATATAAACCATCTCATTAAGGTTTGTGTTGAAATTAGAATAAATCTCCACATTCAACACACGCACAGGTTGATTTTGTGTGCTCCTTCGATGGAAAGATGTGCTAAAAGTGGATTCAAAACGATCTTGATGAAATGTAGATTGAAATGAGATAAGTGGGTAGTTGAGGAGATGAACAAGATAGATGCAATGAGAGCATGAAGATGAGCAACAATGGTGGATGGAGAGCTTGAGAGAGGATGAGAGTATGGGAGCTTGAAAATTGGTTCAAGGTTGAATGAGTTGTGTTGTGAATGCATAATGTTCATAAGAGAATGAAAGGAAATTCTTTCATTTTATGGAGAGAAGCCCTAAAATGATGGACGATTGAGATCTTGCCACCATGGGCAAGATGGATAAGGACACATGAGGTGGAAGATGACATGTGATGGGAAGGTACTTGTAAGTACCTTGGAATAAGGGTGATGTGACCTCTCAACGATCACACGGGGAAGAGGAGAATTTTTGATGGATAAAAATGAATTTAAAATTCACATGATTGAGAAATCTTGTGGATAAGACAAAGTTCCCAAAAAGAGAGGTGAGAAGTACCTTGGATAAGACAAGGTGCTTAAAAAAGTAATTACCCACATGTGACTAATGTGATAAGTCAAAGGGTTTTAGAAGACTTTGGCACATGTGAGTGATGTGACAAGTCAAAGGTTCTAAAACTTGCATGGGAATAAGGGGAGTCTTGGAAAGATAATAAGGAATTAAAAATTCTTTGGGGAATGGGGAGGAATCTTGGATGAATAAAAATGAATTAAAAATTTCTTGGGGGATGGGGAGTGTTGACCAAGGTACTGATTAGACTTAATTGATCAGTGATTAGAAGAAAGTTAGTGGCCAATGAAGAAAGTACCATAACCTAGAAGTTGGAGTGATGGACATCCCAATTATGGATTAGCTATGCACATCCCACGATAATGAGAGATGGATTAAGATTAAGGAAAAGTGATGAGGATGACATGTGGGAGGAATTAAAATGTTATTTTATTTAATCTTTGAGAAAAGAGGAAAATGAGTAAGGTATTTAATTATTTAACTAGACACTAGGGATTAGAAGAACTTTTAGAGGTATTAATCAGATATTATGATATTAATTAATTAATGCGCATAAGGGACATTTAGACCTAAAAGGGGAAATTTGACAATGCAGTGTCCGAATTTGATTGTTCATATTTTTCCCTTTGAGATGGTGTTACAAAAGTAGCATCATCTAAAAGAATATTAAACATAGAACCTAAAAGAAGATGGTTAGATTGTGGAAAAGATGCCCAAGTCATCAGCAGTAACCAGGGAAGGAAAAGGATAATGTGTAGTGAAGATGAAGATTAGGAACAAAGATGCCTCAAGAGGATGATATGGTTTAAGAGAACACAGGTTTCTAAATGAAAGTTCAGGAGATGGGGATGAAAGGGAGATGAGGAAGATGATGCAAAGTGATAGATATGGGAGGAAGTGAAAGTTTATATGATATTGTGAAGCACAAATGGAGTTAAGGACTAAGGTGATGTCTCTACAAGTTATGTTTAAATGGGTTGATAATGGATGAGTGTTGTAAATGAGGGAACTATATATCTCAAAACAACATGAGGGATAGAATACATCTCATGATGATGAAAGTGTTAAGTTGATGAGGGAAGGATACATCCTTAAAAACAACATTGAATAATAGGAAGATATCCCGATTGTTGATACATCTCTCAAAACAAAAACTAAAGGATAGAAAGATACATCCCAATGACGAGGGGATGATGATGATGATTGACTGGCGCGCTCGTGGAAAGGCCGGAACAGACTACAGTGTATATTGATTGATCGGATGTAGACTGTCTGATTTTAGGATTGGATTGAGAGATTAGATGGATGAAAGGAATAAAAATGATGAAGGAAAGATCATGAAATGCAATCCTAATGCAATTTTCCATTTTTGGAGCACTGATTTTTGCTATAGTATAAGACACCAAGTGCCAGGGTATGAAGAACCAAGGTGGATCAGTGTCTAATGCATAAAAAAAACACAACAGACAAGAAGGCTATTCCCAACACCCCAAAGTCATGAAGACCTTGGTCGAGCCAGGCATTGGAATAACCACAAGCACGAGAGGATGCCCCAGCATAACACAAGACCACAGGGATCTTGGTGGGTACAATGCGAGACAACCAAGAAGATAACAACAAAGCAAAAAGATCAAGATATGCCCCTATGTTTACCTGTCAAAGCACACCATGATATAATGGATCATGGCGACCATGACAAGTGATGATAGGGAGCTCAAACGATAAACAAAATCCAAAAGCATCAAAATATCACAATCAATTTCAAATGTCCTTTGCCATAGGATCAAGAGGATGGGTGGGGTTGATGAGGTCTATTAGGAAGGATGCATCTTGTTGAGACCAAATATGGATACTAAACTAAAAAATTGATATGACACAAGAGATTCAAAATTGATTGGATCCGATGATACAAGTGGATCTCATTTGTGAAGAACCAGTGAGATAAGGGCATAGCTTGATGACACGACACAAGAGACACAAGACACAAGACTGACACAACCGAATGACCTAGGGGCTCGGGGGCTAATCAAAGATTAGTCTTGCCTATGTGAAAGCACAGAGCCCTCGTAGTTCAATAAGAGACAATGGATAAAAGTGGAAAGAGGACAATGGAGACCGATGATAGATGATAAAGATAGGACATACAAAAGGAGCCCCGAGGGCGGATCAAATGATTGACCTTGCCTACATGAAAGCACAAAGCCCTCATAGTTCGATAAAAGACCATGGATAAAAGTGGAAAGAGGACAATGGATACTGATGATAGATGATAAAGATAAGATGGACAAAAGGAGCCCCGAGGGTGGATCAAATGATCAACCTTGCCTATGTGAAAGCGCAGGGGCAACGTAGTTCAACAAAAGATCAACAAAAAATGATGGATAAAGGATGATGAGATGACTAGGATAAGTGGATAAAATGATGGGACTAATACGATAATACATGACTGACTTGTTGGATTGGATAGGATGATGACGATCACATGAAGCTCAGGGATGGGATAGTTATCCAAATCAACAAAGATGAATTGGGATGATGATACGATGGAGAGATGAGTGAGAAGAAGTGATAGGAGATTGGAAAGATGTGTGAAAGATGTGAGAGGGACAACGATGAGATCAATGACATTGGATTGTATGGAGAGAAGCCTATAGCTAGGTACCAATGACAAGGGATTAGGAGATGGGATGATGATAGATATAAATAGATAGGGAGGTAAGGACGGGGATATGGAGGGGATTGTTTGGATAGAGAGGAAGATAAGGATGGGGAGATGGAAGGAATTGTTAGGATAGATAAGAAGATAAGGATTTTGGATGGGTAAGGAGATAAGGATAGGTGGGAAGATAAGGATATGGAGATGGAAGGGATGGTTATGAGGGATGGGTAGGAAGATAAGGATGGGGCGATGGAAGGGATTGCCATGATGGATGGATAGAAGGATAAGGATTTGAATGAGGAAAAGGTTACCAAATGGATATATGAAAAGGGATGCTATGATGGATAGGAAGACTAGGATGGGGGGATGAAAGATATTGTTTGGATGGGTAAGGAGATAAGGATAGGTGGGAAGATAAGGAGGGGGGATGGTAGGATCGACGAATGATGTCTCCAAGGACTAGGTTACAAAGAAGAAGATGCCTCACTCTATATATGCAATATATGATGAGGCATGAGGGATAGAAGATAGAAGGATAGGAAACTAAAGGAGTGAGATGGATATGGATAGGATGCATGGATAAGGAAGGGAGAGGAATGGGAGCATGATGGGTGGACACATAGATGATGAACAAGGATTGTGATAGTGTGTGACGAGGGAACGATGCCAAGAGGTGTCTGTGTTAATATCTTTTCCCTTATCGTCCCGCAAACATTTCATGAGGATAGAGGATTGACAATGGATATAAGTGTGATAAGATGTGATAGAGGATGGAGGAGATGGTTCATGGGGATGCAGCTGTTCCCAAGTGCGTATGAAATTGATTGGGGATTTGACATGATACATGTTCATAGGTTTGTACTTATCCAAGGCACTCGTTTTCCAAGTTTCCAGCATTGGAAAAATTATTTCTCTTTACTATTTTCTAAAAAAAAAAATATTTTTTTGTATTTTTGACAATTTTTGACTTTTTTGACATTTTTTGGATTTTTGGATTTTTTGATAGAATAAGGATAGAGATGGATAAGGATGTGGATAAGTGGATTTAGAAGATATGCAATAAGGACATGGATAAAGGACTCAAGCATCAAATTTTGTATGAGGTAAGAAGAGCCCATGTTTGAAGTGACTATTGGATGTTGGTACGACCTTATGAGGATTATGCAAGAGAATGGATGAAAGGAGTTGGATGAGGGAGATATGCGGGATAATGGATGGGATGTTGGAAAGTGTATGGATGGAATGATGGGGAGGATGTATGATAGGGAGATGTTTTCAGGACCAACATTGGCACATATGGTGGTATATGTGAAAGGATAGGAGGATTAACGGACGGAGAATGTGGGGATAATGGAAGATATGGGATAGTGAATTTTGGGACATAAGGACCCAAAACAGATTTAGGAGATGAAAGGGGTGTATGATTAGATTTTGGATAAACAACTTTGGATGTTGTTACAAATATTTCATTTGAAGGTATTGCATCTTTGTTCTTTGGGATCCACATGGTTTTGATCTTTGCTTTGGTGGGCCTTGTGGCCTATGGATTGGATTTGGATTTTGGATTTGACTTTTATTTTCTTCACCATGCCTTTTAGAGGGGACATGGGGAGCTTTAGATTCATGTGGATGTTTAGATTTATGCATTTTTACTTTGGTATCCAAAGTGCTTTTAATAGCAATGGGATGGGTGTGAGGAGATGGATGATGTGGAGTGATGGAGGTAGGATTATGGGGATTATGTGTAGATGAAGGATGTGTAGGTATGTTCCTTTTTTGATCCTAATTAGGGAACATAAGAGTGGGATGTTGATTATGGGTGACATGGAGGGGTGATGGATGCATGAAAGGATGAATAGGATGAGATGGAGGAGGTGATTTTGGGATATAAGGGCCCAAAATAGACATAGTACCTGGAGGATGCGTGATGGTGGGTGGAGGGACATAAGGACCCAAAATGGATGGAGTAGATGGAGGAATGTGGATGGTTGTTTTGAGGTGATATGATGGAGGAGGGGGGATGGCAACAAATGATTGGGTGGAGTGATGGGAAGAGCGTGTATTTCTTTTGGAAGAGGCTCGTTGAGGACGTATAGAGGTTGTACCAACATTTTTAGATTGCAAGTCTTGAGAGATACATCCAAGACCTTGCATACAGATTTGTTCTTTGACTTGAATGGGCTCTAAAATACCTTGCTCATGAAGGCCTAAACCTTTTCCTTGATAGTTCATTTTCTTGATCATTCGATCCATGATAGGATTTTTGTTATGCTAGAAGAATGATGTGAGGCCATTATTAGATGGAGGATGATGGGTGGTATATAGGCTTTGTTTTTCTTCTGCAAGGAGATCACCATGAAAGAATGTGAGGGTACCAAGGAGATATAAAATTGGTGAGGGAATAGTAGGTTTAGGTGACAATAAAGGATCATGAGATGGAGATTATGGGATATCAACATCTGGATGGGTGGTATTAGGAGAGGGATTAGGTGATATGATAGGATCAAGATTTGTGGTAGTAGGCGATAAGGGATCATGCGATGGAGTGATCAGATCTTGAGTATCAAGGGGATCATGGGATGGAATGGATGGGGGATTATGATCTTGAGATGGACTAGATGGGACGGCAGGATCTCGATGTGGAGAGGGGGATATGTTGGTATGCTTTGGATCAGGCTCTTGACATGACTCATCTTGTGTGGGTGGCATGATGATGGAGTCTTGGAGGGACTCTTCAAGTGGGGAAGGTGGAAGGATGGAGGATTCAAGGAATTCGTGGGAATGGATTTCAATGGTACTAGGAGTGAGAGAAGTGGATTGGATTTGGGTGTCTTTGTTAGGCTCGACGGATCTTAGAGTAGGAGATGGGGACTTAATGGATTCAATGGGTTTGATGATTTCAATGGTTTGAGTGATGTTAGGGGTTGTAACATCAATGATAGGTGTGATACGAAGAAGAGTCTCATAACTAGTGACCGTGGATGATAGGTTGGGATGACATGGTTCCATGACATCATGATGTGGAGTTGGGGACATCTTCTTTGTCATAAGTCCTTGGAGAAATTTTGGAGTGAGAAAATTGTATACTCTAGGATGAGATGGCGTGATAGGAATAGATGAAGGATTAGGGATTGATGGAGGACTTGGATTATGGATTGGTGGACTAGGGTTAGATGGAGGAATGAGATTGGATATAGGATTGGGAGTAGATGGAGGGTTAGGATTAGATGGAGGGGGTTAAGGTAGGGATATTGGAATGGTGAACTAGAATAAGAAGATGTGTATATTGGATTAGGATGATAGGTTTGGTAGAGTGTGGGATTGAAGGGAGGGTATAAACATCTAAGATTCTCTGGAATCGTGATAAAGGAAGGTCGGATAAGTTAATGATAAAGGTGTAAGGTCGGTCCGTCCAGAAATTAGATGTAAGGTCTATCGGTCGTCTCCGGGAAGGATTCGAAAGAGGACATGGACTAAATTAACCAAAATAATAGGAAGGTCGTAGGTCGGTCCGGAAGGGTCGAGGATGCGGTCGAGGATCATCCCGAAGAAGGATGTAGGTGAGTAAATCGAAAAATAGCGATAGAAGGATCTGAAGCCAAAAGGAAAGATCGGCATACCGGCCCTTTCTCGACAATGTCGGTATGGATAAATCTCGGCGGATCTCTTCAGGGTTAGTTTTTGGAAAGCGGTTGGAGAAAGCTTACTAGCGATGATAGCGTCAAGGGGATGTATGTCGTATACCTCTTGATCGACGAGACTTTTGTTATCATTGTCGACGTAATTAGGGTTTCCCTTGACTACTATTGATGAAGGATAAGGATTCATGATGATGATAGGATAAATAGGATGGATCAAATATTTTGGGTGGAAATGGACTAAAGCTCAAATCAGGATTTAGGTCAAGCTCAGATCGGGATTGGATTAAAGCTCAAATTAGGATGATTGGATGATGCAATGGGATTAATTCTGATGATCGGATTTGATTACGAAAGGATGATCTCGACACCGAATCTACTTCGAGATGGAAGTAGATTGACTGGGTCGAAGGTGATTGGATTAGATCGGATAAAATCGATTGATGAGACAATTGACAAGATTGAATAATGGATCATATAGGATGATGAAAGGGGTTCTAAACCAAGTTCAGAGATTACCCTGGGTGACCTAGGGTGCTGATTGATCAGATTAAAGGATAAATGGATGATTGTGGCATCGAATCCACCTTGAGATTGAAAGTGGATTGATTGGGCCGACAACAATGATTGATTGACTAAGGACGAATGACAATCCTAAGTAGATATTGATGATGACGATAAGATTCAAACACCTAGGTCACTTCGGATAATAACTTCTAAAATGAAGTTCAAGGGTTTTAGATGGGGAAAACGATGATGGATACCTAACCTAGAGATGCTCTCGGATGATGTACCTATGTGATTCAAATGATGAATGAATGACTTTGGGAGAATGCAAATGGACCAAAGCTTAGATTTGGGATTGGATCAAAGGACATGATAGGATTGATTCTAAACCAAGTTCAGGGGTTTTAACTAGAGGACGTAAGATGCTGACAATCAGATTTTTCTAGATTTGGTAGTTTTCAAAAATTATCAAATTTTTCCATTTTAGGTAACTGCACAGGCATATCTTTGAGAGTCCAATTTTTTCCTAAAAACTTCCTAAAAATAAGGTAGGATGAATTTCCAACTAACATCCTAAGTTTGAGACATGTGTTTTGAGTTATTAACAAAAACATTTTTTCAAAAACTGGAAAAAAACATTAAATTGTGATTTTGAGGGTCAAGATAAAAGTTTGAATCCCTAAAAATGTGTCGAAACAGGGGCCAATTGACTAAAGGTGGTTGGGAATCCACATACCATCTTATATCACAACCACCATAAAATTTTTTGTAATCGGACCTTGAAATTAGTAATGGCATGAGGTTTTACTACATAAAAATCAAAACCCTGAAAATGAAGTCTAGGTGATTGGGATGGATGATTTGATGATAGATATGGACTCTAACGATGTTCTAAGAAGCACCTGTGGATTAGTTGATAAAAAAATGACTTTCATAAAAATGTTGATGGATGCTCGGAACGAGGAAACGACCACTCGGAACAGGCAAACAGATGCTCAAAACGGGGGAATAAAGGATCGAAAGATAGGATGAAGACTTGGATCAAGGAGATGAATGTTGGGGATGGGGAATGGGTGTTCGAAACAAAGATATGAATGCTCAGAATAGGCAAATGGATACTCAGAATGAGCAAATGGGTGGTCGAAACAAGCGAACGGGTGCTCAAAATGATTGAATGGGAGGTGAAATTGGTCGTTTGGAGGGAAGGTATGCCCCTTTAGAGGGAAGGTTCACCCTTTTAGAGGGAAGGTATTCCCCTTTGGAGGGAAGGTACACCCTTTTAGAGGGTAGGTATGCCTATTTGGTAAAAAGATTGACAATTCTGATAAAA
>VDFB02271358.1:1110287298-1110322827 GCA_007258455.2 Sequoia sempervirens | reverse complement strand
CACATCATGCACCTTTCCATTATGTTTGGGCTTCACACTAGATCGAAGCCGCCGACGTCATCCTCCAACCGCAGTCCTATCCATGCAAGGTTCTGCTCCTTTGCACATCACACATTCGATGATTAAGGCTCCTATTAAAAATTGCCTTTTAATCAAAATTAATGACTTTCAATTGAACACCATTTTTAGGCTAAAATATAATGTTTAAAAATAGGGAGAGTTATTGATGCAGAGCAAAATAATCAACTAAACCAACTTGACACAACTTGAACAATGATCCATCATCAACAATGACAAATTGCAATTCGAGTCATCTTGAGAACATTGCTACAATGGCCTAATGGGAAATTAACAAAGAGATAAGCATAAAAATTGTGAATATTGGATTGTACATGCCTTCCACAATATATTTCATTTATCCCAAGTTCAACCATAAACAAACTATGCATAGATTTGTTCAAACATCAAGAAAACTAGGTTTTTTGACTATTTTCAAGCAAAATGAAACACACAATCTACCATAACTTATGCAAATGAATAAATTAATCTTTTTCCTTTTAATTGTTTTTAGAACATGTAAAAATATAACTTTTCACCAATTTTCATCATTTTTTGACAGTGGAATAAAAAGATATGAATTTTCCTTATTTGCTGGAAACCCTAGTTCCTAAACAGGGTTGTTAGGAAGATTGACATGGTAGACCAATCAAACGATCTTTTCTTTAGGGCTGGTAAGAACAAAAAATTTCTATAATACAATTATCTTTCCATACATATAATTTTCAGGACTGTACCATTATGTACAAATCCGTACTAAGCAAAATATCAACAAATTTGCAAGAAAACAACAAGAAAATGACCCCAAAAATGATTCAAATCTTCATTCCAACTTCACAAACCTTTTGAGTTGAGTTTACAAGGAATATTTATTCCCTTACAATTATTTCCTCACATCCAAGCAACCCTTTAACCAATTTGTTAACCAAAATGACATTTTGACACTTTTTACAAAGTTGCTTGACAACTTTTTAACAACATTGTGCAACTTTTACATCTTTTATCCAAATGACCCCAAACTTTCACAAATGACTCCAAATGATCATTAATGGTCAAAAATGACCTTATTTACATGAAACAACACAAAAAAAGACAAAAACTCAAAAATTGATCTCATATGCATGAGGGTGCCCTTGCACCAATTATATCTAAATTTTGTGAAGTCCAAGGTTTTGGGAAAAAGATTAAGGACCCATATTGGAGATTCATGTTTTTAACCCATTTGTTTGCTTTATATTGTAATGACCAAAGATTAGTTTAGTGATTATGTAAGGGATATATTTTTGTGTAAATATAGGTAAAGTGGACTCATATGAGGACTCCTTACATTTTTACAAAGTCTTGGTACAAGAAAAAAAGAGCTTTTCATATTTTGGGAAGAAAAATAACATATTGTAGGTTTTGGGTTTCAAATCAAGCATGCGCCTTTCTATTGCATTTTTCTTATGTTAAATGTGGTGATTTATTTTCTTGCAATCCTTTTATAGATTGAAAGTATGTGCAATAAATAGAATACATTTATAAATTCTAAAAATCACAGGTTATGTTTTATTAAAGTCTAAATTAAATATACAATTGCATTTGCACCTACATATTATTTCTTTGTTTTTAAATCATTATTTTTATCAATTTCAATAAAATCATCCAAAACTTTCCACATACATACATGTAAAGTATATATTATATGCACATTCTGAAGTTTTTCTTTTCAATATGATAATCTCACCTTCTTGAGGTGGAATTTTCACCCTTATAACTATTAAATGAATCAACAAGTACCAATTCACTTGCCAACAAATTATAATATTGATCTTTTCAAATATCTAAGCTCTCAACTACAACCTTTTGATCTACCTTTGAACTCTCTTCTCTAATGATATAGCCACCCTTTTATTAAAAAAAAGCTTTAGTAAGATGTCACCAAGCAAAGTTGTAGTACATAACCCTAGGCATGTGATATAAGGATTAATGATCCAATATTAAATAATTTTAATTATTTTAGAATTAGGCACATTTTAGAAACATGTAAAATGACAACCTCTAATGTACTTTGAGATGCGAATCTCAAAACATAATGTGACTTTGTTCATGGACGTACTCTTAAGACCACTAATTAAATGGGGAACCTTACATTTGACACAAGATTCAAATCTTTTGGCATAGAATCCAATTAAGGTACACTATTTTATAATAAAATATGTTAGAATTGCATTAAGACATTTAATTTAAAATTTTAAAATGAAACTTTGATGAAATATTTAAGGCTAAGTAGGGTGGACAAAAATAAAGATCACACAATAAGGCACAAACCCTAGAAAGAAAACATATACCAATAAATTAGCAACACATAGGAACATAAACCCTAATAAACTGTGAAAATTGTAAAATTAATTAGAAAGTGTAGATTTAAAATCCAAAATTAAGGTATCCCTAAAGTAAAACCCTAGGGTGGTGTATAATAAGACAAGTTCAGAAAAATATAAAGGAATGGATAAATTGTAGAATGAAAACACATGAAAATTGTGGTTATGACTTAAGACATGGAATGGATAAACAAAGAATCAAATCTAGACCATGACGACGAGTGTAGGTGGAAACAATACCAGTATTAGGTTATTTTGCGAACTTTTGTGCAAAAATCCTTGTTGCTAGAATTTAATTAAATTACATGATATTCATAATTAAAATGAGAAGGATTAGGCAATTTATTTTTGGAGCTAGAAGTGAATGTTGATGCCATGCATAATTGGTTTGTTAATGCTTAGGAAGTGATATCCTTGCTATATTCACTATTTAAAAAATACAACAACCACAAAATCTTTAGTAGATTAGACTTGCATTGTCTATGATTGACCTCACACTCCACATAAATGTTATGAGGCAGGAAATTGTTTTGAAACCCATAAGTTTGACCCAAATGTTTGTGTACTTTATGATATGACTCACCCCACTCTTTGCTATTTGCTTACTTGCATAAGGATAGACAATATCGAAATATATCTAAGAGAAATTGTTGAATTGTGAGAGTTCACATTCTTCTTAGTCAATACCTTGGTTTTATAAATTTATAAATTTTGGTGAGAGCTTGAAGACAACAAGCTCAAGTATACAATATCCTAGATGGTTTTGATGTAAACATTAGTTCCTTTAGTGTTCCAAAATGAAATGTTCCTATGATTGAATGTTCTTTGTAGTGGTCTAAGCTTGTTTGATTCATTCTCAAATGCCCAAATGAATGTCTTTAAATACCAAGACATAATAAAGTCACATAAATGTATATCAAGTTGACTTCCAATGGCTAGTATGAGAGAGAGGAGCCAATAATTTAAAATTTTTAAGTTTTAAATTTAAAGCAAGTTGTGTGTTGTATGAGATTGCTTCTATCTATTGTTGAATTGATTTAAGATGGGGAATACAAAATTGTGAAACAAAAATTAAGTGCATAGAAACATGAACTAATAATAAGATAAATATTAAAAAATAA
This sequence comes from Sequoia sempervirens, assembly GCA_007258455.2. Taxonomy (NCBI): domain Eukaryota; kingdom Viridiplantae; phylum Streptophyta; class Pinopsida; order Cupressales; family Cupressaceae; genus Sequoia; species Sequoia sempervirens. The sequence goes on along the minus strand of VDFB02271358.1, from coordinate 1,110,319,286 downwards.
ATATTAATACAATAGCGACAAAATCAAATATACAAAAATACATATACACAAAAAATAAATAAGAATTATAAAAAAAAAAAATTAAAAAAAAAATAAATAAAAAAAATAAGTTTAACACAAAAGTATACCACATACTACTTTATAATCATGTTAAAACATTCTATCAAAATAAACCTAAAACTATGAATATTCAAATTTCGCCTGAGAGTACTCAAGATACAGACTGCTGGGCCGCTGGGTTAGGTCGCGGGGATGTATAAAATATATATATATATATAATATCAAAGTTTAGCAATGTGTTAGTTTCTTGGACTTTCATTTACAAATGTTCCCATCCAAAACTAAATGCAGTGTTAGTTTCTTGGACTTTCATTTACAAATATCCAAAACTAAATGCAACTACATTCAAAGTATTTATAGTCTTCGTTCAACAGGTTGGACCGGTCACCAAAGCCCGGACATCTAGGGTTTATTTACCAGTCATTCCTATGAATGTGGGATCATTATTATTATGTTGAGTGGGCGGTTTGATTTTTAAGAAGGCAATAGGCACATATGCACGAGGAGGAATGCGAATATGCTGGAGCATATTCCTGCGGGCCCGCACAGCACAATCTGGTCCACGCAGACACAAAAATCCGTGTTTACTAGTTATAACATTGACTGACGGATTTTCAAACTGCTAGGTCTAACCTGCGCACCGGTTAAGCTCGGAGGCCGGATAGGGAGCTGCAGATGATGATGCATGAATGGCTAGTGTAGGAAAAGGACTGAAACTGACTGGGGAAAATAATAAAATGGTGACAACTTTAAGGAGGTCAATCGAATTCCGGGCCCCACAAAAAGAGGAGGAGGGGAAAAGAGAGAATTTTTCTTTTCTTGGTCTTTTGTTTTTTGTTTGTTGGGTGAGTGCATTGCATTATGGCTGGACAATTGATGATCAAGGCATGAGATTCTTCGTTTGGGTTGTGTAGTGGTTGGAAGTAGGGAAAAAGGCCAAATGCATTAGTCAGAAGAATAAAATTGCGAATTTTGGGTCATTGAGATTGAAGAGGAGGGGATCCCGTTCCCTTTTGTAGGAGCAAGGCAAACTTTTCTCTTTTTTTTTGGGTTTGGGATGTCTCAGAGGCTTTTGAGGGATGAGTTTTAGATCAGAGGGTGTTTTTGGAACAGCACAGAGGCAGATATCTGGAGTAGCAGCATTCGGAGCCAAGGCTTATAGCATGGTGATAACTTGATTCCTTTCAGAAGGAAAAATAAAAAAATGGGTTTTCGGTTCGGATTAGTTTTTCATGTTTTGTTTTATGTAGTTTTGTACACTTTTGGGCTTTCTGCGATGGACGAATCCATGTATTTGGATTTCCAATATGACTTCCGCTTGTGGGTGTCTGTGATCTGGACTCTCTCTGCTGTTCTTGGTGATTGCCTTGTGCGTTTCGTTGATCATGGCTGTTTTCTTGTATTTTGAGTGATTTACATGGTTGATTTTGTGGGTTTGCTAAATCATGGCCGTTCTGTGGTGTTTTGAGCGATTTTCATGTTTGATCTCTTTGTGGGTTTCATTGAACACAGCCGTTGAATGGCGTTCTGAGTTATTTCCTTTGTGGGTCTCATTGAGCAGGTGTTTTGAGCGATATCCACAGTTTATTTGCCCTGTGGGTGCGTTTAATCATCATTTTTTGGGATCAATTTTCATTTTCCATGGCTGTGATGGTTACTATGGCTATGAGGTCAAACGCCGTCGAGATATTTTAGGGCTGATCTCTTGTTTGTGTGTTGCAGAATCGCTCGATGCGGAGCCCTTTTTGCTCTGATCTGTTTACCTATAAAATCAACTTAATTGTTTTGGCTGAACAGCAGAGGCTTTTCATCTGCCCCCCATTATTATGTGTCTTGAGTGGGTTAAATATGTGGTCCGATTTCTGTTACTGTGAGCCGACTTTTTGTGTTTATGCATAAGCTGTTGCACGTATGTAAAATAAGTGCCATAGATCAGAGCTTTAGTCATTAGGTAAGAATAAAGCCTTATTTTGAAAGCGTGTCGTAAGATCTTAAGATTTTAGTGGATGCAAAAAAGCCACGGTAGTAAGCCTGAAGTGTTTTGGGATAGTCACCTGTGCGTATTTAATCTATCCTTTTGAAGCACATCAAACCTGTAAGCATTAGTCTCTGATTATTTGTTTTCTGAAGTTTCTCGGACTACAAATCTGGTGGTGGCCTGACCTTTTCGTTGTTTTCGTTGAGCGCTAAATGTTCAGAATTTTGACTAAATCTTGTTGTTTGGAGTTGTTCTCTGTTTTTCACATCTATGAAACTCATGGATCTCTGGCAGTAAGGACTGTCTGTGGTACTTACTCTGTTTTCATTTAATTCTACCATTGCAACCAGAAACCAGTCATTGGCAAAGATATAATTTTTGTGATTATATGTGATTCAAACACCGTGGCGTTGCACTCTAACTTTGCCTTAGTTACAGGTTAATTAAGATCTTATGTTGTTTGATTTGGTTTGTTCCTTTATTTTTCTGGTCTTGGCCATGCATGTTTCCTTTTCTACAGGATGGCTATCTGGACATCTGGATTTCCCAAGTTTTGGCATATAGTTTTGCTATAGATTCTACCTGCGTCGCATGATAGCCTCGACATTTGTTTTCTTTTTCTGATAGAAGCACAGAAAATGATTTTAATAGATATCGTTGATCTTATTCGTTATCGTTTATTGGTCCAAAATATTGGTTTTCTCCTGATCTATTTGGTAGCTCTGTATGGTAAAATTTCTTAAGACTGAGGCCATGGTTTTTTCTTGATCTCTTATTGGGTAACTCTGTTTTGCAAAATATCTTAGGCCCAAGGTCATGATGTTCTTTGATCTCTTTGCTTTGCAAGTGTGCAAAAGATAATCTGTTGATCAATCTCACTTATATTTTTGATGGGTATTTCTGAAGTACAGGTTATTGATTCTGCTAATAAGTTTTTGGGTTTTTCTTGTATCAGATACTGGGATCTAGAATTGCCAAATTCGTACTCAGAGAAGCTAAGGAAGAGAACCTGAAATGCAGTCATCTGTGCAAGCTGGAGGGCGCTCAGCAAGCCCTTTAAGCAGGTCGAAGTCTAACCCTGAACATCCTCCAAGTCCTGCATACTCTGCTTCTGGGAGAACCAAGAAAAGAGACAGGAGTGACAAGAGTGTTGATTCATCCAAAAAAAAGCGTTCAGCAGAGCCTCCAGAAATCAGCAGCCTTGTTGACAAGGATGGGGGTCTTGTCAACTTTTCTGCAGTTGATGGGTTGTACTTGCTTATGCAACAAGATCTGAATAAAAGCTCCAGGAAGTTGAAAGACGTTGCACTTAGGAGAACCTCTCTTGCAGCTGTGATTAGTTCTACAGTTAGGGATGATTGTTTAAAGAAATTTGTCCAACTAGGTGGGTTATCTTTATTGAATGACTGGCTCCAAGATGCCCACAAAGGAAAACCTGGAGACGGTGGGATCTCAGAAGAAAGCGATAGGACCATAGATGATCTGATTTTGACCTTGCTTCAGGCTTTGGAGAAGCTGCCTGTGGACTTGGATGCGTTGAAAACCTCCAATGCTGGTAAATCGGTGAAGAATTTAAGAAATCACGCAGACTCAAAGATTCACAGGAAGGCCAAAAAATTGGTGGACGCTTGGAAGAGAAGAGTAGACGCAGAAATGAAGCAATCAGAAGAAGCTAAGACTGGATCCAAGCAGGATGTTTGTCGCCCTTACAAGCCAATAGTGCCCAAGGATTCACCTAGTGTCGTAAAGAATGGAGGGTCTCTGGATGCAAATTTGAGAAGCTCCGGGGCTTTTGGTAATGTTGTGAAAAATACAACTACCAACAGCTCGAGCATGGGAGAGGCCGCACTTTATTTGAAAAAGGGTGGGGCAGCTCTTTCCACCAGCGGAGGAGCCTCAAACAAAGAAAGTCCTTCTAGGATGCAATTAAGTAACAGCCCACCTGGAGAAACTGATGGTGTATCTGTTCCTGACGAGAGGAGCAGTAATTCCAACCAGCCATTAAATAATGGTGTTCTGTGGTCAACTGGACCTATGAAAAATGCAGTAAGCAACTGGAAAGAAGATTCAAAGGGTTCTGTCAGTAATGCTGGAAACACTAAGGTAGGAAATTCAAGACCCCATATAACTAGTAAAGGAGCAAATGCTGGGTCTAAGGAAGCTGGGTCAGGGAAGCCACTTTCCAGAAGCGCCAGTGCAGGTATAGACAAAAAAACTGTTGTACCTGCCTGTGAAAAAATATCAAATGAGTCCATAAAGGTTGAAGCATGTGCGAACAATCAAAGACTCATTTTGAGGATTCCCAATAATGCTAGAAGTTCTCTTAGCAGTTCGTTTGCAGATGCGGCAGTACCCTCTAGCAAAGACTCATCTTCAAACGTTGCAGAAAGGACTCTGGAATTGAAAGATAGAAAGAGTAGGTTGCAGAATACTCCTATAGAGAATGCCAGTATGAAAACTTCATCTTCCAGACATGATGATGTCGAAAAGCATGCAGATGTGCCCAAAAGAAGAAATGAAATGGATTGTCACTCATCTGAGTCTTACATGTCATTTAGTTCCACCGAATGTTGCACTCTTGAGTATAAGAAAAGCCGCCAATTTCAAGAAGGCCAGCAAGCAAATGAAATGACTCACGAGCCTTCAAAGATTAACAGTTCGAGATCAAATGGATGCGGGACTGAGGATATTAATGCGGGGATTAGTCTCCTAGCCTCTATTGCTGCGGATGAAAACCTGAGGATTGAGGCAAATGCTGCTTTAACAGCCTTTGAGGAACAAAGGAATGCTAAAGACTCTGAAAATCAGCATCAGGGCGCAAGGACAGCTTGCTTGACTGATTCAGAAAATTCACCTATGAGTGGTATCACTGAAAACTCTGGGAGAATTGAAGTAGCTCCAGAGCCTGATGTAAAGGATGCTCAGGGGAATTGCGATTATCTCAAACCAGGCTCTGGCGAAGGCACACCAAATTTGGGAACTTCTGCTGGAGTACTTGATACTGATCTCGGGCACTCAGACGAAAATGTGAAAACAAGTGAAGGAAACTCCTCTGAGACGAAAACCGCTGGAGGGAAAGCCGAAGGAACTTGTTGCTTGCCTAGTGAAACCGGACCTCGATCTCCTTCAGGCAGATCATTAGACGATGGTAGAAGCAATGAAAATGAAGTTACACTACACACGGCAAAAGATTTCAGCGATCCCGAGGGCAATGGGGTTGAGGAGAAGGAAACCCCATTGCATGCCAAGAGCGGTGCTGCTTCTTCGGTTGATGCTTCTTCTGCTGGTCTTAAAATATATGGAAAATCAGGAGAGGAAATGGGTGAAAAGAAAAATGGTGCTACCAGCATTCCAAAGGAGTCTGCATATGAGATCCCTGGCGAAGATGCAATTGAAGTAGCAATGCAGGTAGCGAAAGAAGCAACAATGCAGGTGGTAACGGAAGTGAAGGAAGAGACGGAAAACTACGTGAAAGTCTCTGTTCAGAGTGATGATAAGATGGCAACAAACTTGGGGCATAAGAAGGCTGTGCCATCAATAGACAATCCAGTCTCTGAAAGACATACATGGGACTCCATAGATCAGAAGAATGATGAAAAAGATGATGCTGGTGATAAAAAAAGCTACATAGGAGTAAAAGAGGAAAAGACGAATTATTCCGAAGACAAAGAAGCAGAACAGACATGTACTTATCCGTCATTTGAGGGCAGAGCAATAAAAAATTTGGGCACTGAAGATTTGGATGAGAGGTTACGAGAATCTTGTTCATCTAATGAATCTAAAAAGCCTATGCATAATGTTCAGCTGCAAAATTCATCTTACTTCACTGCTGTTGAACCTAAAGAAACTGTGAAGGCTGAATTATCTTCTTATTTGGAAGCACCGGGAAAGCTTCGCTTTGACTTGAATGAAGGAATTCATTTAGAAGAGAGTCCACATGAGACAATCAATGCAGTTTCTTACCCCATTGCTTCTATTCCTATAACGCCAGTTGCTTTTCATCCTGTCAATTCTTCTAGCTTGAGTGGCATTATTCCACCTCCGAGTGTGCTTCAGGGAAAAGGTGAGCTGGGTTGGAAAGGTTCTGCTGCAACAAGTGCTTTTCGCCCAGCTGAGCCCCGAAAGATCCCAGAGAGCTGCCAAAATGCTACTGAAAGCACCACGTCTCATGTACCGGCTGCATCAGTTTCCAAACCAGCTCGGCCTTTGTTTGATTTTGATCTCAACATTGCCGAGGAAGAGCCGATAGATGAGGCTAGCAAACCTAACCGCACAATGCAGAATTCATCAAGTTCAAGGCTTGATCTTGATCTCAACCGCCTTGATGAGAGTGAAGAAAACGGAGCAGTTTTAGCCTCGGAATTAGTAAATACTGAGGGGCATAGTTCGGCTAAAATAAGCAAGACCATTAAACATGACTTTGACTTGAATGCTGGGCTAGGTATGGATGATACAGCCACAGCTGATCTTGCTGATCCACGCAGGAATTCATGGATTCCTGGCTATGGAAGTTTGCCGTTTACTGGTTTCAAAATGGGCAGTGAAATGGTCAGTTTACATCCACCACCTTGGAATCAGCTTGGCAGCACATTTTCTTCACCTCCTATACCAGCTTTAGCACAAGTAAGGCAAGATACTCCTTTTTCATCCGTGTCACCTACTTTTTTCAATGTAGGACAAGGTCAGAGCATTCCACCTTTCCACCCTGAGATGTGCAGGCCATCGGCTGAGCCTCTCTCATCGACTACCTCAGCCCTTCATTACCCAATTACACCCTCATCTGCTTTTCAATATGCTGGATATAACCTTGGATTTACCTCTGCACCCTTTCCAGCTTCAGCATCTTTCTTGGATTCATCAGGTTCTGCTTCATATGCTCCAATGGCTCCGCCATTTCTGACACCTGGTGCAATTCATCCATCCCCTTCCAGATCTTATTTGCCAGGATTTTCTGAAATTGGAGCTGCACCGAGCAGCAATGGCATCTGGCCTAGACCAAGCTTAGATTTGAATGCAGGCCCTAGTTTTGATTTGAATTCAGGGCCAGAGCATACTGATACAGATGTTCGAGAAGATAGAACTGCCATGCGGCAGGCACCTATTTTTCCTAGTCAGAAGAGGAAGGAGTCTGAAGTAACTTGGGATTTATATAGAAATGATGTAGTTCCAGAGCTCACAGATGTAAATGTCAGAGATGAGAGGCTCACATTGAGGCAGATGCCTTTTGTGAATCACTTTTCCAGCGATGAGCTCCCATTCAGAGCCTTGCGCCAACCAGAACCAGTAGAATCTTTGAAGAGAAAGGAGCCTGAAGGAGGCTGGGAATACAGAAGTGGAATGAAGCAACCAACGTGGAGATAGATGGCTGCTTATTTATGTTCAAGGGTCTTGTTATTCTTGATGCTTGCCTTACCTGGTATGCGATAAAAATCAAGTCTTTTGCTTTTTGGATTGACTAATAATTCTCTAGGCAACACGAAATTAGTGTTAAGTTAAAACTGGCCAGTTTCATGCAGCAATCCAGAAGATCAATCTCTTAAAATTTGCATGTTTAAGCGTGATGAAGTAGCTAATGCCAATTTCTATGGTTCAGGAACAGCCCAATGGCCCCTCTGCATTTTGGCAGCATTGTACAGTTAACTATTCACATTTGCAACAAAAGTAACATACTGCTCATGACATGGATGATTGGACCTCATCTAATCAACTCTTCAATTTTGGTTGCTTTGGAGGCATTGAAAGTATTTTTGGATGAAGATCAGCAATAACCAGTAGTTAGGGCAAAAGCTGTCTGGAAGGTCTTACTTTCAGGGCTTCTCCTTGAATCTCTTTTTGTTTTTGCATGTGCTTTGAGGTTCGCATGCCTTATTGTATCCTCTCCCTTGACCGTATTTATGAATCATTATTTGAATTGTATATGAAAAATACCATGTAGGTTCTACATGCCATTTTGAAGGCTTATAGCCTTCTATGTTTTATAAAGCTGGTGTGAGAACTGTGGGTTCAGACTTATTGTGGTTTCATAAAAATTAACAAGTGGTGGCATCAGTTCTTTCATGTTTGATTTGATTTGATTGGTTCTGGTATTCATTATTTTGGTGGAGAAACAATGCCAGCACCAGATCTTACTTAGAGTGACAAATGCATTCATAACAATTTATAATTATAACAGTTCATCAAAGTAAGGAAGAAATGAGCTTGACTATTATATTATTCCCTTAAGATTCTAATAGAGAACTCTGGCATGTAACATTTGTAGCAGAATTCTTTAAAACAATTCATATTTAGAGTTTCGAGTATGTCTCGAGTTTTGCATCTAGTTAGATATTTCTTTCTCGTGCTTGCTAATTCATTTTGATATTTAATAAATGACCAAGGCTGCTGCATCTACGCTTAATATTTCGAGACACATTTTCCTTCTTTCGAGCCTCATAAATTTGTAAGGGTAAATGTTTCTGGACAATATGCTCTAAAAATGGCATATTTTTTTTAGTAAATCTTAAGCAGCATGCTGTGATGACACAATTGGTACAAGAACAAGTTGGAGGGGATCAAAATGAGCTTTTGCTCTGCACACTTCCCTTCATTTAGCCGATGTGTGTTAAGTGTCTGGTCCACTTCCCATTTTCCTGCTAGATGCTCAAGCACTACAGGCTTCTTGCATTACCACCATTAATATTTTATACTGAGAGGAATCGGCAGGTTCGCCCAGTGACCTGGAGTTCAGCTTTTTGACAAAGGCAAGCTCCCCTATAACCTCTTGGGTGGTGTGCAGTGGACTCCACCGGTAATCACCACACATTTCAAGTTAAACCGTTGCAAGCAAGAGTCGAATCCACGACCTGGGCTGCCTAAAGTGAGCCGACACCGAACACCGAACACCGATCAGGCTTTTTTCATTATTTGTCACTGTATAGTTTCCTATACATGAATTGTCAAATTACTTATATTTATTTGTGAACCCAATTCCTATCCGGTGTTGTGGCCTCCTCATTTTGTCTATTTTTAACAACATTCACTAGATTAAATTTCCAGGCCATTTGCAAAGGCAGTGTAGGGATACACTCCATGCCATTTTAATGCCATGTTGGGGATATTTGCTCTTGATAGATTTCCATGTAGATGGGTCTCTAATTTGCAGTGCGCAAAGAGCTTGAAAGTGAGATAAGGACAGAGATTCCTGTTGGCAATGTATGAATTCAATCGTAAACTTGATATCTTTTGAATCCTATGTTGACAAATCCTTTTTCTGAAATTTGGGGTCGATGGCATTTGACGTTTCCGTTTGGCTTTTGTTGAAGAGGATTGAAAAAACCCTACTCTGGAGGTATGAATGACCTGTCTCCTAAAGTTAAGATGCTAGTGTCGGGATAGAATGACTCTTACCAAAGTCCATGGGACATCTGGTGGGGTGCTTGTCAGCCGAGTAACTTCATGAAGCAACTTCATCACTGGTGGACCACTGACAATTGACCCCATTTTTGACTTTTGATTATGATAAGTTCACTACTAAACATAGGCGGTCAAGATTCCTTGGGTAATAATTAAAAGCTTGGAACAACCTTTACATTTATAAGGTAGTTGAGCTGGAAAGCAATAATGATGGCCTGGCCTTTTTGTTGGTAAGCCTCTCCAATAAAAGTTCAGAGGTGAGGTGGATTGTTTTCGCCAACTAGTTTCCTTGTACTATATGTATTGTTATATATTTTAATTTATCTTTTGTGAAAATATTATATATTAAAATAAACGTGTTAAATATTATAGTCAAATCTTTGAAAATGCAAGATGTATGGGATAATGTCCTAATTATAAATGGTTAAAGTTGGGATCAAAACAAGAAGACCAAAGGCTTCAAAACAAGAAAAAGTCACAATGGTTAAAGAAGGAAACATTTGTCAAAGTTATTAGATTAATCATAGAAGTAGGAGAGAGCTCTCTCCAAGATTATACTATTTGTCACCTTGCAAATCTTTGTTATTGACCATTGACTACTATCCATCATTAGCACAATAGTTTCTAACAATCTTAAAAGTAGGAGAGAGCTCTTGATAACCAAGATTATACTATTGTCACCTTGCCAATCTTTGTTATTGAGCATAGGCTACTATCCATGATTAACAATAGTTTCTTCCTCCTAAATCAGGGTCTAGACATGTCAATGCGCAAAAATAGCTAGTTAGGGTAGAGGGAATTTCCCTTGATGAAGAGAGGCACACCCAAGCCATTATGAAGATGTAGAATGATGTGGTAGTACAAACTAGGTCTCCCATTGTAGCTAGAAGATCAAGGAGGGTACATGCAAAATGGTGCCTTGTGGGCAACAGTGGGGTGGTGTGGTGGCCTTATGCCAACTTTCTTAGTTGTGGTGAGTGGACTTGGAATGGATGTGCCTCTTGGACCAATGGGGGGATTTGGTAATGGGCTTGGTGAAGGTGGTACCTTGTCACTATGCAAGGAGCATTTCTTCAATGGTTAATCAAAGTTTGGAGATGATGGAGCTTCAACACCACCTTGGTGGCTTGAATTTGAATCAACAAGGGAGCATTAGAGATAACCAACAATTTGGAATGAGTAGCAAAATTCATATCCACAAAAGAGTAGGCAAAAATTGTAGCTAAATGCAAAAAAAAAATCTCCCAAAATGATAGTATGCCAAGTGAATAGTTTAGGCTTTAAAGGGTGAAAAATAATGTATTTGATACCAAGCATCTTGAGCATGAACACAATATCAGACTAGGTGTGGAGAGACTGTAGGTTTCCCATAAAAATAACATCTTTGATTGGAAAGGCCAAGCTTAACCAAAGAGGGGGCAATAGGTAGACTTTGATATACCAAACCAAATGCAAATTAGGACACTTTGGACATAACAATAGCACATTGGATTGTCTAAAATCTTTTGGCGTAAATAAAACCGGGCTACTCTAGAAACCATCTATCGTTATACTTGTGAATCACTAGAACATGAGGCGAGAGCTACTTCTAACCTTTCCTTAGAGTGTACTTATGAAAACGAGTGTTGACTTACCACTTCCAATCCTTCCCCCAAGGCTTGAGAGATCTCATAGAGATTTTATGTAGATGCTGAGAAGGTGCAAAGTCAATTATAACTTGATACATTCAAAAATTGATTTGGATTAAATTAAACTTTACTTTAGCTTGAGGCTGAGATAACCATGTGGAATTGACCTTAGAATAAAGATTCTATAGATGTTGGATTCTTCTTTTGAAGGACTTGAGGGAATGAATTTAGGGAGTAGTTACTGTAGACACGTAAAATGTACCGATTGACATTGTGCATTTAATCCCGACTACTAACATCGTTTCATCCTGGATCATCCTTCGGTCTAACCATTAAATTCATCAATTTCCTTCCCTTAATTAAATAAATCATTTTATCTAATTAAGTCACCTATTTTGTTAATTAAATCAATTAATCTTGATCTAATTAATCCTATTTAATTAAATAGTCAAATTTATTTAATTTCTAAAGTCTATTAAATTAAATAAATTAAAACCTTATTTAGTTTAATCTAACATCATCTCTTTTAATTAGATAAATCAAAATCTTTATTTAATTAATCTCTTATCACCACCTTCTCATATTTGATTTAAATAAATCCATAAATTCAAGTCAAATAGGTCACATAAGCTAATCCTCTTCATTAAATTAATTAACTTTGATTAATTTAATCTCTTGTCATGTCCCATCCTCTAGCATTTACCACTTGCACATGAAAATAGATTTAATTGATTTATTAAATCTCTATTTTCGTCAACAAGGCATCTTTTGGAATATTCTCCAAGTTTGAATTCAAAATCCAAGTTGACATGTACATCCAACAATGCTTTTAACTCTATCTTACATGTCCTTTGCCTTGAGCCAAGTGGCATTCAATGCTTCTTTCTTCCCTCTTGCAAGTCATTTCAACAAAATTCAAATTCAAAAATAAGCATTTATTGGCACAATCCTCAAAACTTGCACATCCTCCATCCACTCATGGGTTGACAAATGACATCTTGCCATTGGTTGAATGTTAGTCCCACATTGCTCAATTTTGGACATTCATCCTTCAATTCATTCTATAAATGAAGAGCTCCTATCCTCATTTGATCATCCACAAATTATGTAAAGTTACCATGCTCAAATATCTATCAAATTTCATCCATCACCATTGAGTTCTTAGCTAGGTTATGCAGGTTTTTGGCTTGGAGCTCTCATCAAACATCAACAAAGTGGATCACTCATCAATTATCATCAACATACGTCAATCTTGCATCATAGGAGTTGGGAAAGGGCCAATTTTCACATCAAATTGGCACCAATTCCCCCATGGGATCGTGAGTTTTCTAGCTTAATTATGACTCAATCTTTATTTTGTTGTTTTCATTGTGTTCTTCATTGTTTTTCCTAATTTAAGCTATGTTAATGGATTTCATGGGGAATCCTTGTTCTTGCTTGCAATCTCTAATCTAATGTGTTTATTCTTATTGTTTTGTAGGTGTTAGGATTGGGGTTCGCACAGTTGCAAGTAGTTTCTATTTAAAAAAAATGGTGGGGGACTACCATACAAAATGATTGTTGATGGATAAGCTATTATGAAATCAATCTCTATTCCAAAGTTGCCATGGGTTATAGATTCCTAGGCTTTCCATACTTTTGGCAACAAAGGCACTATTGATTTTGATGGTTTTTGGAGTAATGGCTAAAGAATGAAATCCAAGTCCATTTAGGTTGAACACCCATAAGGTGAGCTAGAAGCTATGCAATTTCTCAACAAAATTTACTAGGCTTCATTACCATCACAATTTTGGCTATCGATTTAACACAAAACAATAGCTTGTTTATGAATATAAATGAGATTTGGCCCTCTTGAATCCCTATAGGTAAACAATAGATATCTAGTGTTAATGTGTGATTTTTTTTATATTGGTGAGAATTGGCCCAAAGGAAGTCCCTTATAATCTTTTTCTATCTTGCAGTATGATGCCTTGGAGGGCACCCACGAAGGGGAGTAATAAACATGAGTCATAACTAGAATTTTAGAGCAAATATGCAATTTACCTTCTAGTGAGAGTAGTTTGGTGATTAAAAAAGGCAAGCAAATTTTCATTTATATCAATAACATATTTGCTAAAGCATGGATTGGTTGGCTTGAAAGGTAAAAGGGATTCCTAAAATTAAAAAAGTCTTTGTGAGTAATGGATTTCCATCTAAAAATATGGAGCCAAGCTAGGGGCTAAGAAAAAACTTGCTTATAATACTACACTTTATTCCATTGAATGGTAGAGCCAAAGGCTAGGCAAAAAATATCAAGGCATTTGAAGGCTTGGTGAACATTATCTTCATCCTCAATAAACATCAAGAATAAATCATTCGTAAAGTGCTAATTGACTTATTATTGAGAAGCACTACTAGGTAGATAAATAGTTTAACCATAAGTCAATTTAGTTTCTTGGTTTTAAAATTTTTGGAGGTTCCTACTGTGAACACCAGAAAATGGAATGCACAACTTCCCTTATCCACACCTAAAAGGGGAATGAAGGAAGAGGAATTCGATTTCACAAAGTTCACACTCAAGAACAAATCCTTGAGATTCCAATGCAAGAGAGATTGAAATCTGTCAAAGGGGATTGTTCTTAAGGCTGGAAAGTGATAAAGAAGATAAACTACTAATGCAAAACTAAGAAAATGCAAAGTGTTTGAAAACATGCTGTGATATGCAAAATGACCTAGAAATGAAAGTAAACTTTAACAAAAATTAATGAGATTGGAGAGGTGCATTTGGAAACTAGAAAGTGATGGAGAGGAGCTTTGGAGTCCTGCAAAATTCATTGTTGAAGCCTACTGGGACACTTATGCCATGCTGGGCGACTTAGTCCTATTTCAGAGAAATTCTGTTGGAACAAGTTTCAAACAAAAGGGTACTTAGAACTGCAGAAACCACTTTTCAGGCTTGGTAGTGGGACTAATTCGCCATTGATGGTGACTTGGTCCACTTTCAAATTTTGAGAAATTCAAAAGTGCAATCTATAGCTCCCAGTCTGCTCTTTCTGTTCCTCCAGGTGTCCAGATTCGAAACCCTGATTTTTGAGGCTATAAGTGACTTTTTGTGTAGATTTGACCTTGCCAATAGGGAGATGACTCCAACAAGTTTGAAACCTATTCTTCAATCATGTCCAAGTCATCAAAGCACCTAGACCTACAATCACACAAAGGAAGAGAGAAAATGTTGATTGTTAGGGATTGGGGGTTTGCCTTGGTCAAACCTTGTTTAGGTAATTAAACCAAAATGATGAAATAAAATAATGAAACATGAAACAATGTAATTAGAAACCTACCATGATGATGGATCTTTGAATTGTTGCAACAATGGATGAAGAATCTTGCTCTTGAATGCCTTAGAATAGAGCTTGAATGCTATCTTGAATGCTATCTTGAATGCTTGATTCTTGCTTGCTTTACTTGGCAATATGGATGAATTATGAATTAGGGTTAAAGGTCTCTTTTTATAGAGAGTTAAGTGAATGGTTAGAATAAGGATCACAATCAAGGGCCAAGATTAAAATTTTTAGAAAATAATTTAATCAAGGGTGGAAGTTAATTGAGACATGGATATATAAGGACTTGAGATGGAAGATAATATTGGCATAGACAAAGAGGTGATAGGAGAATTTAGGTGGCCAACATAGGAGAAATAAATAAAATATTAATTTTATTTATTTAAAAAGAAAGGTGAGAACAAATAATTAGATGATTAAAAATAATTATTTAATTATAGAGGAAAGGTGGAGTGTTAAACATTAAATAATTTAAAAATAATTATTTAATGGAGAGAGAAGGGATAATTAAATAATTAAATTAGGGAGATAATGAAAGGATAAATAATTAAATATTTAATTATAGAGAGAAAAGGTTAATGAATAACTAAATAATTGAAATAATTATTTAATTATAGAGGAAGAGGGAAGAGCTAACTTTTAAATTAAAATAATATTTAATTCAAAAGTGGGAGGGGGAGAGGACCATTAGACTTAAATGCTTAATAAAAGTCTAGAAAAGTGTGAAAGTCATTTACAATTCTTTACAACACCTTTACAAGACATGCATTTTATTCAATTTGCAAAAGTCTAAGACCTAATGTGGATGTGTAAAACACCTCACAACACTAGATCAAGATGATATTAAGTCCAATTTATTATTAATTATCCCCAAATCAAGCAAGGAAAAAGGGATACTTGTTTGGTGTCCACACATTCAATGAATGTTTGGAATGCATAAGAGCAATCTTAAGCTTTGGGTTTGATAGTTGCTCTCTTTGTTTCTGCCATCATTGGAACCTACAAAGAGCTTGTTATCTAGTTGTAGTATCTACACATTGATAGACCGAGTTTGTTGTGTAAGAGGCTTTTTCCTTGGTGTTGAAGTTAAAAATGTTACTTTTTCTAAATAATTGTAATGGTGAAATAAGCAATACCCATGCCATTGTCCATTTAATTTTGTGTCCACTTTGATGGAAATTCCTTTATTATTTCACTCCATTGCACTTATTCTCATGCATTTGCTATCTACTTATTTCTATTTCATAATTAACACACTTCCATATGTTTTCTTTCTACCTTAAGATCACCACCTTGGCTTAGGATTAATCAAATTCAACCTCAAGGAGTGTGGGAATGATCTCCAAATTCAAATTCTAACTTTTCTTGCCCATTTCTACTAGCTATTATGAGTTGAGATAACCCATATTTGTGTGACATGTTGCCATGTCATGGTATTTGAAGATATTTGATATGTAATTAGTTCATGGGAGATCACATGCTAGAATTATTAAAGTACACTTTGATTTCTAAAGGGCAATGAATAATTAGGTCTACATCATCATCATCTTATATGCCATCTATATGTCTTCATGTTTTATGTTTGGTATTACTCCCCATTATTAATTTGGCTTGCCAAGGGGTTTGAACTATGAGAACCTATTCACATATTTAGTCAGTAAGCTCTTCAAAGGTGTCTCTAGACACCACTTTGACAAATTTAGATATCAAAAAGGTAAATGTGAGTATTTTTTGGGGCACATATTTTTCCAATTTAATCCCATACAACATAGATCAAGTTTGTGTGGTAGATTAGGGTCACAATTGTTGGGATCAAACTTGTGATAGATGAGTTTGACCACCATTTTTTGTGGTAGTGTGAATTTTAAAATAACCATAAGATCAAGGTGATTAATTTTTTAGAGGAAATGAATAAATTTAATACATCATCAATGCCATTTCTTGATCATAAACCATAGAGTTAAGCACACCTAACCACTTGTTTAATTATCATATTTATTTTTCTTCAATTGTCAAGTTCCAATTCTATTATCTAGGTTAATTTGTGTGCGTTTTGATTGCACATTTATGTAAGTAGAATAGAAAATTTACACAATTTAGGGAAAATATTTATTTTCCTTATTTTTTGGTGAACTTGACATTTTCTTACAATATTATAGGGCCAAAAATTACCTAATTTTAGATGTTCACCTTATATTTTTGGGTAATGCAAGCATTCCTCACCTTAGGATCATATCACCTAACAAAATGGAAAGTTTGGACTATTGAAATCTTCAAGGACACTTGCACTACTTGATGCTAGTGCTCAATCATCTATGCTACATAGTGCAAGTGCTTATATTCAAATTTTAAACAATGAATTTACCTCTCTTTGTGCCTTAAGTCCTTTTTCCCTCCAACACCTACAATGACTTGGAAATTAGAAAACTTACAACCATTTTCCTCCAACACATCGGTGAATTGTAGATATTCCATGAGAGAGCAAGGTATATTATTTAAGTATGAATATTTGAAGATCAAAAACTTCCTAGTGCCATTGAAGCCATGCAATATTTGTGATTTCCTTCATTTTCTTCCATTTCTATAATCTATTTCACCATTTCCCTCATATGAAGCTATTTTTGAACCCAATTCCTTTCATTATATTCAAATCCCAAATTTGAAAATTCTTCCCGTTATTCTCCTAACTAAATTTGAGACATTTCTATCCTTTTTCCACTATTTGCATCCATAATTTATAAATATTTGTCTCCTCACTTTCTCTCCATAACAATTATATGCTACTTGTTTTCTTAATTTATCTTAGGGTTTGATCTTGTGATCACTATACCTTGCAGACACCATATTCACCTTATCACTATGCCTACATGCACCTAAGTTTTCCAATCATGTTATGTGAAGGTTGAAATATACCAAAAAGGGGGCTGATTGAGGTAATTTCTCTTACAACACACCCTTTTCCCTCTTGTTTCAAATTTTAGCATGAGATTTCTTACTATTGGGAAAAAATGAGTATTGTGCAAGTAGGGAAGGTGATATAGATCATAGAAGAATAATTCGTATGAATTCTAGAACTCTTGCAACCTTGAACATTAAGTCTAGAAGGGCCTTCTATGCCTTTGAACTATGTACTTGCACCCCTAAACTTTAGTTGAACACTTTATTTGTAAAAGATCTTCATTCAAGACCAAAAATTCACCAAAGTAGTATTTCAAACTCCCTAGTCTATTTATAGTGCTATATAAGTAAGATTCTAGGGGCAAATGCTTCATTTTTATGTAACATTTCAATTTACACTAAATTTTTTAGTTCATATACACTCTATTATAGATTATATTTAGATAGTTCCAATATTGTATTTCTACAAATCTCCAATTTCTCTTACACTTAATACAAAGAAATAAATCTTTCTATCTTCTAGGTATTCTATGTTTAGGGAGTACCAAAATTTATCTTTCAATGACTTGGGGTTTCCCATTATAGTTTCTTCTCCTTCATCAAGGTTTGAAATTTATTTTTCCACTAACATCTTTATTTTAGATCTAATTAAGGTATGGATCCATCTTTCTTCATGCATTATCAATTTATTTATATTATAGTTTAGACATTTATTATGTGATCTTATCTTTCTCACACCCCAACCATCCTTGTTTTGGGCTTTAATGTTCTATTTTGTATTTATTTAATATCTGATTATTGAATTGATCTTATCTTTTACACCTTATCACATCCCGCTTTTGAAACCCTCTATACTATGATATTTTGTTTTGTATTTTGATTATGAACCTAAAAACTTGAATTTTGAACAATTAGAATATGTGAACAACCAATATTATATCAGGTTGATATAGTTTTATTAATGTTACACCCCAAATTTTGATTTGTAATTACTTTTAACTTTTACGTTAAAAATGTGTTCTTGACATTAATGGATGATTATATGTACGTTGATATTTTGGTGAAATTGTAAATGCAATGAAAAATGTTTCATTTGTAATGATTATTAATTTTAATCAATGATTATGATATTGTGGATAATAAAAAACTATGTTGATGACTTTCTAAGTTGAATGTACCTGATTATATTTTACCCTCCAAGATGGAGAGGGAGAGTATCACTAGAGAGAAGAGTATAGACATGGGTAAATTCCATTGTTGAGTCGATCACATACTCAAATAAGACTTTGTATCAAATCCAGGTAACCCTAGTATTATCATTGAGTTTATCTTGTGTCTTGGCTAGTGTGGTTGGGTCATATGGTTAAGTCATAATCATTTTAGATCTTTTGATTAAGTCTTTAGCAATAATCAAAAGGAGATATTATTATTATTATGTCTTACTATCTTTACAATTTACCTATTGTTATAAAAGTTTATTTGATTATTATTTGAATGAAACCTATATATATATAAGTGAATGATGTTGTTCACTATCTATTGATGTCAAATGTATAAACAAATTTCTTATAGTCAGTGGCTCAAGAAGTTGCACTAAAAAGCTCTGGAGAATGCTTCACATTCTTCTGCATTTGAAGATAAGGTCATGTAGTTTGAAATATAGATTGAATCAAGTATGAAGCATGTGTGTTCCTATGTTCAGAACATAGAAGGAACTACAAAAGTTTCTTGAGTTAGTAGAGTGAAGATTATGTTGTTGCAGTCATGGAAGGTTTAGAGAAACACTCTGCATTTCTTTGCAGTTGTTGTGGTCTTGCAATTTGGAGGATGAGTTTACAATATATATCATCTTATCCCTTCAAGTTTCAGTTGTTGAAGTATAGCACAAGTTGAGTTCTCAATGTTCTATCTCAAGATTGTGTTGTCTGGGTTTGCAAAAGATACTAGTTTTGTGTCTATTTGCTTGCGCTAGCATGATGTTGCATAAAGTTGTAAAAGGAGGGCATGAAAATGTTTTTGAATATCATTCAATTCTTGTAATGTAATCCATGTTATGTTATTTGGTCTCTTTGGTACCACTTATGGTCTGGATCTAATATTTTGTGGGTTAAATGTTTGTTGGGATGACTTGGTACATTAAGTTGTTTGTGCCAAGTTTTATGGAGCACTCTAGCATGGGATTGTGTGTAGAGGTAAAATAGGTCCTTCTTATCTCCTAGTTTGGATTTCCCTTTCTCGCAGATGTTTTGAGCTGAATTATTATGGCTGTTGTACATTTCATGTCTACACGGTTTAGTTTGGCCAACAAGGAGAAAGTTTTTGATGCCTGCGGAAGGTATAAATGAAGGATCAAGTGTGTGATCAAAGAAGTGTTATGTGTTCAATTTAAATACCAAAAGTAGTGAGATGAAGGTAGATGAATGAGTGTGAATGTATAGAGAAGTGTTTGATGTATGTTGAAGGCAATGAGTTGAAAGAAAAAGAGTATAAGTGAAGTGTTGAAGGTAGTGAGCCGAAAGAAGTGTGTAAGTGAATGATAGAGGTAGTGAGCTGAAGACAAAAGTGCATATGTGATTGTTGGAGGTAGTGAGCTGAAAGCATAAGTGAAGTGTTGCAGGTAGTGAGCTAGAGGCAACATAGGTGTTGCATAGGAAGTTGTTTATCTGATTCTTTAAGTGTTGTATTCCAAGGTTGCAACATCTTTTCTATAAGTGTTGTATTTGGCAGGGAGTTGTAAACTTCCTTTGGTTTTATCCATAAAATGAGTTTTAAATCTTGTTTATTTTTGTGAGGCTGGATTTGGACAGTAGCTCCAAGCAACTTTCTCAATGTGGTTTTTACCTATAAACAATGATTTTGGTTTTCCCTCACAATGCTTTACTCCTCCTAGGGTTTTTCACCTAAAAAGGAGAAAGGAGATTGAAAAGGGTCCCAAAATGCAAGGGTTTACACTCAAAGCCTATGTAAATGAGATGTATTATGCTTAATTAAGATTTCCTAATGCTCTGATATGAAATTGAAATGTTCTAATGATGCAAAACTAGAAAATGTAGTGTTAGAAAACATAATGTGATATGCAAAAATGCCTAAAAATGCAACTTAAATGATGAAATAATAGAACAAAATGAAAGAGGTGCACCTGGAATCTGAAGCTTGATGTTGGGAGATTCTAGAATCTTGAAAAAATTGATTGAAAATGTTGATTGAAACACTTACACTAGGTGGGGTGACTTAGTCCCAGTTTCAAGAAACTTTGCTAGAATAGGAATCTGCTAAATGGGTATTTAGAAATGTCAAAATAAGTTTTCAGGCTCGGAAGTAGGACTAATTCGCCACTAGTGGCGAATTAGTCCTCCTGCAAATCTCGAGGAATTCATGACAAAATCTTGAAGTCTCAGGTTTGCACTTTCTTTTCTGATAGGTGTCTGCACTTGATTCTACAGAGAACGGGGTAGAAAGCCTCTCCAATCTTGAACTAGGGTTGTGTTGACTTGATTGACTTTGTAGACTTGTTGACCACCTTTCAACACCTAATTGCTTGATAAATTTGCATACAAAAGTCTCCACACACACATGCAATAGGGAAAAAATGGTTGAGGGTTAGAGAATAAGGGTTTGCCTTGGTCAAACCCCACTTTGGTAATCAAACCCTAAACAATGAAATGAAAAGAGTTAGATAAATAGATAACATGCAAATGTCATAAACTTACCATACCTTTGATGCTCAAAATTTGAAGATATACAATGAAGTGCTCCAATAGATTGACTTGATAATGATTGATTGAATGATGCAAAGTGCTCAAATTTTTGATTGATGTTTTGTGAATGCAAGTGAATGAGGAGAAAAACACTTATTTGTACCCGATTTTATTAAAATTTTCTGAAAGTAACACATCACAGGTCGACCTCAAGGGTTAGAGGAAAAATTCTTGCTAGAATTTTAAAATTATTTTGAGTTTTGTACCAAAAAGGACTAATTCACTCCTATTGGTGACTTTGTCCCACTTAAGAAAATTAAGTGGGTGTTAGGAATTTTGGGGCATTAAAAGTTGTCTAACGAGAATATTCTCAAAAACACACTTGAAAACGGTCGGGAAGTACATTAAGGGGTCAAATAAAGCATAAGAAAGGTGTAAATAGTGAAATTAAGCCTAGCAAAGTGTGAAATATTGTTACAAGACTTTACAACACTTCAAAATAGGACTTAATAAGTGATGAAAAGGTGATTTTTAGGTGAATTGTAATGAATAAAGTCTAGAAAAGTGAAATGTTTTACAACACTTCACAACACCTACACAAGACATCATAATTTAAATGTTTAGGACCTAATGTGAATGTTTAACCCAAATTACAACATTAAACCCAAGCAAAATCAAGCCAAAGTCCATTAGAAAGAATCAAGTGAGCATAAAAATGTCAACTATACATTTTTTGGCGACACGTTACCTTGTAGGGTTTTTCACGTAAATATGGTGTTGTGGTTGTGTGTTGTGTTTTGAATGTTTTATCTGGTTAAGATAGTAATAAGTTTTGATTAATAAGTTTGAATTGGAATAAATTGAGGGATATATTGATTCACCCCCCTCTCATTATATTTGTGTGTTCTAACAATTTGTATCAGAGCAATGTTCAAAGTTTGTCATTATTGATGTTGTTTGGAAACATGAGCATGAGGTGCATATATTGTATGATCCAGTGTTTTGATTGATGTCAACATTATTATGATCATTATAGCATGTATTGGAAGCATTCTTGAAGACATTTGGATAGAACAAGTTGATCCAAAAAACATGGTTATACAAGAATTTGTCTGTGTTCCTTCTAACAATATCGTGGTTTAGTGCGTCAGTTTTTGGGTCAAAGTACTCCACTGCAAGTTGATATATCTCTTTGTGATTCTAATTGTAGGCTTGATATCATTAGTTGCATCTACATTTAATATTTTGTGACATTTTGTGAAGTATTCTGAAAGATATGGATGATAGAGTTTAGCCTTGTATATTGCAGTCATTCCTTGTACAGTGTATCAGTGTGGGAGATTCCACATTTCTTTGCGGATAATTATTTTGTTTTGCGATGATGAGGATAAGCTAATAGTTTTCATTTGAGTGGGAATTCAAAGGAAGGTCAAGTTTTGAAGTCACACATATGGAAAATTGTATGTGCATATGAAGGTTTTGTGTTTAGGTCTTATTTTGGGCCGACCTAACATGTTTGATGTTTTGTGGAGGACAAGCAAGTAATTTTATCTTATGTGAGATCTATATTAGGTACATCCCAACCTATCTTAAGGAGAATTTAATTTTGAATTATGGTACAAGATGTGGATTTAATGTTTTGAGGATGATATGTTTAATTTTGTGTGTTACTTCTAATTAGGCCGACCTAATTAAAGTTACACTTGATATATATATATATATATATATATATATATATATATTCAATATTAACTTTAGAGTTTTTGTGGTGTGTGTGGTGTGATGATGATGGCTTGAGATCATCAATTGCATTTACATTTAAGATTTTGTGACATTTTGTGAAGTATTCTGAAAGATATGGATGCCAGAGTTTAGCCTTGTATATTGCAGTCATTCCTTGTATAGTGTATCAGTGTGGAAGATTCCACATTTCTTTGTGGATAATTATTTTGTTTTGTGATGATGAGGAAAAGCTACTAGTTGTCATCTGAGTGGGAATTCAAAGGAAGATCAAGTTTTGAAGTCACACATATGGCAAATTGCATGTGCATATGAAGGTTTTGTGTTTAGGTCTTATTCTTTTTCAACCTAACATGTTTGATGTTTTGTGGAGGACATGCAAGTAATTTTATCATATGTGAGATATATATTAGGTCCATCCCAACTTATCTTAAGGAGAATTGAATTTTGAATTATGGCACGAGATGTGGATTTAATTTTTTGAGGACGACATGTTTAATTTTGTGTGTTACTTCTAATTAGGCCGACCTAATTAAAGTTACACTTGATATGGATATATATAGTCAAGATTAACTTTGGATTTTTTGTGGTGTGTGTGGTGTGATGATGATAATGATGAAGGTGCAATAGAGAAAGTAGATTGTATGTGAGTAGTGAGAGACATATGAAATGTATGGTGCTTGTTTGTGTTTGGGGCAAGGGCCCAAATAGCCAATGTGTCTCATTTAGGACTGAATGCATACCCAAATAGTGCATAAAATGATTCATTTTCAATTACAAATACCTGAGTGTTATTTTTCCTTACAATATCAAGGGTAATAGCTAACACTATTTCCCATTTAGGTAATAAGAGAATACCACTTTCCTTGACTAATTTTCTTCTTTCTTCTGGGTCATCTCCTTTTGTTCTGCTTTCATTTGAAGCACTAACCTTTCTGATATTCCTTCCCTTGATTGATCAAGGAATTTATTCATCTCTTCTTTCAATCTTATCTCATATTCATCCCTTCTATTTCTTCACACAAATTCCTTAAACACTTCACTATGCACAAACGTGCCATCATCCATGAACCTTTTATAGGGTTCATCTTTGATATCATCAAAATTATCAATTCCTCCCAAATCTTCCTTAGTAATCCCATTTTATGGGGGTGGTAAGTCATCATATCTATGAGGAGATGACATTCGTTGCATGATTCCATATGTAGTTACAACTTATTCATCCTTAGAGTTTGGTGGATAGTCAACAAGTTGAGCTTTTTCAACTTTTCTCATCTTTGGTGAAGATTCCATTGGTGGTGAATCAATATCAATGAATTTATGTGGTGGAGAATGGGTGCTTGATGCATTGGTTTTGAAGATCTTGACTCAACTGATGGAGAAGGAGAAGCCCTTGTCTGTTCCTTCATCAAAATTCCTTTGGGCCTCCTTGTAAAAACATAAGGCCTTTTTGGAGGCTGATATGTTGGCCTCTCTTCTAGTACATGAGCTTTTCCTTTATCTTATTCTTGAACCTTGGGTGCCTCCCCAATAATTCTGTCAAAATTCTACAAGATGGCCTTAATTTTTAAGACCAAATTGTCTATATTTGTGTATACTCCCTTGAAAGAGGGGTCTCTTTTTCTTTTAACATTCTCAAATTTCTCAAAAGCAATCCAATTTTCTTTTCTAGCATCAATCTCCATGTCAAATTGGTTTCTAATAACATCCTCAACATATTCAATCCCATGATAAAACCTTGACATGTTCATTCTTTTCCTCAAGGAATCAATAAATCCTTCTAGACCATAGTTTTTGGCCCTTTTTGGCTTCATCCTATAAAGATTAAGTACCTCAAGAATTTGTTTCTATCAATCCTTGTTCATATCAAAGTTTGAAAATATTGTGAGGTGTGGGAAGAAAGAACCTTTTTTCTGATTGGCCAAGTGGGCCCCTTCAACATAAGACAATTGCCACATTACTTCCAAAATCCAACACTTAGTGGCACAAACCTAGGCAACACATATGGAGAAACAGGGCTCCCATATACCCTTAGAATAGTGTAATCTAAGTATACAATCACATCTCCCCAATTGTGCTTGATTCCCAATTCTAGATTTCTCTCAGCTAGCCTTAGAAAATCATGCAATTTAGTTGACACTATCAATACTTTACCTTTCAAGAAATACATTAGTTTATCAACAAATAAATTGGTGAAGGTCACATAGTTTGGTTGTGGAGAATGCCTATCAAGCAAATGTGTCCACATTTGTACTGGGAGTTCCTCACCCTTTTTATCCTTTGTCTTGATCTATAAATGATCACCTAAATCCTTCCTTCCCCAAGCTAGGAATATGTGGCACAAAAGTAAATACCACCAAAACATCACTCCCATCTCCCCTTTCTTAATGGATACCAACCCCTTATGAATGACATATAATAGGTAAGAAGCAAAGTCATATTCCTCATTCACCATTAGGTTTTGGATGTTTGCAACCATAAACATGAAAGCAACATGCATATTCTCTAGAGGAGTAAATCCTAGAACTTGGCACAATGTGTGGTATGTTTTGGAAAAATACCCTTCAAAACCATCCACTTAAAAGGGTTCTTGTTCTATAGATGAGATGAACTAACAGTCCTTCTATGATTGTCCTTAAATTTGAGACTAGGTAAGAGAATTTCCCTGTAAGTACTTTTATTCTTCTCATACTATCTTCTAAATTCCTCTAGGATGGGCTTGCTTGTAGAAGGGTTTAATTGGAAGACATCAATAATTAACTTCTTATCCAATTTTTCCATCCTACCACCCAAGTGTGTTCTCACAACTTTTATATTTTCATCATAGTTGGTAGCTATTTATTTTACCATATCCACATCAAGGTAGACATTAGGGACAACCAATTTACCTAAGTCTAATCTCCACACATTGCAAGTTGGAACGAGGGAATTCTTCTTCCCGTACCAATGCTTAAACAAATCCCAATAAGATAGGGTTAATTTCGTATCTTTGGTGCAGATCATGGGTAATCAAACTCAAAATAACCTTAAACAAGTGCCTTTGTTAATCAAAAAGTGGGTTTTCCTTAACAAACCCTCATTCTTGCTTGTAACCTTTAAAAAATGAAAATTGGACATATCTTTTGACTCATACCTGATCTACAAAAAAGGGGAGCCATTTAGGATACCCATTTGACCATTCTTACGCATATCCAAAAATAGGGTAGGGTTGCTGATGAGAGGCTCAAAGATACTCTCATATTAATCATTTTATGTTTAAAAGACTTGTTATTTTTGTTAATTAACATGACTGGCGGTAGAATATAGACTAATATATTTAATTACTTTTCTTTATGTTTAGCTAATTTGGTAGATATATTTGAGGTAGTGTTTTATGTTAAATGTGTTGCTTTCATGATAATATTGATGAGTTAATTATGCAGTGTTAATATTTTACTACCATAATTGGTATCCGTTTCTTAAGGGTTTTATTTAGGGTATTTAAAAGACTAATGATCAAGTTAAACTCCCTGTTTAATCAAGGAAGATAATCACGCCATTGATCAGCCCAACTGGATGATGAATCACTCAAATCCAAATCAACTTATTTTGTAGTTAGTTTGGGAATTTCTAGTCCCAGTGCCGATCTGGCATATTTCTCTATGTCTATTCTCAGTTCTGTTTTAGTTCTACTTTAGTTTGGATGCCTTGAATCTTGGTAGTTAATGCCATGTTGTGAATTTATATAAGGATATAGTTATAAATATCCATGTTTCGATTTTAGATAGAAGTTAGATAATTTTCAGCTACAAAATCTTGTAATGGTTACAATACTTTGTTCTGCATCCTGATTTGATCAATTTGAATGAAGAAAAAAAGTTAACTTGAATTACTGTGTTAAGAGGTCTTACCTGAGGAAGAGTAGGACCCACTCAACTAAAGGAACTGATCTTGTTTGGTATTTTTTGAGTTTATGTTATTTCTGTTCATGAATATTAAATCTGAAGTGTTAGATGTTAAATCTGGAATGTTAAGTTAGTTTGAATCACTTTCAACAATTGTGGTTGAATCGCTCTTAAGTTTAGTTTATCATAATTAGAATGGTTTGTTAGATTCATCATAAAGTTTATTAAGATATTCAATTTTAGATGTTTGCAAGAATTAAGTTTGGTGATTATCTGCTAAGCTAAATTGAAGCAATGATGGGAACTTATGGAAAGTTGGAATTGAAGTTTGTTGGAAATTTTTTCATGGAAATTAGTATTTATGTTTTCTAGATTAATCATTATTTCCTTGCAATTCATTTTTGTTCTTTAAAATAGTATTTATTTTCTAGCAAATCTTAAGATGGACATTTATAATAATATCCTTTATTGAATTCAAAACATGGTGTTAGCCACCAAGATACAAGGCATCTAAACTAAAGACTAAAACAAAACTGAAAAATAGATAGAGGGAAAATGCCAGATCAATGGTGGGACAAGAAGTTCCTAAACTGACTAAGAGGAGCTGATTTGAAACTTCAGTGATTCATCATCCAGCTGGAGCGATCAGGAGCGTGATTGTCTTCATGCGGTTAAATAGGGAGTTTAACTTTATCTTTGAACTAAGTCATCAATCATCAGTATTAAATACTCTGACTAAGATCCTCAAAAATAGGATACTAATTATGATAGTAAAAGATTCAAACAACATAATTAACTCATCATTGTCACCACAAAAGCAACACATTCAATGCAAATAATTACCTCTAATATATTTACTAATTTAGCCAAACATAAAGTAAAACAAGTAAATATATCAACATATAGTCTGCCGCTAGTCATGTTAATTAATAATATAACCAAGTCTTTTAAACCATAAAATGACTATTTAAAAGTATTTCTGAGGCACTCATTAGTTGCTTTGTACGGAGGGGCTCAAAATTTGACTGTCCTACTTTTAAGATGGTTTTCTTTGGATTGTCTACACCCAAATGCAAGCAAAATTTTATTAGTAACTTCATCAAAATAGAAAACTATGAAATATACTCTAAAGGGTTTTTAGATACCCTCAAAACATAACTTTTACCAATTTTTAGAGATTTTTGATCGAGGGAAGAAAATATATGGAATTTTCTTGCTCACTAGAAACCCTAGGGCAGATTCAGACCTGTTACAAAAAATGCTATAAATTTCTCTAAATTTAATGAAATTTAAACAAACCAAAACCAAATGAAACCTAACTCAATTATCTTTCCAACTATACCATTATAGGTAAAAAGGTTGTGTAACCGCGTCAAATTGACATAATGCATCCATTCGACAAATAAATCAAGTTTATTTATCAATCTCCTAAAGTCATCGGTTTAAATCAAATAAATCAAACTTGATCCTATCATCATCTCTTTGATTAAATAAATCATTTATTTAATTAAATATCAAATCATCATTCATCTCCCTTTAATTTGATTTAAATCCCTAAATCAAGTCAAAAGGTCAAACTCATCCTAATCATCATCCTAGCTAATTAATCCCGATCTAATGCTAATCTCATCCCACTTGCATTCTCTAGATTTGGCCACTTGCACATGAAATTGCAATTAATTGATTTATCAAAATCTTTATTTTCAACTTGGCATAAAGGAAGAATATTCTCCAAGTTTGAATCTCCCCCCAAGTGGACATGTACACCCAACATAGCATTTATGAGGCCTTACATGCCTCTTACATGTCCCCTTCCAAAGTCAAACTCATTTCATTGCAAATTTGAATTCAAATTTTCCCTCTCATGGGCACTCTTCCCAAATCTTGCACATACATCCACCAATCACATGATGACAAGTGTCCTCCTATCATTGGCAGAATCTTTAGTCCCACATTGGTCTCTCTTCAACACTTAGCATTTGAAATCTTCAAATAGAGGCTTCAACATTGAGCAAATCCTCCACAATCTCACAATCTTGCAAGGTCACTCTCTTCATTTGAGATTAGATCTTGTCCATCATCTCCATCATCTATAGCAATTTCATCATCTTAAGCTTATTGATCAAGGATTGGTAAAGGGTCACTAGCACATGTGACACCAATCCACTATGAGATAGAGTTTGATCATGTCTTTTATATGCTTTCTTTAGTTTCTATTGTTCCATTTTATTGCATGATTGACATGTTTCATTATTTCATAGGGATGTTAAAATGTTGTTTTGTTTTAAACTAACCATTTGCAGATTTTAGCATCCACAAAATGGCGCTAGAAGGAGGGCAAGAAAAGGCAGAAAGCTTTTTGCAGGATTTTCTTTAAAACCTTTTCAATATATTGTTTTGTTACTCTAAGTTTTTGCTTCACATTGACTTGCCACATTCATTGCTTCAACTAAATATTTCATTTGAATACCTTATCAAAATTTGAAAGCATTATCTTTCAACTAAAGTCTTTGTTTCTTTGGACATATCCACTACAGTCAATGACTTAGAAATTATTTCATCAACTGTAGAATTTAGATTGACAGTTTTAACAGGTCATTCAACATACACAGGAAGGTCTAGCTCAGCACATTTGACGCAAAAGAACGCATCGCACAATCTTATGATGCTGCCATCATTGGATCCCATAGCTTTAAAGTAATTACCAGCTTCATATCGATCGGGCGTCCCACATCTATGCTTGGTCTACATTTTAAATCTCGTATTCATCACACTATTAGTACGCTTTACATTAAATCACTGTCTGTATTTGGTTGGCATCCTAAAATCACTTTGTCTTTGCTGGCAATCTCCATGTAGCACATACAGTGTGGTGTGTATTGCGCTATTATCCCCATCCGTGATTATCTTTTGCACTCAGCCTGTTTTCGCAGCCTTGAATGTCTGGCCGACTTACTGATAGATTGCCTTGACTGTCACTGCATGTATATACATATTACCAGAGTTTTTTTTTCCAAGAAGCTTCATTCACTCAATTTTCAGAATTCAAACCTTGAACAGCATCCTCCTAGCATATTGCGCGGGCCCAGGTGTGTCTTTACGCTCACTAATGGCATGCATTTGAAAGTGTTGTTCATTTGTTTTTTTGTTTTCACTGATTTTTGGGTTATTTGTTGTTTCGTTGATTTCTTCAAATAAACTTCATAAATCTATATGCTCCCACAACAGCATTAGATCGACCCACTCACACCCAATATCTTCCATCATATCAATGTGATACACATCATCTTAAACTTCAGGAGATCCAGTGCGCAGGAGGAATACAATTTATCGCACTTTGAACACATATTCATGAGTTCTCACTTGACTGCCAACTAAGTCTTGAGCTCAGTTATTTGCTTCTGAAGTTCATGGACCACACTGGTGTTTTGTTTTCTGCTGCGCGCATTTATGTCACATTAAGTGATTGATTTCTTCATTATTCATCAAGATCTCTGTGGAGAAGATTGTGCTTGGAAAAGTCTTGAAGCCTTTTGCAATGAATATTGATATCAACTAGCACCTTTAATGCTTTGCGTAACAGCCTTTAATGCTCTGCTGCTACCCACGTGAGAGCTATGATGGGCGATGGCATAGGGTTGGATTTAGACAGAGCTGCGTAGGCAGTGACTTGCGTGTGAGATTGTGTATCTCCTGCTGCTGTTGGTAATGTTGAATGCCTTGAAAAGAATGAACCTTTTGATCTTGATCTGCACGACATCTATTTTGATTTTCTTTAAGTCTTTGTCAATAAATTCATTCTGTGCCGCCCATGCTACATCATTGCTATCCATAGAATCACGTACCTTCAAGACAACTTTCCAACTTGCCACGTCCTTGAAAAAGAATCATTTCTTGATCTCCTCTCATGTACACATTTGAAGCGTAGGATGTGGGATGCAGTTTTCAATTTAATAAACATTTTATAAATTCCCTTGTTTGCTGCGCTTTGACCACTAAATCTTAACTCATGATTTAGATATTGATTTATGCTGCAAGACAAATCTTTGGACAAATCATAATTGGGACAATAAAATCGTTGTGGACAGCAAAGCATATTTCCTGAGACAGATTCGTGCTTTTAAGGCATCATACTGAACAACGCCACATCCATTTACTTTGGATGATTAATATCAAGTAAATAATTTATTTTTTGTGTGCAGGTTTCTAAGATTACCATACAAGGCTACGCAATCTGCTCTGTGGGATTGAACTTTTAGCAGGATTTATGAAGGCGTTTTCTTTTCCTCCTACTGTATTTGATTTAAACACATTATTTAACTGATTTTTGGATTGCATGTTGGCTCATCCTAGGGTACTGGCGTTTTCTTTTATAAGCAAAATGCATCTATTCAAAAAACAACACTAAATTCTCTATTGATATTCATTGGCTTTCAAAATCTGGGGCTAAATATTCTGTGTGTGTAAATCTACAACATTTAATACTCTGGATGTTCTATAATTGAGAGAAATACACTAATGGATCTGACCTGCAGGTTTATTTTTGTTTCACTGATTTAATGGCTACCTCCTTCATCATTTCATTGTTTTTTTTTTTTTATTGTGTTTTACTCACTCGTTAAACTTTAAAGGATTTAGTGCATTCAAAGTGGATTTAGTGCATTCAAAAGGATCAATAAAATAAATACAAGGTTTGAAAATCAATTGATCTTTTATGAAAGAGGGGGTAAGTTGAAAATTTATTGACATTGGATTTAAATTTATCATATAGAACTCAAGTGCTTTGTTGATGCAATTTTATTATCTCTTTAAAATGTTTCTTTGAATGGTTGATATTTCTTGTATACTTTTATCATTTTACCATAGATTCCTAACTCATATTTTGTGATCTTTTTAAAGGTACAAAGCTGAAAATCAACAAAGGAAAACGAAGGCAAAAGGTACAAGCGAACAACGAAGGCAAGAAGGAAAAGCGAAAGCAAAAAATCAACAAGGAGGAGGCTAGCAAACGAAGACAAAAGGAGGATGATTTTTTTTTAAAACACAATGTGTTTTTTAACACTTTAAGTGTTGATCAACACTACTTCACGAAGTTGTTTATCCTTTCGTTTTAGAACACTAATTTTCATTTGGGTCTAAAATGAACAATTTAATTTTCATTGCAAGGGGCTTAAAATGAATCTTAGGACAAACTTACTAGATTTCGTTTTGGGCTAAAAATTGGACAAGCAATCTTCATATTTCATTTGGTGCTTAAAACAAACTCACAATTGCTTTGAAGGTTATAAAACGAACAAGTGTTTGAATTGTGTGATTTTGTCTTTTGAGTGTGTATCCTCTCCCCTTGCGCTTCGTGCGATCTAGGGTGCAAGAGAAACACTCAAAATACA
>VDFB02271358.1:1110118690-1110287198 GCA_007258455.2 Sequoia sempervirens | reverse complement strand
CCCTAGTTGCCAAGAGATCTTCCCGAGAGTTCAAGTCACCCCGATGACTCCTGCTTATCGATGAGACTTCTCCCGGTCGCTAAGACTTCTTGCCGAACCCTTATGTTACTTCGATCTGTCTTTCACCGAGAGTCATAGAAAACCCGAAGACCATACAATCGGCAAGACATTCATATCGGTAAGACCTCATACCGAAACATAAACCTTTCAGCTAGGTCTCCCCGAAAACATCAGTCGCCATGAGTCTCCTTGACATTCGATAGACACCAACTGTCGGCCAGACATCTCCCAGTCGATAAGAGATCTCCACGTCTCCATGTCATAGTGATAGGTCCATTCGGCAAGATAGAAGTATTGTCTCAGCAACATGAGCAATACACAAGTTTAAACTGCCAGTCGGCCAGACAACCTGAATGTCACAGCGACCATGCTTTCTCAGAGGTTTCATCCTGTGAGATTGAGGCATATTTTCCAAAAGATTTAATGTAAAATGGTTGATGGATTAGGGTGAGGTTGAGGGATTAGGGTAGAGGGTTGAGAGTTTATAGTTGAGAGATAATTTTCAAGGTTAAGTGTCTAAGATATAGGGTTCAGGGTTTAAGGTTGAGGGTATAAGGAATATGGATGAGGAATGAGGTTTTAGGGAATAAGTATAGGGTTTAGGGTATAGGGCATAGGGTAGAGGTTTGAAGGTTAAGGGATAATTTTCAAGGTTTAACATCCAAGGTTAAGTGTATAGGGTATAGGGTTTAAGGGTTTAAGATTATCTAGGGGTTGAGAGATTAGGGTTTGAGGGTTAAAGGTTAGATGGATTAGGGTTTAATGGTTGAGGGTTTAAGGGTTGAGGGATTATGGTTTAAGGCATAGTGTCGAGGTTAGAGAGTTTAGGGTTGAGTGTTGAGGCTTTAGGGATAGGGTTAAGGGATTAAGGTTTAAGGGTCGAGGGTTTAAGGGTTGAGATTTTAAATTTTCATGTTTGAAGGATTAGGGTCGAGGTTTGAGGGTATAGGGTATAGGGTAGAGGTTTGAATATTGAGGGATAATGTTTAAGGTTGATTGTCCAAGGTTAAGTGTATAGGGTATATGGTGTAAGGGTTTAATGGTTTAATGGTTTAAGGGTATCTAGGGGTTGATATTTTAGGGTTTAAGGTTGGTTGAGGGATTGGGGTTTAAGTCATAGTGTCGAGGGTAGAGGGTTTAGGGATAGGGTTTAGGGTGGATTCTTAAATGGTTGAGGTTTTAGGCTTTAGGGTTAAGGTTTAATGGATTAGGGTTTAAGGGTTGAGGGTTTAAGTCTTAAGGTTAAAGGGTCAATGGTTTAGGGTTTAAGTGTTGAGGGATTAAGGGATTAAGGTTTAAGGGTTGAGTGTTAAGATATTAGGATTTGAGGTATAGGGTTGATGTATTAGGACTAAGGGTTTAATGTATAGGGTAGAGGGGTTGAGGGTAGAGGATTTAGAGGTTGATGGTTTAAGGGTGGAGAACTTAAGGCTTAACAGTTGAAGGATTACGGTTGATGGTTGAGGGTTGAGGGTTAAGGGTTTAATGTATAGGGTTGAGGGATTAGGGTTGAGAGTTGAGGATTTAAGGTATAAGGTTGAGGGATTAGGGTAGAGGGTTGAGAATTTATGTAAAAAAATATTTTGGAAAACCACAAATGCTTTATGCTCCTTCTAGGGTCTTTCACCTAAAAGGTGATAAGATTAGGTGACAAAATGCAATGTTCACATTGAAATATTGATGTGATGTGGGTGAAATATGCCTAGATGAGATAAAATAAATCTAGAAAACTAATGAAATAGATCAATTATTGAATCTAAACTAGGAAATGGAAAGTGTTGGAAAACATAGTGTTGTATGCAAACATGAACTAGAAACATGGACAAATGAAAACAGAATTGAATGAAACTGAATGGAGTGCACCTCGAAACTGAAAGAAAATATGCGAAGGTTTTGGAAGGCTATGAAATTCAACGTTGATACCCACTAGGACTCATTCGCCACAGATGGCGAGTTAGTCATGGTTCTGGTAAAATTTGTCAGAACGGGTTTTAGGATGCCAGGAACTCAAAACTTTAGAAAACCTTTTTCCATCCTAGCAGTGGGACTCATTGGCCACAAATGGTGAATCAGTCCACCTACAAATATATACAAAGTTAAAGGTCAACTCTATGGGTCATGGTTTGCACTTTTCTACTTGTCGAGTTGTTGGATCTAAATCTACAGAAAACGGGTTGAAAAGGGTCTTCAAGCTCCAATTAGGGTTATGATGACTTTGATGCTTTATTGACCACTTTTCAACACCTCTCTCCTTGATAAATCTACCTACAAGACGTACAAAAATACATGCAAAGAGAAGAAAAATGGTTAAGGGTTAGAGTATAGGGGTTTTCCTTGGTCAAACCCCACTTTGGTAATCAAACCCTTGATAATGAAATGAAATAAGAAATAAATGATGAATCAATAACATGAAAATGTTATAAAATCACCAAACCCTTGTTGTTGAAGTCTGAAGATATGTCAATGGTTGCTCCAAGATGCTTGATAATTGCTTGATTGAATGATGCTATGATGCTCAAATGAATGCTTAGATGGATTAAATGCAAGAATGAATACTTGGATGAATGGGGTTAAAATGAATACAAAATCATTTATTTATACACACTTATGCCCTAATTTCCTGAAAATACAATTGCAAGCCGACCTTAGGTCTTAATGAATAAAAACCCGCCAGTAATTTGAATTTATTTTAAATTTTGTGCCAAGAGGGACTCATTTTCCCACCATGGAGAATAGGTCCAACTCAACGCATATGAGTGGGTGTCGAGAATTAAGTTGTCTTTAATGATGTTTTTCAGGTTTGTACTAAAAAATACACTTAATTAAGGCTTGTAAGTACATAAAGGGGCCAAGTCAAGCATAAAAAAGGTGTATTTGGTGATGAAAAGTCTAGAAAAGGATGAAATTTGGTTACAACACTTTACAACACTTTAGAATAAGACTTGGTAAGTGATAAAAAGAGGGTATGTAGGTGAATTATAATAAGAAGAGTCTAGAAAAGTGAAAATGTATCACAACACTTCACAACACCTTTTACAAACATCATAAAGTCTTAATGATTCATAAAGATTCAAGACCTAATGTGAATATGTGGGCCATATTACAAAATTAAATCAAGGAAAAATCAAGCCAAATAAGCACAAGGAGGGACAAAATAAGAGAAACTAAAAGGGTTACTTTTTCCGTGTCCACAGTTACCCCTCACTTTAGTGAGATGATGAACTTGCTTCAAACTCACACTAAAGTAGAGCAATGCATCTTAAGAGGGGTTTAGATGTACTAATGCTTGATAAGATGAGACAACAATCAAGAGGGATGATTAAGCCCCCAGGATCAAGATCCCATGGTAAACCAATCATAAGAACAAAGGAAAACACATGAAAGTGATGAAAAAGAATGAAGGAAAGAAGAGAAAGCTTCGATCATCTATCTAGTTTGTTGTGGATTAGATCTAGGCTATTTATTTGGAACAAGAAATGTGTGCTCACTCTAGGGAGATGAAACTCATCGTTGTTTGTTGGGTGAGAAGGCCCAAATATACTCACTATGGGGTCACGGAACTTCTATTTGTCTGTGGGGTGAGAAATCCTGAAAGGTGGCTATGGGGAAAGTCATGCCTCGAAATGGGCTTCCCACTCAGCCATACTAAAGTTATACCTCCTGATAACTTTAATAAGGTGCCACAAAGGACAATGTTGTTTTGTGCGTCATAAGATAAGTAAAGCTTCGTATGCTTAGAACTCATGAACAAATGCAATGGCACCACAGGCATGTAAACTTTGTTATGCAAGGTGGCCATGTAAATGCAAAATGCAACATGCAAAAGATGTTTAAATGATTCTTGATTATTTCATGCAAGGTCTATAACTTAGGGAACATTATGTTTAATGTCTCCAAGAGAGGACTGTTGTGCATGTTTTGCACACACGCCCCGCCGAAGATAGGGACCCCCCTCTTTCCACTCCTAATGGGTCATTCTCACTCAAGATGGGAGATTTTTGCCTATCTTTTTTTACACATGCTTGTTTCCTAGCCCAAGTTGGCCCTAAGTCTGAAAACAATCAATTATCCCATTGACCAAAATCACCTAGCTGGGTTTTACCAAGTCATTTTCTTTTGCAAGCTTAGTCGTGCAGGTTTCCCCTTGGTCCTTTCCCCGACATCTGTCGGCCCTAGTGGGCCTACATTCATGGATTTCCCTTTGTCGTTCATTGTTGCATCATCTGCCTGCTGCCAATTCTCAACATCTACTTGATGTGCAAACCTCGTGTTTGCTTCTATTGTTGCATCCTTCATGCTTCACAGACCCACATTTGCGGGTCACCCTATGCGAATCTTTGTTCCCATTTCACCACTTTCACAACAGTCAGGACTTGACTTATGCCCGCATGGTGGGCCCCACTTTTGGTGTTTCTATTCCTGTCATTTCTATTTCCGAAGTAGACCCGATGCACTTCAAAAAATGCTTAGGTCCAAAATGATCATGAGACTTTGCATTGCTTGCCCTTGCCCAACCACCGTCCTCCAAACAGCTAAGCCGTCACGTCATCCCGTAGCTCAAATTCCACTTGTATCATTTCCTCATAGAAAAACCTTAAGGTCCGTGGGAGAGATTTTGAGTCAGAACCCATCGACAGGCCCACCCTTGTGGTTGGTCACCTATGGAAGGTCGTCACCCCAGTGCCATTTCCAAACAATGATCCTTTGCTACCTCTCTACTTCACAGACCTGCAATCCACCAGCATTGTCATCATCATGTGGGCTCCACCACAACATCTGCCATCCATCATCCCACCATTGCAAATAATGGAATTCCATCCACGACACACCCACATGTCTCACTCACATGCACTAACTTGGTCGCTTCCAAGTGATATTCTTAATAGCATCCTCAAGTCACCTCTTCTAAGGCATAATGAAATCCTAAGTTAGCAATGGTTATTGGGGAAGGTTGGCACCATAGCTTTACACTTTACGAATGATGACATTCAAAATTGGTGTTGGCAGCTATCATTCATGTGGAACCGGCATTACAGGTTTCTCCCTACCTCTCGCTATTCGCTCGACAGTAGTCCCACTCTCCTTTCCTACGGCAGTGTAGCAACATAGGAGGTCTGCATTCATTTTCCCGTGGTTTGCCTCATTGAATATTTGATTACATGATTGAGGCGGACACCCTTGAGTTGTGTCTGACCTCCACCATCTTGGATCCTGCAATGATAAACTATGCAAATAATACCATGACTTAAGAAAAAGAACAACTCCTTCAGGGCATCTATTGCAAACCGGGTGATGTGTAATAAATGAATGATTAAGGATTCCCATTGATAGGATCATCCTAATATGAATATTTCTTACCCGCTGGCTAGTGGAATCTCTTACATAGGTGTCTCCTCTTCCCAATCAATATAAAGTCAATGCTAATGTCTCAACTCATGTTTTTCCTTAGGTTGATACTAGGAAATAAACAAAATCAATGAATTCGAGAAGAAAATATGTGTGTAATCATGCTACGATCCCTAGTGATTGAAGGTATTGATATTATGGCATCACGTTGGGAGGTTTTTCAAAACAGAGTTTGTTTGAGCAAGTGCCACTATGCGGATGACTGCTTGGCCCACACCATCTTTTTCACTGACATTCTATAGCAACACCCCACCTTTTTGGCTCGACAGTAGCCTCCCCTATGGGTTTCACACTATGTGGCGTTTCCCTCTCCTTAATAAGAGTTGCTCCCATGTTTGAAACCAACTATTCACTGTGAACGTTAAAAAGATCTGAATCAATGGAGGTATTGCAAACTAGATAAGTTCAAAGCCTCTTACAGTTCATCGGCCAGGCTGATGGCAACAACATTGAACAATGCAGCAATTTCTTAACCACAATTAATGAAAACCTTAATGGATGACTTAAATTGTGAACCAAACCAGACTAAGCTTGAAAATGACACAATATCATTTTGTCAGTACACCTATGGGTTTTGGGGCACTCGATGTCATTCCTTTAGTGATCCATAGACCTCCTTCCTTGATGGATCTTGAATGTAAGTAATGATCGAATGGCCTTGATTTAGCCGTGGCATGAGGATTTTTTGTAGTAATGAACATCATGGTTACGAATTAATTATTAAATGTCAAAAAAATTACTCAAGTAGAGAAATAAATGATCTTTGATTTGATATTGATAAGTTAATAGTGATCGATGTGCTGCCTCCATTAACTGGATTTCAAATGGTAGTCATTGGGCAGTGTGGGTCTCGCGTCACCTTGGCCACAATGGAATCTTCACCTCATCCTCCCGCATTTCTCTGCCCATACTTTTAGATAGAAATTATGCGGGTTTCACTTGGGTGGAGATTGTCAACTCTGTCGCCATTCTCATGGTGTCCATCACCCGACATCTCTCTATGGCTCTTTGCCCATGTGTTGCTCCCACAAACTACTTTGCTCAATACATGTACTCATGGTTAATTCAATTGGATGAGATGATTAGGGAGGTTCCTATGAGAGGGGGTCGAGTGATTCTAAGTTGAGCTTGAGCTGGTGCGCCGCACAAAAGAATAGGTCATCTAAGTTTGTGATGAACACCATGACAAAGAAATTTGAGCTTGAGTTTTAATGATCATAAACTAAGTAATAGGGCCCGAAAATATGTGAGAAATGTTTCCATACTATTAAAGGAATTGATTGATTTCTTTTTTCCACAACTTCAGGAACTTGTGTCCAAGGCAATGGGTGATGTTTCAAATGGAATCGTTGTAATAGAAATATAATGTTGTTATCCTATGAAGTGATCAATGCAAATGATGCAAAAATGCAAGATGGTCAATAGAGGCTGTTAAAAGAATGATTAAAATGTTATCATGAGTAAGATACCACACGTCCCATGTTTGAGGGTGGACAATGGCGCCCATGATTTTTTTCCCCACGTCAGTGGTGCTTGCAGGTTCTGACTGCAGGCTTGTCATGGTTAATGGTCATTGCTGAGCGACCTTCCTGTAGCCACAACCCCAACTCTTCCATTCACTGGATTCTTCCTCTATGGAGCCCGCATTCTCCATGGCTGCTTCTTTTGAAAGCTCCCTCCATACGTTATAAGCTAACGACGATCTTCAACGAGTATGGGGACAGACATACATTGAGATAAATAGGCCCATTGCTCTCGCATCTGGGATCTACTAGGGTGATTAAACAAACACAAATTGAAGCAAAGGAAATATGAGAAAAATTGGAATATCAACGAAATTCCTGTGGAAAAACATCAAAAGGCTACAATCCAAATGTCATAACTATATGAAATTCTTAAGAATGGTCGGTGGAGGTTGCAAACTCTGCCATCCTGAATGACATCAATCATTCCATTTTATGGCCTAGTCGTGACATCCTCCCACCCACTGTTGACCATTCATATGAAGCCGCATCTCCTTTATGTGGTGGCTATGCGGGCTTCGCCAACCCATTTTTTGTCACCTCCACCATTTGGGCGATGACTTCCTTTCGCCACAACACCCCGACCTTGGATATTTATGCCATCATTTCTACCTGGTATGTTGTGAGATGGGTAAAGGTTGCTACCATCACCATGGCATTCATTGATGGTTAGCCTATGTTTTAATCTGGCAACAAGCATAGTAACGTCATTTCCTATGTTGGAATGGAGCCTATGTTAAAGGAATAAACCTATGAAACATGAACAAAGAAGTTTGATAGTTGATGATAGGTCTTCTTCCAAGCATCAATAATTTTTAGCCTCATCGGGCTAGCCAACAAAGGAGTTTATGAATGAAAGAATATCTCTATGTTCAGGGGTCAATCTTGTATGGTTTCAATCTAACAATGATCATGTAGTATTCATAGTCTCATGATATTTAAATACTTAATCTCCATGGAAAAACCAGTCAACATCATTAATATGAAGTTTGGGGGAATATCAACTTACATTGCCCAAATGTGGGCATTTTATCTACTTACTCTGTTCTTTCATCAAATGATATTCCCTTTGTAATGATTTTGAGTCTGACAGTATTGGTGTGAGATTCCCAAGCTACAGTTTTGTACAACGCCATCAACATTGGTCTCATGATACACTTGTACTTTGAGAGTGATGATGTTGAAAGAGACCATGTTTTCCTTTCCTACGACTAAAGAATGGACGAAAACATCACAAAAACCATTAGGTGTGAATTCATGCTCCAAAATGGAAGAGCCCTTTATGCAGGGAGATGTCTCATAGAATAATGGGGGGAGGTGGCCGAGGACTACGCAGACCTAGGTAATGTAAGGCAAGTATGCAAGTTTTGTAGGCCACTCATCCACTATTTTAACCTAGCTCACAATGGTATCATGAATGCCTTAAATCATGTGGAACTTGTTGTTCTTCTTGTCATTTTGGACTGCGAGCATTTACTTCGACGAGGCCGCCGTCACCTGGGTCGTTCACAACAACATTCATTTCCCTTCCTCCCACACCTTATGACCCATAAAGTACAATCAAGTTTGAAGACAAATGACTTGTAATTTGAAATATTATTCGCAAATGATTTGAGATTTCTATTTAGGGGACGAAGACAAGAAGAAGGTTTGATGACTAGGAGTGGGGGTTCCTTGACGTAAGATTTAGAAATTGATGGGACAAAGCCTTCTCGGTAGGATGTGCTAATATTATAAGCTCCATTAAGTGATCATCAACAATCCTGAATTGAGGAGATCCTTGAAATAATTTTTATGTTCCCATGCACATTAAGGTTTGAGGGGTGAATGAGGTTCAACAATTACGATATTCCAAACAATGAACCTCTCATTAAAAGGAGGAAACATCATTAACGATTAGGAGGTTTTAGTCAATGGTGGTAATTGTGTAAAGGAGCATAGGACATGGGGTGTAAAACTGAATGTTGGCATCCAATTGATGAAGATGGATTTTGAGGGGCTAGATGACTAACGATTCAGAGAAATTAATGATTCTCATTGCATTTTTGTAGGTAGGATATGTTAGTATATTTAGTTTGTTGGTGGTTCTCATGATAATGGAATGCTCAAGTTTTTATGATTTGGGCATTAGTTTTATATTCCTGCAAGGGTAAGTGTGGGTAAATCAATGATCTCTATGTTAAAGCATAGCCAATATATATGTATCCTGAGTTACAATGGGGGAGGGTATTTAATAGTTCAAGTCAACATACATGGCCAAGGTCTAGGATTATTTAGACCATGATTGAACAATTGCTAAGGAGTTAAGAATTATGCAGTTGGGTGAATGCTACCTTTCCCTTTGGTTTTGGAGCTTGGTGAAGTGAATAACCAAGGAAATCAAATGGCTATTACGAAATTGTATTTTATGGGCCTAACTTGATTTATTATTTATGCAGGGATTTGTTTTAGAGATCATCAAAGGAGCTTGTTGTAGGAGGAATCAACCCATGATTTTTCTTCCACATGGCCATCTATGAGAATGTACCAAATCTTATGAGGGTTTCCAACATCAGGATGTTTACATGAACAAGTTGACAAGCAAGTGGATGCATGATGGATCAAATCAATGCCAAAGGGAAATCAGATGACTATTTATTGAAAGTCTGAGGGAGGAGAGTTGTCTTGATTTTCATTGAATGATCATGATCAATCAGGAGTTGCCTCATCAAATCTTAGGACAACTAATCCATTTAACAATGGTGTAAATGTGCAAACAAAGTGCACTTTATTAGCTGAAGAAATATTGCAAACACATTGGTAAGCGTGGAGCCTTTCAATAGTTTCAGCTACAGCAAAAGAGCAATCAGCTAAATGACAAAATTTCTATAGTGATAGGGCACTAAAAGAAAAAATAAGAATGATACAAAGGTGTATTTTACATTGCTATATAATGGGGGGTAGGTGAAACCCTAACTTGTAATCAATCTGAGCCACACTACGTAATTAAATCCTAGCCATTCATTTGGGCTTTGCAAAACTATAAATAGGGGTTTTCCCCTCATTTGTAAATGGTTGGAGAATTGGTGCAAAGGGAATTTACAGCAATAAAAGATAGCATTGCATCATTTTATGGGTGTTCTCTTTTATTTTTCTCATCTTGCACGCATGGTTCTACTTCCATGTTAGTTGTAGCTTGTAGTTTCTTGGATGACTTTAATCGGGTTGGTTGTTATAGTATTTGATGCACTTCCAGCTCATGCTTTTTGTGGTTTGTTGATGATGAATCACTTTGTAAAGCTAGTTTGAGCTAACTTATTTGTTGCAACCTAGTTCAATTGTATGTTCATGAGGTGAATGTATAATCTAAAAAATATGTAGTCCTTAGAAGATTGCACTGATTTTATGTAGTTGTAGGTATTTCTTGGTCAAGAAAAATCTAGTTTGTGGGAGTTTGTCTACTGTAGCACCCTCCATGATTACTGTTCATTCATAGCTTAGGATTAGAACAAATTTCTCAACCCTTTCCCTTTTGCTATTTCTTTTAGCCCTTTGTTAGAGTAGGATCTCAAGTATCACCATGAAGCTAAATCACATGAACTTGGTGGGTTTCAGCTTGCTATTTTGAGTGGGAAGCTACTATTCATTCACTTACAACACTTTGAAACTCCATTTACAGACCTAACTTCCCATGCTTTGTGAACCATAAAAGCTGACCCTATGTTACCAACAAAACACATCAAACAACTGAGATACCAAGCACTGTCATGACCTAACATTTGAAACCTTGGGGTAGTGATTTGTAACTTGTTGCAGATTTCTACCTTTCAAGAGAGGTAGTGCACTTGTGCGCTGCCTATGTTGAGAAGGTACAAAAACACCCATCAATAAAGACCAATCAAATAATAGAATATTCACAAATTAGGGATGCATTATGTCACATCAGGCCACTAAGAGGAATGTAATATGCTAACATAGATCATGCTTATGAAGGACACTATACTCAATGTTATCCACAAAGTGACAAATGCATCGTATGGAACAAGAAGGATGCACTAAGAACCAAAAAAAAAAAGAAAAAAATGCAAATGAATAATGCCAATGTATGCCCCCACTTTAAAGGAATTGCTACACACCGTTTTGTGAGCAATTACTTTAAAGTAGCAAATGAAAAATGCAAAAAAGAAACAAGACATGAGAGACAACTTGGAAAGCCTCTATGCCAAGTCATACGTTTCTGAGTAAGGTTGTGTCATGCAAATAAAAAAGGAACAAAACAAAAGAAAGAGGGGTTACCCCCAAAAAGGAATACACCAAACATATAAGGGATCTATGGATTTGAGGTCAATATGTTCATTGCTACAATATTTTGATTAAAGAGCTCAGAATTGTCATCATTCCCCAAATATATAGAACTAGAAGAATGACACAAAGAGATTGAAAACAAAGAAAAAGAAACATTTGTTTTCGGTCAACATGGAAGAGACATAGGATGTCTCAACGCTTTGCATCATCCCCAAAATGAAAACACAAGCGAAAAGAAAATGAAAAGGTGAAAGAAAAGTAAAATATTTTGGGTCAACATGAAAGAGACATTGTGGTCTCAATTCCTTGCATCATCCCCAAAATGAAAACACAAAAAAAAAGTGAAAAAGAAAAGTAAAAGGACCAATTGGGTCAACATGGAAGAGACATAGGGAATCTCAAAATTTTGCATCATCCCCAAAAGGAAAACACAAAACAAAAGTAAAAAAGAAAAGTAAAGGGACCGATTGGGTCAACATGGAAGAGACATAGGGAATCTCAATGCTTTGTTTCATCCCCAAAAGGAGAACACAAAACAAAAGCGAAAAAGAAAATTATCAGGACCGATTGGGTCAATATGGAAGAGACATAGGGTGTCTCAATGCTTTGCGTCATCCCCAAAAGGAAAGCAAAAAACAAAAGACAAAAAGACAAAAGTGATGTATGACATAGAGAAGAATGAAGGTACAAATAGAATAATGTCACAAAGAGAGGAGAAAATCAAACATCACATCACGGGGGAACATAGTACACACATATGAGAAAAAGAAAAGAAAAATCAAAAGACTAGTAAGGCAGATGCAAGTCAACCAACAAGCAAGTCATCCACCTCCCAAACATGATCAGTGTATTGTAAGGGTGGTTGACTATCCAAAGTGACAATTGCAAGTGTTGAACTAGGGGAAGTACTAGGTTCTACACTTGTTGTAGGAGATTTGTCATTTAATCTCATGGAAGAGGAAAATAATGTATTTAGATCATTATGCACCTCTTCATCTATTTTAGAGATCTCATCATCTTCATCCAGATTAATCACAACCGGAGGATGGATGGTAATTTCCAATGAAGGGTATATCATGATTTTTGGTTGTTGTATCAGATCATTTTGTTGTGATTGGGGAGGTGGATCGTCATCCATTGCTTGTGTCATATGTGGAGTTTGATTTTCTTTATTTTCTTCATTTTGTAACTGACGAGCAAGGAGACGACATCGACACCTATGCTCCTTAGTGCCTCGATTTCTTTTGATTCTATTTTCAAGTTGTGTGGGTGTAAGAGTGGGTTGATCCACCATAGGCTCTTGTTCTTCCCTAAGGGGAGGAATAGAAGGAACCATGGGAGGTGGGTCAATCACTTTCTCTTTTACTTTATAAACTTATTTTATGTGAAGGGGCAAGATGGG
Source organism: Sequoia sempervirens (assembly GCA_007258455.2). Classification (NCBI taxonomy): domain Eukaryota; kingdom Viridiplantae; phylum Streptophyta; class Pinopsida; order Cupressales; family Cupressaceae; genus Sequoia; species Sequoia sempervirens. The sequence continues at coordinate 1,110,274,523 of VDFB02271358.1, read as the reverse complement.
GTTGGTTTCAATATCTCTTGGATGTTTTGATGAGGAAGGTGAAGTGTTTATTGTTGATTGATCTGGAGTTGGTAGTTTAGGTTCAAGTTGAAGCATTGTCTCATCTAGGATGGGGGTGTTGGAAGAGGACGGGAATTGGTTGTGGAGGGACAATTTCGCAAACTTCTTTGCTTTAAACTTTTGATAGGAAATGAAAAAGAAATCTTTGCGAGGTGTTATGGGTTCCATGGGCTAGGGCCAAAAGGATTCTAAGGAGAAGTTTCCTTTAGAAGATGTGTTGCCAAAAATAGTATACTTTGCTTGACATGGGAATAATTGATGATAAATTTGACTTAATGAGGCCTTGATTTGGTGTTGTGAGGTGTCTACACATCCACACTAGGTCTTGGGCCCTTGCAAATTGAATAAAATGTATTTATTGATGTCTTGTAAAGGTGTTGTAAGGTGTTGTAACAAATCTTCACACTTTTCTAGGACCATAATATTATAATTCACCTAAAAATCACATTTTCATCACTTATTGAGTCCTCTTAAAGTGTTGTAAAGTCTTGTAACAAGATTTCACACTTTTCTAGGCTTAATTTCACTGTTTACACCTTTCTTATGCTTTATTTGACCCCTTAATGTACTTTTTGACCGTTTTCAAGTGTGTTTTTTAGAACATTCCCATTGGAAAACTTTTAATGCCCCAAAATTCCCGACACCCACTTAATTTTCTTAAGTGGGACTAGGTCACCAATAGTGGTGACTTAGTCCTTTTTGGCACAAAACTCACAATAATTTTAAAATTCTAGTGGGAATTTTTCCTCTAACCCTTGAGGTCAGCCTATGATGTGTTACTTTTGGGAAATTTTAATAAAATCAAGTAGGTGTTTTTCTCCTCATTTTACATCTCCTACAATCTTCACATACACTCTCTCAATTCACAAGCATTCATTCAATAAAATCAAGCATTATCAAGGCAATCTATTGGAGCACTTCATTGCATATCTTCAAATTTTGAGCATCAAAGGTGTGTTGAGTTTATGTCATTCACATGTTATCTATTTATCATACTCTTTTCATTCCATTTCATTTCTTAGGGTTTGATTACCAAAGTGGTGTTTGACCAAGGCAAACCCCTATTATCTAACCATCAACCATTTTTCCCCTATTGCATGTGTATTTGCAGACTTTTGTATGCAGATTTGTCAAGAAATTAGGTGTTGAAAGGTGGTCAACGTCTACAAAGTCAATCAAGTCAACATAACCCTAGTTCAAGCTTGGAGAGGCTTACTACCCCGTTTTCTACATAATCAAGTACGAACACCTGTAAGAAAAGAAAGTGCAGACTTGAGACTTCCAGATTCTGTCCTAAATTCCCTGAGATTTGTAGGAGGACTAAGTGACCACTAGTGGTGAATTAATCACTCTTCCATGCCTGCAAACTGATTTTGACATTTCTAGATACCCATTTAGCAGATTCATGTTTCAGCAAAGTTTTTTGAAACTGGGACTAAGTCACCCCACCTGGCATATGTGTCCCAATTAGAATTTTTAGTCAATTTTTTAGGATTCCATTATCTCCCAGCATTAAGCTTTAGATTCTAGGTGCACCTCTTTCATTTTTCTCTATTATTTCATCATTTAGTTGTATTTTTAGGCATTTCAGCATATCACATTGTGTTTTCCAACACTTCTCATTTCTTAGATTTAACATCAATAAGTCATCTTTATTTCAGCTTATTGTATTTGCAGACTTTTGTATGCAGATTTGTCAAGAAATTAGATTTAACATCAATAAGTCATTTTTAGAAATTAGCTTGTAGAAGTGCAAGAGAGCATTTGGTTTTCCAAAATCATTTTCTACAAAGGATAAAGGGTTAAAACAACTATGGTTAACATTGAATATCCCATTGTAATGTGGAAACTTTAAAAATTTATGTATAACTAAAGGAACATATTTCATCAAGCAAAGCCATGGATGACCTAGCCACAAATGAAATTGATCTAATTGTGGAATGATGGAGAATGTTACATCCACTATCTTAGGTCCTATTTGTAAGGGAAGAATGATCAATCCTATTGTAGGACACACGAAACCATTGTGTGTTGTGATCTATGCTCTGGGTTTATCATAGTTATCTTGATAAAGATCATGTGATACCAAAAATTATTCCTTAGTGATCACATTCTTGCCACAGGCAGGATCTATGAGTATCCCATTAGTGGGTTTATCATAAATACGGTTAGCTATGTAAAGAATACCATCAAGAATATTCAGAAGAATATCCTTAGAAGAGAAAGTAATATCAATATTTTTCTTAGGTTGGCCCTTACAAGGGATAACATCTATCACTCCTACTAGATCATCCATAGGATTAATAGAAGTGGTATGTGTAATAGGATCAGAATGTTCAATAGTTTTATGAATAGTCATCACATCGGTGTTTTGAGTTTCACTAGATTTGACAAATGACACATTATGTTTAGGCATCGGATTGGAAAAAAATTGCAAATTTTGATTAGGTGGGGCAACAGACAAATTGCCTCTAATATTAATATTTGAAATGGATAGACAACTAGAATCAATGAGTTCTTACATGATGTGTTTAAGACACTTACATTGTTATGTGTCATGCCCATTTTTTCTATGATAATGGCAATAAGCATTAGGTTGAAAGGTTAAAGGAAAAGGTTTAGTTGGATCTAATGGTTTAACAATAGGTAAATTAATCACATGTTGCTACAATAGTTGGGTCATGGTGTTATGAAGAATGTCTGGTAAAGGAGTAAACTATCTCTTTGGATCGTCATAAGTAAAAGGTATCGTAGCTTTAACAGTTGTTACTTGGTTGTTGAAAGGTGGAGGTGGTTGTTGGGGAGGGGGATGGAATTGTAAGAACCCTTTGTTTGAATTTCGAAATGGTTGTGAATTGTTTGAAGTGCCAAGTTTATATTTTTCAGTTTGGTTAGTAGTGGACTTGGTATCACGACTACTAATTGAATTGTGATAGTCACAAAGGGATGTGCATAAATGTATGAAAGAGGGAAATTTCATCATGGTCAATTTATCTTGGATGTTATTTTGTAAATTTTCAATAAACATCTTTTGGAGATGTAGATCAGGAACCTTGACATCGATTTGGGAATATAGTGATTGATAACGTGAGATGAAATTGGTTACTTTTTCATCCACATTTTGTTTAAATCTCATGAGATTAGCCAATGTCTTTTTGGGAGTCATGTGCACTTGAAAATTATTTATGAAAGCATCAACTAGTTCATTGAATGAATGAATTGAATTGTTTGGTAAGTTTGAAAACCACTCAAAGGTAGTGTCCTTTCAAGTCCTAAGAAACAGTTTGGCCAACAATTTATCTTCAACAAAAAAGTCACTGCATAATGTTGTGTAAGCATTAACATGATTAGTACAAGATCACCCTTCCCTTTGTACTTCTCAAATCTAGGTATCTCAATTCCTTGTGGAATTGGTGTGCTTAATATTTCTAAAGATAATGGGTTGCTACCGAAATAATAGGTGGGTGGAGCATTTTGACTTTGGCTTATGGTGAATATTTGTTGTTGCATGGAGGAAACGGTTTGGAAAAGTTGCATGATGAGAGAGTCGGTGTATGTGGAATGAGGTGGAAGAGATAGTGGTGATGGAGTGTACGTAGTGGTAGGGAAAGTGAATGGAATGCTAATAGGTGGTATGGTGGAAGAGTAGAAAACATTTGATGCCATAGAAGAATTAGGAATGCTAGCAAGAATAGTCAAGGAAGGAATCACATTGCTAACTTGTTGCATTGCAGTTGTGACTTGAGGAGTGGTATAGGTAGGTATGGATGCTATAGTTGACTGGATTTTGTCTAGAGCAAGAATTACAGTGGTGGAAATATTTTCAAGACACATGTTTTATTGCAAATGTGCTAGATCCTCATGAATGTTAATGATTTTTTCTTGTGGAACATGATCATTTTTTGTGTCAACTTGCATGTTATGGGAAGGAAAATTATTGCTAAAGGTGGGATCCATGCCTAATGTACTATTGTCAACACTAGGAGTAGTAGCTCAAGACAACCCAAGGTCCACAACGAGTGTGTCATTGTGGGAGGCCATGAGTCATGAAATTCTTCTCACAAAATTATTACCAATAGGGCACCAAAAACTCATACAAGGGCCATTAAGGGTGGGTTGGATTCAAATGAAATACAAACTAGGAGTAACAAAATGCTAATAACAAAAATATGGAAACTATAATGTAGAGATGTATTAATAGAAAATAGAAATGCAGAAAATGCCCAGAAAATGCCAAAAAATGTAGGGCATAATGTACAACTAGCCTAATTTGTCCATGGTGGCGAATGAGTCCAAGGATGAATTATTTTGAGTTTTTTCATAAATTTGAAATGCAATTTGATGTTTTTCAGATTGTGTTATGCAAAATTTTGATGCAAGTGCAAAAATGAAAGCTATATGATATTTTTACTAATGAAATTTGGAAAACTCTAGGATGCAAAACAATGAAAAACCTAATGCAATGTTGATGCAACCTAAACCTAGGATGCAAATGCACTTGAAATCAGAAGTAAAAATTCTCTAAAGTTGGGTTAACCAAAATGTAAACAAATATTTTGGAAAACCACAAATGCTATATGCTCCTAGGGTCTTTCACCTAAAAGGAGATAAGATTAGGTGCCAAAATGCAATGTTCAAATTCAAATATTGATGTGATGTGGGTGAAATATGCTTAGATAAGATAAACTAAATGCAGAAAACTAATGAAATAGATCAATTATTGAATGTAAACTAGGAAATGCAAAGTGCTGGAAAACATAGTGTTGTATAAAAACATGAACTAGACACATGCACAAATGAAAACAAAATTGAATGAAATTGAATGGAGTGCACCTCAAAATTGAAAGTAGATCTATGAAGGTTTTGGAAGGATGTAGAATTTAATGTTGATGTCCACTAGGACTCATTCACCGCAAATGGCGAATTAGTCCTAGTTCTAGTAAAATCTGATGGAACATGTTTTAGGATGTTGGGAACTTAGAACTTCAAAAAACTACTTTTCCAACCTGGTAGTGGGACTCATTCACCACATATGGTGAATTAGTTCACCTATAGAAATATGGAAATTCAAAGGTCATCTCTGTGGGTCCTGGTCTACACTTTTATGCTTGTTGGGTTGCTAGATCTGAATCTGCAAAAAATGGGCTGAAAAGGATCTTCAAGCTCCAATTAGGGTTATTTTGACTATGATGACTTTGTTGATTTATTGACCACTTTTGAACACCTCTCACCTTGCTAAATCTCCTACAAGACCTGCAAACACACATGCAAAGAGGGGTAAAATGGTTAAGGATTAGAGTATAGGGGTTTGCCTTGGTCAAACCCCACTTTGGTAATCAAACCCTTGATAATGAAATTAAATAAGAAAGGAATCATAAACCAATAACATGCAAATGTCATAAATTCACCAAACCCTTATTGTTGAAGTCTAAAGATATGTCAATGGTTTCTCCAAGATGCTTGATAATTGCTTGATTGAATGATGTTATGATTCTCAAATGAATGATTAGATGTATTTAAAGCAAGAATGAATACTTGGATGAATCGGGTTAAAATGAATAGAAAATCATGTATTTATACACACTTATGCCCTAATTTCTTGAAAATACATCACAGGCTGACCTTAGGTCTTAATGAATAAAAACTCGCCAGTAATTTGAATTTATTTTAAATTTTGTGCCAAGAGGGACTCATTCGCCCACCATGGTGAATACGTCCCACTCAAGGCATATGAGTGGGTGTTAAGAATTAAGTTGTCTTTAGTGATGTTTTTCAAGTTTGTACTCAAATATACACTTAATTAAGGCTTGTAAGTACATAAAGGGGCCAAATAAAGCATAAGAAAGGTGTATTTGATGGTGAAAAGTCTAGAAAAGCATGAAAGTTGGTCACAAGACTTTACAACACTTCAGAATAAGACTTGGTAAGTGATAAAAAGAGGGTATGTAGATGAATTATAATAAGAAGAGTCTAGAAAAGTGTGAAAATGTATCACAGCACTTCACAACACCTTTACAAGACATCATAGAGTCTTAATGATTCATAAAGATTCAAGACCTAATGGGAATATGTGGGCCATATTACAACATTAAATCAAGGAAAAATCAAGCCAAATAAGCACAAGGAGGGATAAAATAAGAAAAAGTAAAAGGGTTACTTTTTACATGTCCATAGTTTATAATTAAGGGATAATCTTCAAGGTTGATTGTCTATGATATAGGGTTCACGGTTTAAGGTTGAGTGTATAAGGAATATGGATGAGGGTTGAGGGTTTAGGGCATAAGTATATGGCTGAGGATATAGGGTGTAGCATAGAGGTTTGAAGGTTTAGGGTTTAGGGTGAGGGTTACAAGATTAGGTTTTAAGGGTTGAGGGTTTAAGGGTTGAGAGTTAAGGGTTGAGTGTTGAAGGATTAGGGTTGAGGGTTGAGGATTTAATGTATAGGGATGAGGTATTAGGGTTGAGGGTTTAGGTTTGGGGATTTAAGGTATAGGGTTGAGGGATTAGGGTAGAAGGTATGAGAGTTTATAGCTGAGAAATAATGTTCAAGGTTGAGTGTTTAAAATATAGGTTTTAGGGTTTAAAGTTGAGGGTATAAGGAATATGGATGAGGTTTGAGGGTCTAGGGTTAAATTTTTGATGGCTTAAGTGTTGATATTTTAATGATTGGATATTGAAGGATTAGGGTTGATGGGTGAGGGTTGAGGGTTGATGGTTTAACATATAGGGTTGATGGATTAGTGTTGAAGGTTTAGGGTTGAGTATTCAAGGTATAGGGTTGAGGGATTAGGATAGAGGGTTGAGATTTTATAGTTGAGGGATAATGTTCAAGGTTGAGTGTCTAAGATATATGGTTTAGGGTTAAAGGTTGATGGTATAAGGAATATGGATGAGGGTTGATGGTTTAGGGCATAATTATATGGTTGAGGGTAGAGGTTTTAAGGTTGAGGGATAATGTTCAAGGTTGACTGTCCAAGATTAAGTGTATAGGGTATAGGGTTTAAGGGTTTAATGTTTAAGGTTTTAAGTGTGTCTAGGGGTTGAGAATTTAGGGTTTAAGGTTTGACAGATTAAGGGTTTAAGGATTTATGGTTTAAGGCTTGAGGGATTAGGGTTCAAGGTATAATATCAAGGGTAGATGGTTTAGGAATAGTGTTTAGGGTTTAAGGCTTAAGGTTTGAGGGTTGAGGATTTAGGGATAGGGTTTAGGGATTAGGGTTAAGGTATTAGGGTTTAAGGTATAGTGTTGAGGGTTGAGGGTTGAGGGATAAGGTTAAGGGATAAGGTTCTTACTTGGTGGTGAACCCCTCACTAGTTTACAATCAGCCCTTAGGGCATCCCTATTGCAAGATCTCTTTCTCCTTTGCATTGAGATCTCTAGGGTTACCCTTTAATGTTGTAGGTGGAAAGTCGGTATGCTCTATCCTATTTCATATGATACCATTCAAACTTTATTTTTCATATACCACAAAGTGCTTTTGATAAAATTTGAATAGAGAGTGTACAAGGTGATAGAGTTGTGTTCTGCATTGTCCTCCACATTTCTTCATGGTTGAATATGTGCTTGTGTGGTTTGGATGAGATGATCAGATGTGTTCAAAGGTGTTATATCTAGAGTTTCAGGTTTTGGATCATGCAACAATGGAAGATGTTTCTGATAGTATGTTGCCTATGAAGAAGGTAATCTAGGAGAAATGGAATTTCTCCACATTTCTCTACATTGAGGTTTCTTGTATTGTAGATTTGGGAACATGATAATATTATCTATATATACCTTCCCTTGAAGTGTTTGGTGTTCATCTATTCTACAAGGTTGGTTAGTGAGTTGTATGTTTGTGGCAGTGTAGCTAGTTGTAGAGGATGATAGTATTCCCAGTAAATCAGGTGGTTGTAGTAGTGTTTCTAAATATTTTTATGGTGTTGGAATATTTTGGGATGTTGTGTGATGTTTCTACATTATCTATAGGATGTTCTAGACCCAATGAAGAGTGAATTGATTATTTGATAGTGTTAGTGTAGGTTTTCCTAACCTAACATGCTAGTGTTGATTACAGTAATGGTTTGTCATTTTTTGAAGCATGGTGTAGCATGTTGGTGTAGATTTAGGTCTTGGTTAACCCATGGTGTGGTTTTCCTTCACTTATTTTCACCACAAAATTATTTGGTGTTAACCTATCTGTTGGTTGCACATTTCAGGTGCATACGTTTCTTTGAGGCAAACCTAGAATATTTGTTTGAGGTCACAGTTGATATATAATCAAGTTTAATTGTTGGAGATGTGTGTGGTGTGTTGTGTGATGCAAAATGATGTGGATGTGATCAAGTATTGTGATATGAATGTGAGCTTAAACACCTAAGGCTATTGGAAGCAGTGAATAGAAGGTGTGTACATTTTTAGTGCACCTAAAGTTGCCAAAGGTAGTGAGTGGAAGGTTGCAAATGGTGCATAGAGTTGTTGTGGTGGATCTTCCTATTGCTCTGAGGTAGTGAACCTCCTTGTAATAGTCTTCTTATATTCTCTTCTATTTTGAACAGTGATTCCTTTGGGAAGTGAGCCCTTCTAGTAGTGAGCCTTTTGTAATTGATGTTGTTATTCATATATATGTGAGTTAATCCTCACCATGGTTTTTCCTTGATTAATTTTTTCCATGTAAATATGGTGTTATATGGTGTATGTTTGTGAATGTGTTTATGTTTCATTATTTTACATTCATATTGATGCATAATAAGGGTTTGAAGATTACTGAGGGATTGAATGTTTTAATGTACAATTGATTCTCCCCCCTGCTCAGTTTTCATGTGTGTCCAATAGATATGTCAAGTCCAAATCCTAACCACAATAAAGAAATAATAGAATAGCTTGATCCCGCTCCAAAAAATTTACAAGAATATTCTTCCATCCGATTGAGCTAAGTTTTTTTATGTAAGATATCTATTTTTTTATATTGTGTATATATGTGGAGTAGAACAATATGTAGATATGAGGATATTTTTGGTGACATAATCAGACTTCATCCAAGAGGGAGTAAAAGTTGTATAGAATAAGGTGGAGCCTATAAGTTTTGTATTTACAAAGAAAGATTAGTTACCCTTTTCCCTTGATGTCAAAGTAAGAGAGAATGTGCATCAAAGGGGGAGAGTTTGTGTACATCAATTAGTTTTTTCCATCAATGATAAATGGGGAGATTATTGCAGTTTGATAAGGTTAATTTTCATTGATGTCAAAAGTGTGCTTACTTGGTTGTATATGCTTTGAAGATTATTAGTGTGTGCACATATCTAATGGTGTAGGTTAGCTTTGCAGTGATCTGGAAGACTAAGAGTCAATTTAATATCTTAGTATGATGTGGATGTGGATACATATTAAAAGGTGGAAAATTGAGTTCTCCCACCTTTATGGTTTAGGTACCTAAAAGGGGCAATTTTCACTAACTTTCACTCAAGAACAAACCCTTGAGATCTTGGAAGAAGGTTGTCCAAGGGGATAAATGATCTAATGAGGATTTCACCACCAATTTTAGACTTGGAAAAGATAATGAAATGCAAGATGTAAAATAAAACCCTAATTAAATGCAAACTAACACTAAATCACCTAGAAAGATGAATGAAATGCAACAGAAAACTATAAAAACAAAAAGTGTGCACCTAGGAAACCAAAGATAGTTTAATGGAAGTCTGAATCACTAGAAAATTTGATGTCAAGGCTGACTGGGACTCATTCACCATGTTGGGTGAATCAGTCCAGTTTTTGGGAAACTGTGCAAGAACAAAAACCTACCAAAAGGGTATCCAAATCTGTAAAATCTTGAAAAATGCACTGGAACCAAGACTCATTCGCTAGAAGTGGCAAATCAGTCCAGTTGGGTTTTTCTGCAACTTTCAAAGTTCATTCTTCTCTTCCTTTTCTACTCTATTTTTCTTCACTGGCTCCCGGATCCGAATCTCCAATTTACACCTTGTAGATAATCTCCAAGGTTCTCGAAGGCTTGATGACAACTTTGACAACTCTGATCACTTGACAACTTTTCTCCAATCTTGCTCCTTATGAAATATGCAACCTAAACCTAGAAATCACACATAAAGGAGAAGGAAAAAAATATTGTTGGGTTAGTGGATAGGGGTTCTCCTTTGTCAAATCCCTTGTTGGAAGTCAATCCTTGAAATGAAAGTAAATATGAATGAAGATTGATGAATGAACAAAAGACAACGTTGCAACTCACCAAACCCTAGAAATAAGGTGATGCAAATATGCTTGAAATGGCTTAAATGGATGTGGTTCTTGAATCTTGCTTGAATGATGTTGATCTTACTTCAAACACTTGCTTGAATTATAAACCCTACATCACAATTCTTAGCACAATAAAAAACATGATATATGACATCTTTGACATGATAATTGGCACTTGAATGTTGTTCTAAAAATACTTGATAATATACCCTTGAATTCTCTTGAATGCTCTTATGAATGCTAAACTTCTCTTGTGAACTCTTGTGGATGCTAGGTGTTGAATAAGAACCTTGTATTTATACTTAATTATCCAAGAATTTTTGAAATTACAACACTTTATGCCGACATCAGATTTAGGAGAATAAAATACCACCAGAAATTTTAATTAAATTTGATTTTGGGCCACATGGGACTCATTCACCCAAGGTGGTGAATGAGTCCCATCAGGCATAATGTATGGGACCAAAAACCAAAAGTGCTTAGAAATGTGTCAAATCCAATTTGGGGCCAAAAGATCCAAGTGGGACTCATTCGACCAAGGTGGCGAATAAGTCCCTGACCCTAAATCTAGGCCACAAAAGCTAGGAACACCTGAATTATTATTGTTCAATGATTGGTTTATGGATTATCCTCAAAAAATGCAATAAATGAGTCTTGTGGATGCAAAATAGGGCCAATCAAAGCATGAGAAAGCTCAATTATTAATGAAAATCCTAGAAAAGTGTGAAAGTGTGTTACAACACATTATAAAACTCCAAATAAGGCAATATTAATGTTGATTTTGATTAAACATAGGTTTATTATGTTTAATTATTTGATAAAACCCTATGAAAGTGTGAAAGTGAGTTACAACACTTTACAACACTTTAGCAAGGTACCATTAAAATCCATTAGTTCACAAGGGCCCAAGACCTAATGTGAATGTGTCATCCACATTATAACACTAAATCAAGGCAACATTAAGCCAAAATCCACAAGGAGGGCCAAAATAAGTGTGAAAATGTAAAGGGATACATTTTTCTACACTACATTTAGCCCCCACTTTAGTGAGAGGAGGAACTTGGTTCAAAGTCACTCTAAAGTAGACAGTCATGCATCAAGAGGGGTTCAAATGTATCAGTGCCACTAAGATGAGATGACAACGATCAAGAGGGGTGATCAAGCCCCCAGGATCAAGATCCAATGGCAAACCAACATAGGCACGAAAGAAAACACATTAAAATGATGTAAAGAACAACAAAGCACAAGAATACATTGTCAAAGATGAAAGAGAGAAAAGGTAAAATATAAAAAAGAATTAGATCAAGCTTCGATTGTTTATCCATCTCAATGTGGATTAGATCTATATTTTTTGTCCAAAACATACATACTCACTCTGAGGAAATGGAACTCCTAGCTATCCACTGGGTGAAAAGTCCTAAAAGGTGAGAAACATACACTCATGGCTGGTATGCACTCACACACATGCACAAGTGGTTATTGGGAAATTCATGCCTTAGTCGAGCTTCTCACTCAAACCATACCAAATTTATACCCCCTGATAACTTTAGTAAGGCACCACACAAAAAAAAAAAATTGAGATTCATGAGGAAAGAAAAAATTTGTATGATTGGGGCTCATGAACAAATAGTATGGCTCTACAGGCATGCAAGTTGCATTATGCAAGGTGGCTATATAATTGCAAATACAAAATAAGGAACATTCAAAGGAGTCTTTCTTAGCTAATGTGAGGTCTTTAACTTAGGGAACATTTTTCCTAATGTCTTCAAGAGAGGACCAATCAAAGAATAGAAAATTCACAACTTAGGGGATATAGTGTGTCACATCAAGCCACTAAGAGGAATGTAATATGCTAAGAGAGATCACTCTCTTGAAAGAAATCACACCCAATGGCATCCACAAAGTGAAAAATGCATCATATAAAGTAAGAAGTTTGCACCATGAACCATGAAAAAGAATAAAATGCAAAAGAATAATGCCAATATATGCCCCCACTTTAAAGAAATTGCTAAACACCATACTGTGAGAAATTACTTTAAAGTAGAAAATGATAAATGCTAACAATAAAGAAGACATGAGATCCAACTTGGAAAGCCCTATGCCAAGTCATATGTTTCCAAGTAAATTTGTGTCATGTAAGAGAAAAAAAAGAGAGAGGGAGAAGGGTTTCCCCCAAAATGAAAACACCAAACACATAAGGGATCTATGGATTTGGGGTCAGTATGTTCTTTGCTGCAATGTGTTTAGAGATCTCTGAACTGTCATCATCCCCAAATACTCATAGAACTAAAAGAATAACACAAAGCGAGAGAAAAAGAAAAAAAGAAAATCCTTTTGGGTCAACATGGAAGACACATGAATGTCTTGACGCCTTGTGTCTTCCCGAAAAGGAAAACACAAGAAAAATGAAAAGATAAGGAAAAATCTTGTAGGTCAACATGGAAGAGATATGAATGATTCAACGCCTTGCATCATCTCCAAAAGGAAAACACAAGACAAATGGAAAGAAAAGAAAAAAGGAAAGATCATTTTGGGTCAACATGGAAGAGACATGAATTTCCTGATGCCTTGCATCCCCAAAAAGGAAAACACAAGACAAATGAAAAGATAACGAAAAAGATTTTGGGTCAAAATGGAAGAGACATGAATGTCTCAATTCCTTACATCATCCCTAAAAGGAAAAAACAAGAAACATGAAAAATAGCAAAAGAAAAATAAAAGTAAAAACGAAAAGATATACGACATAGAGAAGAATGAAGGTAGAAATAGAGGAATGTCACAAAGTATAACTATGGGAAAAATATAGGTTAGTAGATTAGTGCATAAACATAATAACCCAAAGTAATAATGAAGCACAAAGGAGGAAATAACATGAAAACAAGAAAGATATCACCTTAAGTCTTCAACCTCCATGATTGACCTCCATTACACCTTCTCTATTTGCTACAATATGAAGTTTTCCCTAAAATTTTATGTGAGCAATCTATGACTATGCCAAGGCCAACACAAAATGTTGAAGGATTTGATATGAGAATGCAATATCATGCTACTATGTAATTAGCAAGCAACTATGAACTATGACTAAAATATGCCAAAATGCCAAAATGCTAAGATGTCAAGAGTGCCTAAGACAAGATTGCATGAGGTGTAGATAGCATGAGATGACAAAATGAGAGAAAAATTGCCATTTTATAGAAAATGCAATTTTGGATGAATGAACAAGATTGAAGATTGACAAGTTCCCTAGAATCAATGGACAAGATTCAATATGACAACCCACAATTAGGGTTAGGGAAACATTAGGTCAAATTTAAAATGAGTGGATAAGATTCAATTTGAGAAAATCAAATCAAGGGTTGACAATGCATGTGACAAGGAGATAAGAATGGCACAGAAAGAGAGAGGGAGCTGGACAATCAAATAATTTTAGAAATTACTTGATTTATGGAGGAAAAAGATTATTTTGAATTAAAAATTAAATTAATTCAAAAGGTGGGGTCACATGACAGTAAATAATTAGTTTGAATTATTTACTAAAAGAGGGAAATTAGAAAGTGGGACCATTTTAAATAAATAATTTTATTTAAAATGAGGGAAATGTCAAGGTGGCAATAATTAAATAAATTAAAGAATTTATTTAATTATAAGAAGACTTTTAAGAATTAATGATGTATTTAAATAAATAAATAAAACTTATCTATTTAAATAATTAGGAGGAATTAGTGGACAAGGATAATTAAATAAATTAAGAAATTTATTTAATTATAGAGAGACATTAGACAATTAGTGATGTATTTAAATAAATAAATAAAATTTATTTATTTAAATAATCAAGAGGAATAAAGACATGAATTAACTAAATAATTATGAATTATTTAATTAATAGTCGAAAGTGGACCAAGGACATAATTAAACTATCTTAATTATGCTAGGAAGAAAATGGCAACAATAGAGCTTGCAGGCCTAGGTCATTTTTATGTGTCTACACAAAGAGAGAGAGAGAGAGAGAGAGAGAGAGAGAGCATCAAATAGAACATTATGAGGGAATCACATTACGCACATGTAATCACACAAAAGAAAATGAAAAATAAATAATGCAAGAGACTAGTAAGGTGCATGCAAGTCAACCTATGAGCAGGTCATCCACCTCCCAATCATGTTTATTGTATACCGAAGGCGGGCAACTAGCCAAAGGGACAAGAGAAAGTGTCGAACTAGGAGAAATACCAAGTTCAACACTCTTTGTAGGATATTTTTCATCTAAGCTCATAGAAGAGGAAAACAATGTATTCAATTCATTATGCACCTCTTCATCAATTTTAGCAACCTCTTCATCATCATTCAAATTAATCACAACAAGAGGTCGAAGGATAATGTCCATGGAAGAGCTCAACTCTTGTTGTGGTTTTTGTATTGGATTATTTTGTTGTGGAGGCTGGTCATGAATTTCTTTGGTTAAGTTTGGATTTTGATTTTATTTGTTTAATTATTCATGCAACCTACGAGCAAGGGCATGACATCTAGGCCTATGCTCTCTAGCACCTCTATTCCTTTCTCTCTTTTTTTCAAGTTGTAGTTGTGTAAGAGTAGGTTGATCAACCATGGGTTTCTTTTCTTCCCTAAGGGGAGGAATGGAAGGAACCACGGGAGGTTGTTCAACCATTTTCTCTTTGACTTTATATACCTTTTTTACTCTAGGAGGTGTGGCGGGGTTATTTTCAATGTCTCTTGGTCATTTTCAAGATGTAGGTGAAGGTTTTTTCTTAGGTTGGTCTTGGTTGTTTGGGACTTTTTTAGGTTCAACATGGTATCGTCAAGGATAGTAGGGTCAAATGTTGATGGGGACATGTTTCGTAGTGATAATTTTGCTATCTTCTTTTCCTTGAACTTTTGATAGGATAGGAAAAAGAAGTCTTATCATGGCTTTATAGGTTCCATGGGCTCAAGCCAAAAGGCTTCTAAGGAAAAATTTCCTTTGGATAACAAAGGATTAAAGCCAGTATGGCAGACAGTGAATATTTCATTGTTAAAGGGAAACTTTAAACATTTATGTACAACCGAAGTGATAGCTTTCATGGAGTGAAGCCAAGGGTGGCCTAGCTTCACATGAAATTGGTCTAACTATGGGATGATGGAGAATGTGACATCTAATTTCTTTGGTCCTATTTGCAGTGGTAAGCTGATCGATCCTATCGTAGGGAAAGAAAAGCCATTGTGTGTCTTGATCCATGCTTTCATTTTATCATATAGATCTTGATAGAGCTCATGCAAAAGTAAGAATTCCTTAGTGATCACATTCTCTGCATAGGTGGGATCTATTAGTATCCCATTAGTGGGCTTGTCATAGATACAGTTGGCTATGTAGAGAGAACCATCAATTGCATGTTTAATTATATCCTTAGAGGAGAAATCAATGTCAAGAGGACTCTTAGTTCAGCCCTTATGATGAACGACATCTATCACCCCTACCATTTCATCTATAGGATTATTATTGATAGTATTATTTTGAATAGAATCATTGTTATCAGATAATCTGTGTCAACATTCATCACATCATTCTTTGCACTTTCGATGGCTTTGACAAAAGAAATATTATGTTTTGGCATTGGGTTGGTGAAAATTTGAAAGTTTTGGTTAAGAGGGGCAATGGATTTATTTCCTTGATCACTAACACCTCCAACGGATAGATGACCAAAATCAATGAGGTCTTGCATGAGATGTTTAAGATGCTTTCAATGTTCTCTGTCATGTCCATTTTGTCAGTGATAGTGGGACTAGGAATTTGATTTAAAGCTTAGAGGTAAAGGCTTATTTGGGTTAGGTGTTTTGACAGGAGGTAAGGTAATCATTTGCTATTCTAAAAGTTGAGTCATTGTGTTATGAAGGGTATTGGGCAAGGGAGTGAATTGTCTTTTTAGGTCTCCATAGCTAAAGGCTATCGTGGATTTGATAGCAACTACTTGGTTATTGACATTTTAAATTGTTTGTTGAGGGGGATTAAATTGAAGGAACCCTTTGTTCTATTTTTTAAATGGTTGGGAATTGTTTTGGGTTGTAGGCTCAAATCTCTCGATTCTACTATAAGTGGAATTTGTATCATGACTACTAATCAAAATTTGATAATTGCGGAGGGAAGTACACAAGTGCATGAAGGATGGGAATTTCATCATTGTAATTTTGTCTTGAATTTTACTTTGCAAATTTTCTATGAACATATTTTAAAGGTGAGCGTATGATACCTTGACATTGATTTGGGAATAAAGAGATTGATAGCATGAGATAAAATCAGTTATTTTATCTTCCTCTTTTTTCTTACATCTTATTAAATCATCCAAGGTCATCTTGGGAGTCATATGCACTTGGAAATGGTTTAAAAATGCATCAACAAGTTCATTGAATGAACGAATTGAGTTATTTGGTAAAGAAGAAAACCATTCCAAGGTGGTATCTTTTAATGATTGAGGGAAAAAATAGGCCAACAGTTTATCATCAAGGACAAAGTCACTACATAAGGTAGTATAAGCATTGACATGGTTAGAAGGATCTCCCTTCCCTCCATATTTCTCAAATCTAGGCACCTCTATACGTTGTTGCATCGGTGTTTGCAATATCTCCAAGGATAGTGGAATGCTTTTGACATAATATGTAGGTGGACCGTTTTGATTTTGGTTTATGGTGGAAATTTGTTTTTGGAGAGATGAAATAGTTTGGAAGAGTTGAGCTATGAGAGGGTAATTTTTTGTGTGATGAGATGAAAGTGAAAGTGGGGAAGCAGTGTATGTGTTCATAGGACAAGTGAATGGAATGCTTATAAGTGGTAAAGTGGTAGGAGATATAACTTATGATGCCACATAGGAACTAGGGATGCTAGCAGGAATACCCAAGGAAAGAATCACATTACTAACCTGTTGCATTTTTGTTGTGACTTGAGGGTTGGTATAGGTAGGTATTGAGGCTATTGTTGTGTGAGGAGGAATTTGAATTCATCCTTGACTTGTAACATTGATTGTTGGCAAAGTACAACTAGTGGTTGACATGAGAAGTTATCTATAGTGGGGATAGCAGTAGTTGAAATGTTCTTATTTTGTACTTGATGTTGTAAGTGTGCTAGGTCCTCATGAATGTGAATTATATTTTCTTACGGGACATTATTATTCATTGGTTCAACTAGCATGCTACTTGTACCATAGAAAAATGGCTCTTGGACATTTTCATGGTCTTTTAGGTATTTCTCTCATGATCCTTGGTCTATTTTTCTTTGATTTAATGTTGCAATGTAACTTCTGCATTCACATTAGGTCCTAAACATTCAAATTAAGGTGTCTTGTGAAGGTGTTGTGAAGTGTTGTAAAACATTTCTACACTTTTCTAGACTCTTCTCATTACAATTCACCTAAAAATCACATTTCCATCACTTATCAAGTCCTATTTTGAAGTGTTGTAAAGTCTTGTAACAAGATTTCATGCTTTTCTAGGCTTAATTTCACTATTTACACCTGTCTTATGCTTTACATGACCCCTTTCTTCCCTTATAAGGCTTAATTAAGTGTGTTTTTGAATTTAAACCCAACAAACAACATTAAATGCAACTTAATTCCCAAAACCCACTTACAATTCCAAGGTGGGACCAATTCGCCATGGGAGGCGAATGAGTCCCTCTTTGCTCCAAATTCAAAATATTTTAAATTTTCTTTCAAGTTTTTTTTCAAAATTACCTTATTTCGGCCTGTGATGAGGTATCATTGGGTTACTAAGGCACAAGTGTGTATAAATAAGTTTTTTTCCATCCATTTTACACCTAATTCACTCACTAATGTATCCAAGCATTCATTCACATTTGAGCACTTTGCATCATTCAATCAAGCATCTATCAAGTATCTTGAAGCAACCATTGACATAGCTTCAGATTTCTTCAACAAGGTTGTGGTGAGTTTAGGACATTTGCATGTTGTTTATTCATCTTTCCTTGTTCATTTCATTCCATTTCTTCATTAAGGGTTTGATTACCAAAGTGGGATTTGACCAAGGAAAATCCATATACTCTAACTCCTAACCATTTTTCCCCTTTTGCATGTGTGTTTGCAGACTTGTGTATGCAGATTTCTTAAGCAATTAGGTGTTGAAAGGTGGTCAAGAAGTCAAAAAAATGTTTCAAGTCAAATCAACCCTATTTCAAGCTTCGAGACAACCTACAGTCTATTTTCTACAAATTTGACTCTCTCAACCTGACAAGAAGACAAGTACAGATCTGGTGCTATAGAATTTGTCCTTGATTTCATAGAATTTTGGGAGAGGACTGATTTTTGATCAGTGGAAAATGAGTCCCACCTTAAGGCTAGAAAACTGGATTCTTTCAGATTCCAGATCCCAACAGCCGGAAACTAGTTTTCAGGACTTTTTGCTAGAAGTAGGAATGCCATCAGTGGTGAATGAGTCCCACTAGTGATTTTCACTGATTTCTTCTAGAATTTAGATCATTCCATATTCATCACTTCCCAAGTGCACTCAATTCAACCTTCTTTCAATTATGTTTTCCATTTGTTCATGTTTTAGTTTATGCTTGCATATCACACTGTGTTTTCAAACATTACATATTTCTTAGGTTTTTCCTTCATAATCAATCAATTACATTAATTAGTTGCATTTAGATCATCTCATTTAGCCTTAATCACATCACACATACATTATATTGAGTGAACCACATTGATTTTTGGGGTCTATCTCTCTCCTTTTAGGTGAAAGATCCTAAGAGTGCAAGAGTAGCCTATAGACACTCATAAATATATGGTTCATTTTGGTGAACCTGCATATTCAGAACTTTATTTTTCTGATTTCAATTGCATCTTGCATCCTAGAATTCATTTGCATCAACATTCATTTAGGTTTTGTTTTATTTTTGCATCCTAGGGTTTCTCAAATTGCATTAGTGAAAGACTCATTTATATTTCATTTTTGCATATCATATCATTCAAAAATTGAAAATATGAATTTGAATCCTTAGTTTGCATCTAAAAATCATTAAAATCATTTTAAATTTTCTAAAAAACACAAAAAATATCACTCATTCACCACCCTAGGGAAATCAGTCCACCTGGACATTTCAAACAACACTTTTAGGCACTTTCTAGGCATTTACTACATTTATGTTCTCTATTGTTATTTCTCTGTTTCAGTTTGCAAAAAAAAATTATTTGCATTTTGCACTCCTAGATTGCATTGCATTTGCATTGACCCCATCTTTTGGTCATACTTGTATGAGTGTTTGGTGCCCCATTGATAATACTAAATAGTGATTCAAAGTTCTAGACTCATGGCTTCCCGTGATAGCACTTTCATGGTGGACCTTGGGATCTCAAGAGCTCCTACTCCTAGTATGGACAATGGTGCATTGGGTATGGATACCACCACTACTATTCCTTCACCTTCCCATCCAATGTGTATTGACACACAAACTAGTTCCATTCCACAAGAAAAAGTGATTAGTATTCATGAAGATTTTTCACATTTACAACAAGATTTATCCCTTGAAAAAATTTCCACCACTGCCATACCTACTATAGAAAACCTTCATCATTTAATTGAAAGTGATGATGGCTTACAAGTTATGAAAAGAATTATTGAGATATACAAAAAACATGTTTCTTCCACTTCCCAATCCACAAACATTGTTGTAAGAAAAGGAGGATCTCACATTCCTCCCCCTTCAACCATAGTGTTCATACCAACCTATACCACTCCTCATGTTACAACAACCATGCAACAGGTTAGTCATGTGACTCCTTTTGCTATTCCAACTAGCATTCCTAGTTCTTTTGTGGCATCGCATATTCCTTCTTCCACCTTCTCCCCTCTTAGTGTCCCTTTCACTTCTAATATTACATACACTCCACCATTTTCCCTTCCACCTCATACCACTTACACTAATCCCATCATTACACAACTCTTTAACACCGTTTCATCCATGCAACAAAAAATATCCACCAATAGCCAAATTCAAAATGCTCCACCCACATATCATGTTTGTAGTAGCCCCTTATCTTTAGAGATCTTACAAATACAGATGCCACAAGGAATTGAAATGCCTAGGTTTGATAAATACGGAGGTAAATAAGACCCTACTAATCATATCAATGCTTACACAACCTTGTGCAGTGATTTTGTCCTTGATGATAAGCTATTAACCAAAAACTTTCCTAGGACCTTCAAGGACATTGCATTGGAGTGGTTTTCAAACCTACCTAATCATTCAATATGATCATTTAATGAACTTTTGGATGCCTTCATAAGTCATTTCCAAGTCCATATGACTCCCAAAAAGATAATGGTTGATTTAATGCTATGTAAACAAAATGCAGATGAAAAAGTAACTGATTTCATTTCACGTTATCAGTCATTGTATACTCAAATTGATGTCAAGAGTCCTGATTCATATCTGCAAAAGATGTTTATCAAAAACTTGCACACTCGCCTTCAGGATAAGTTAACTATGATGAATTTCCTTCATTCTTGCATTTATGCACGACCCTTTGTGACTATCACAACTCAGTTTCTAGTCATGATTCAAAGTCCACTTCTAACTGAGCTGAGAAGTCTGAGCAAACAACCAAAACAATGCAAAAAAATTTAGAAAACCAAATAGAGGCTTCTTACAATTCAATCCACCTTCTTCACAACCAACCCCACCTATTCCAAATCAAGTGGTAGTTGTTAAAGCAACAGTTCCCTTTACCTATGGCGACCCGAAGAGACAGTTTACCCCCTTACCCGATACTCTCCATAATACAATGAACCAATTGCTCCAACAACAAATGATCACTTTTCCTATAGTTAAACCACCTGATACCACCAAGCCTTTACCACCCACCTTTAAACCAAATGCTTATTGTCATTTTCATCGCCAAAAAGGACATCACACCGAACAATGTAAGTGTCTCAAACACTTAGTTCAAGACCTCATTGATTATGGTTGTTTGTCCATTGCGGGTGTCAATGATCAAGGCAATAAGTCTGTTGTACCCCCTAACCAAAATTTACAAATCTTTACCAACCCCATTCCTAAACACAATGTTTCATTTGTCAAGGCTAGTGAACCTTCAAACACTCATGTGATCAATATTAATACAAATAATGAACAACATGATATTACTCCAATTGTTACATAAGTTAATCTTATGGATGAACTTGTGGGTATGATAGAAATTATCCCTCATAAGGGCCCAACCACCAAATCTCTTCATATCACTTTTTCTTCTAATGATATACTTAAAAATCTTCTTGATGTTACTCTTTACATAGCTAGATGAATATGTGATAAGCCCACTAATGGGATATTAATAGATCCCGCTCGCGAAAAGAATGTAATCATGGAAGAGTTTTTAGTATTACATGATCTCTATCAAGATGATTATAATAAATCAACTGCATGGATAACACATACTAGTTTTGCATTCCCTACGATTAGATCAATCATACTCCCATTACAAATAAGACCCAAAACCTTGTATGTAACATTTTCTATCATTCCACAATCGGATCAATTTTGTCTATGGCTAGGACATCCTTGGCTTCGCTCGATGACAGCGGTCCCCTCAGTTGTTCACAAATGTTTGAAGTTTTCACATGGAAATGAAATATTTACCATATACACCATAGTGGTTTTCATCCATTGTCTTCTAAATGTAATTTTTCCTTAGAAGCCTTTTGGCATGAACCTATGGATCCCATCACCCCCCGTAAAGATTTATTTTTCATAGCCTATCAAAAGTTCAAAGTCAAATGAATAGCGAAGTTGTCTCTTCGCTCAATGTCCATGTCCACTTCTACTCTCATCATAGATGAGACAATGCTTCAGCCTGAGTCTGAAACTGAACAAACAATACCACCCAATGAACAACTAACCCTAGACACTCCCCCTTCCTCTTTTAAATTCCCATGAGATAATGAAACCAATCTCGTTATGCCTCCCTACATTAAAAAAGTGTATAAAGCTAAAGAGAAAGTGATTGACTCATCTTCTTTCATTTCATCCGTTTTTCCCCTTTTGGAAGAAAAGGAACCTATGGTGGATCAACCCGCTCTTACACCTCAACAACTTCAAAATAAAATTAAAAGAAACCGTGGTTCTAGGGAGCATCTAGACGGCATCATCATCTCCTTGCTCATCAGTCACGAATGGAAAAAAATAAAGAAAACCAACCTTCGCCTTTCACATCAGCAATACTTGATCACCCTCCTCCTCTTGATTTGCTGCAAGATAATATAGTCCAACCTGCATAACAAAATGATCTGATCCAATAGCCCCAAATTTTGATACATCCTTCCTTGGAAATAATCCTTCATCCTCTCATCATAATCAATCTTGATGATGATGAGCAGATCACAAAAATAGATGAAGTGCATAACAATCTAAAATATTTATTTTCATCTACCATGAGCTTAAATGATAAATCTTCTACACCAAGTGAAGAACCTGGTACATCTCCTAGTTCAGCACTTGCAATTCTTCCTTTGGACAGTCAACCACCCTCGCAATACACTGAACATTATTGGGAGGTGGAAGACTTGTTAGATGGTTGACTTGCATTCACCTTGCTATCCTTTTGGATTCTTCTTTTATTTTCTAGATTTCTTTTACAATTTTGTGTGTATTGTGTTCCCCCATAATGTGTGTTTGATGTTATCTCTCTCTTTGTACACTTCCTCTATTTGTACCTCTATTCTTCTATATGTGACCCATTGCCTTTTTTGCTTTTTCTTTTTTGTTTTTCTTTTTTCTTTTGCTTTTGGGGATGACGCAAAGTGTAGAGATGCCCTATGTCTCTTCCATGTTGACCCAGAAGGTCCTTTTATTTTTATTTTTCACTTTTTCCTTTGTGTTGGGTATGTGCAAGATCATCATGGAAAAAACAGGCCCTTAAGTGGCAAAAATCAGAAAAATCAAAGTTAGGCAACTTGACGTGAAATTTTGAATAAGTTATTTATATTATTTCAAAAATATGTAAGAATAGAATCTATAGAAAATTGAATGTAGTTTCTAAACTACTAGGTTTGTTTAAGAAAAAAAAAATCTATTTGGTGAAAATTTGAAATTTCAAAGCAGTAGTACTTAAATTTGAGGGAAAAATAAGAAGTAGGTGTCTGTCTGACCACCCTAACCACAATAAAATGATAATATTTTTGTATAATATTTTAGATATAAGTAGAGGACTCATGTCTCAATGTGATGCATATTTTTTGTAATTTTTTCCAAGTAAATAATTAAAAATTTTATTACAATTTTTTTAAAAATATAAAAAATCATGTCCGAATTACCTTAACTTGGTCAAAACTTCATGAAATTCAGTTTTATTTTTAATCCTATAGTATGAAGCATAGAATGATGTATGTTTTGATTAAAATATGATACTTTGAAAGCTATAAATATTTTTAATCACTATCAATTAGGACTTTAGTCGTAATTTGAATAGAAATGAATAATAATTACTTATTAAATTCAAAGTATAGCATAATTTATATTGGTGGAAATCTAAGAATATCCTTTAAAACCCTTTTCGTTTATCAATTTTGGGTAAAAAAAGGTCGTCAACCACATACCCATCATATTGCCACTTTTGGCCCATCATGATCCAAGACATACCTGCTCTTCTTTTGGGATGACGAAGTGTTGAGATGCCCTATGTCTCTTCCATGTTGACCAATCAGTCCCTTTTCCTTTTACTTTGTCTTTGTCTTTTTTTCCTTTTGGGATGACACAAGGCATTGAGACCGAAATGTCTCCTTCATGTTGACCCAAAAGCTTTTTCTTTTTCTTTTTCATTTTCTTTTTGCTTGTGTTTTCCTTTTGGGGACAATGCAAAGCGTTGAGACCACAATGTCTCTTCCATGTTGAACCCAAATAGACTTTCTTTTTCTTTTTTTTTCACTCTTTCTGTCATTCTTCCAATTCTATGCGCTTTAGGGAATGATGACAGTTCCAAGCTCTTTCATAAAAATATTACAACAACAAACATACTGACCCCAAATCCATAGATCCCTTATGTGCTTGGTGTGTTCCTTTCTAGGGGGAAACTCACTTTCTTTTGTTCTCTTTTTCATTACATGATGTAGCCTTACTCCAAAACATATGACTTGGTATAGGGGCTTTCCAAGTTGTCTCTCATATCTTGTTTCTTTTTGAAATTTTCCTTCACTACTTTAAAGTAATTGCTCATAGAACGATGAGTAGTAATTCCTTTGAAGTGGGGGGCATACATTGGCATCATTTCATTTGCATTTTTTATTCTTAGCACATCCTTGTCACTTCATATGATGCATTTTTCACTTTGTGGATGACATTGGGTTTGATGTCCTTCATAAGTGTGATCTATCTTAGCATATTAAACATTCCTCTTGGTGGTTTGATGCTATGCACTGCATCCCCTAAGTTGTGAATATTATGTTTGTTGATTGGTCCTCTCTTGGAGACATTAGACACAATGTTCCCTAAGTGACAGACCTTGCATGAAATTAACAAGACTCCTTTTAACATATTTTGCATTTTACATTTTTTCATTTTACATTTTACATCTTTACCACCTTGCATAATGTAGCTTTCATGCCTGTGGTACCTTCCTCTTTGTTCATGATTTCTAAGAATACAAATCTTTTCTTGTCTCATGAAGCAAGAACCAACATTTTCCCTTGTGGCACCTTGTTAAAGTTATCAGCAGGTATAACTTTAATATGGTTGAGTGGGAAGCCCACTCAACGACATGACTTTCCCCATAGCCACCTATGTGTTTGTGAGTGCATATCAACTAGCGTATGTACTTCACCTTTTTAGGTCTTCTCACCTAGAGGACCACCATGATTTATGTCACCCCAAACTAAGTATGCATTCTCTTTTTCTCACAAACAGCCTAGATCTAATCCACAACTAGTTGGACAAACGATCGAAGCTTGATCCAATTCTCCCTTTTTTTCACACATGTGTGTTCCTTTGTTCTTATGTTTAATTTTCCATGGGATCTTCATCCTATGAGCTTGATCATCCCTCTTGATTGTTGTTATTCCATCTTTCTAGCATAAGTGCATTTGGACCTCCCTCTCAATGTGCATGGCTACTTTAGTGTGAGTTTCAAGCAAGTTCATCCTCTCACTAAAGTGGGGGATAAATGTACCATAGAAAAATGACTCTTGGACATTTTCATGGTCTTTTAGGTCTTTTTCTCATGATGCTTGGTCTATTTTGCTTTGATTTAATGTTGCAATGTAACTTATGCATTCACATTAGGTCCTAAACATTCAAATTAAGGTGTCTTGTGAAGGTGTTGTGAAGTTTTGTAAAACATTTCTACACTTTTCTAGACTCTTCTCATTACAATTCACCTAAAAATCACCTTTTCATCACTTATCAAGTCCTATTTTGAAGTGTTGTAAAGTCTTGTAACAAGATCTCACACTTTTCTAGGCTTAATTTCACTATTTACACCTTTCTTATGCTTTACATGACCCCTTTATGCCCTTATAAGGCTTAATTAAGTGTGTTTTGAATTTAAACCCAACAAACAACATTAAATGCAACTTAATTCCTGACACCCACTTACAAGTCCAAGGTGGGACCCATTTGCCATGGGTGGCAAATGAATCCCTCTTGGATACAAATTCAAAATATTTCAAATTTTCTTTCAAGTTTTTTATTCAAAATTACCTTATGTCAACTTGTGATGAGGTATCATTGGGTTACTAAGGCACAATTGTGTATAAATAAGTATTTTTCCATCCATTTTACACCTAATTCACTCACTAATGCATCCAAGCATTCATTCACATTTGAGCACTTTGCATCATTCAATCAAGCATCTATCAAGTATCTTGAAGCAGCCATTGGCATAGCTTCAGATTTCTTCAACAAGGTTGTGGTGAGTTTAGGAAATTTGCATGTTGTTTATTCATCTTTCCTTGTTCATTTCATTCCATTTCTTCATTAAGGGTTTGATTACCAAAGTGGGATTTGACCAAGGAAAATCCCTATACTCTAACCCTTAACCATTTTCCCCCTTTTGCATGTGTGTTTGCAAACTTGTGTATGCAAATTTTTCAAGTAATTAGGTGTTGAAAGGTGGACAAGAAGTCAACAAAGTGTTTCAAGTCAAATCAACCCTATTTCAAGCTTGGAGACAACTTATAGTCTGTTTTCTGTAGATTTGACTTTCTTAACCCAACAAGAAGACAAGTGCAGATCTAGTGCTACATAATTGGTCCTTGATTTCACAGAATTTTTGAAGAGGATTGATTCACCATCAGTGGCAAATGAGTCCCACCTTAAGGCTAAAAAACTAGATTCTGTCAGATTCTAGATCCCAACAACCGGAAACCAGTTTTCAGGACTTTTTGCTAGAAGCTGGACTGATTCACCATCAGTGGTGAATGAGTCCCACTAGTGATTTTCACTAATTTCTGCCAACATTCAGATCATTCCATATTCAACATTCACTGCCCATATGCACTATGTTCAACCTTCATTCAATTCTGTTTTGCATTTTTTCATGTTTTAATTTATGCTTGCATATCACATTGTTATTTCAAACATTGCATATTTCTTAGGTTTTGCATTCATAATTAGTTAATTACATTACTTAGTTGCATTTATATCATCTCATTTAGCCTTAATCATATCACACATACATTAGATTAAGTGAACCACATTGATTTTTGGGGTCTATCTTTCTCCTTTTAGGTGAAAGATCCTAAAGTGCAAGAGTAGCCTATAGATACTCATAAATCACCTATAGACACTCATAAATCGATGGTTCACTACTTGAAGGAAAAGAGTTGTTAAAGGTATTGTCAATATCTAGTGTACTAATGTCAATACCGGGAGTGAAGGAGCTAGACAACCCAATATCCACAACAATTGTGCTATCGCAGGATGACATGAGTCTAAAACTTTGCCTCACTACAGTATTAGCAATAGGACACCAAATACTCATACAAAAGCTACTAAATGTGGGGTGTATGCAAATGAAATGTAAGCTAAGAACAATGAAATGCTTATAACTGAAATTCTGGAAACTAAAACACAAAAGCAATAACAATGAACATAAACTCAGAAATTGAACTTTAAATGCCAGAAAATGCAATGCAGAATATGCAGAGGGACTGATTTGCCTAGGGTGGCGAATGAGTCCCAGTGATGACTTTTTTGAAAAAAAATTGAATTTTTGAATTGAATTTTATGCTTTTTATGCTTTATGAATTGTATGTGAGATGCAAATGTAGAATTTGACTATTTTTCAATGAAGTTGCATGCACAAATGCAAACTATATGAGCTTTCACTAATGCACAATTTGAAACCCTAAAATATAAGTTAACTAATAAAATTTCTAATGCAATGTTAATGCAAGCAAGATAATGCACTCCAAATCAGAAAAGAAGGTATTCTAAATGTAGGTTCACCAAAATGAAAGGTGGAAAATTGGGTTTTCCTACCTTTAGGGTTTAGGTACCTAAAAGGGGGAATTTTCACTTTCACTCAAGAACAAACCCTTGAGATCTCAATGCAAAAGAGAAAGAGACCTTACAAGACGTTTATCCTAGGGTTCGAATGATCTAATGAGGGGTTCACCACCAAGCTTATACTTGGAAAAGATAATGAAATGCAAGATGTAAAAAAAAACACTAATTGAATGCAAACTAACACTAAATGACCTAGAAGGATGAATGAAATGCAATAGAAAACTATAAAAATAGAAAGTGTGCACCTAGGAAACTGGAGATGGCTAAATGGAGGTCTAAATCACTGGAAAATATGTTGTCAAGGCTGATTGGGAATCATTCACCAAGCTAGGTGAATTAGTCCAGTTTCTGGAAAACTGTGCGGGAACATAAATCAACCAAAAGGGTATCCAAATATGCAAAATCCTAAAAATGCACTGGAACTGGGACTCATTCACTAGAAGTGGTGAATCAGTCCAGTTGGGATTTTCTACAACCTTCAAAGCTATTTTTTCTCTTCCTTGTCTGCTCTATTCTTCTTGATTGTTTTGTGGATCTGAATCTTCGATTTTCCCCCTATAGATAATCTCCAAGGTTCTCCAAAGCTTGATCATAACTTTGACAACTCTGATCACTTGAAAAAAATTCTCCAATATTGATCCCTATGAAATATGCAACCTAAACCTGTAAATCACACACAAAGGAGAGGGGGAAAAATTGTGTTGGGTTAGTGGATGGGGGTTTTCCTTGGTCAAACCCCTTGTTGGAAATCAATCCTTGAAATGAAAGTAAATATGAATGGAGAATGATGAATGAACAAAAGACAATGTTGCAACTCACCAAACCTTAGCAATAAGGTGCTACAAATATGCTTGAAATGGTTGCAATGGATGTGGTTCTTGACTCTTGCTTGAATGATGTTGATCTTGCTTGAAACACTTGCTTGAATCATAAACCCTACATCACAATTTTTAGCAAAATAACAAACATGATATATGATATCTTTGACATGATGATTGGCACCTGAATGTTGCTCTAAAAATACTTGATAATATTGCCTTGAATTCTCTTGAATTCTCTTGTGAATGCTCAAATGCTCTTCTGAACTTTCTTGAATGCTAGGTGTTGAATATGAGTGAAAGAACCTCATATTTATACTCAATTATGCAAGAATTCTTGAAATTGCAACACTACAAGCCGACATTAGATCTAGGAGAATAAAATCCCACCAAAAATTTGAATTAAATTTGATTTTGGGCCATACGAGACTCATTCATCCAAGGTGGAAAGTGAGTCCCATTAGGCATAATGTATGGGACCAAAAACCAAAAGTGCCTAGAAATGTGTTAAATCTGGTTCGAGGCCAAAAGATCTAGGTGGGACCCATTCGCCTGAGGTGGCGAATGAGTCCCAGACATTAAATTTGGGCCACAGAGCTAGGAACACCTAAATTATGATTGGTCAATGAATGGTGTCGGGATTATCCTTGAAAAGATGCAATAAATGAGGCTTGTGGATGCAAAATAGGACCAATTAAAGCATGAGAAATCTCAATTATTAATGAAAAGCCTAGAAAAGTGTGAAAGTGTGTTACAACACTCCAAATAAGGCAAGATTAAAGTTGATTTTGATTAAAAATAGGTTTATTATGTTTAATTATTTGATAAAACCCTAGGAAAGTGTAAAAGTGAGTTACAACATGTTGATGGTGTT
This sequence comes from Sequoia sempervirens, assembly GCA_007258455.2. NCBI lineage: Eukaryota > Viridiplantae > Streptophyta > Pinopsida > Cupressales > Cupressaceae > Sequoia > Sequoia sempervirens. Next base: position 1,110,245,046 of record VDFB02271358.1, on the reverse strand, counting down.
TTTTGCATAGTAACAACTTTGAGAAGATACAGGTATCCTATCTCTCTTGAAAGGTAAATCTCTATCAGCAAGCCTCAAGAGATAACCCCAAGGTCTCTAATGTCAGGTCTTGACAATGCAAAAATAGCTCAGATAATATGTGAAAATGATAGTAATCATAAGGGGCCTTACAAATGAACAATGTTGGTAGTGTACTTTCATCAGATGCAACTGTATGGTGATGCTTTCAATCCTAAAACTAACCTAGATTCAAAATAAATAGCAAAAGAGATAAGGGTTTAGAGAGATTTCTAAGACTAAAACCTAAGATCAATCACAACAATGATGAATGTTGCAAATGGATAGATCCCCAATGAAACCAATCTCTGCTTGATCAAGGACAAGCCCACAACTCTGTAAAAATGGTGCAATCTTCTAAGGAAGCTGAAGATTTTCAGACTATGAATGTTCATTCACATACCCAATAACTAGCGCAATGTAAACAAGCATCCATAGTTGAACTTAGCACAAAATAAGGTCCAAACTAACTTTACACAACAACTTACAATTAGTAAATCACTAAAAGTATGGACAGGAGATTGATCAACATTATTAACATTTTACCATTTTTTTTGGTGACCTAGGGTATCCCCGCGACCTCCGCCCAGCGCTCCAACCTTACACTGGTTCAGATTGAGGGCAAGCGGAGGGCGAGACTAATCCCTAGAGCTGCGATGCTATCAACACCTGCCCCCAGGTGTCCGTGGCCGAATAATTTCATGAGCCAGCAAGATTTGAACCCAAGACCTCGGGGAGCAAACCCAAGACTCAAGCCAACTCCGCTAACCCACGGGGGGCAACATTTTACCATTATTGTAAAAGAGTTGAAATCTAACATCTAACATTGAGAATTGAGAACAAGAAACCATAAACTGTCAAAGATAAATACAAAGTTTTCCAAATCAACAACTCAGTTGCATTACTTCTCTAACTTATAATTACATAACAATTTCAAGTCTCTCCTCTCCTACTGCTACTGACTTCTCTAACTTAGCCAATTATGGCTTTTTACAGCCTCAAACCAACTATTCTAACCCCTAAAATCTAACCTCTACAAATGAGAAGGCACTTGCCTTTTATAGAAAATTACATTTTGAATCAATGGTCAAGATTTAATTCATCCAATGGCTACAATTGCACTTCTAGAAGCATCAAGTTGTTACATTTAATTTGGGAGCTCATGGTACATCATCATCCATTCAATTGCATTTAGTTACATTATGGCCCAATGACATCAATTTTGAGAAAATCCTCATTGGAGAATAAATATAGCTTCACATGTCTCCAGAAACTCCTTCCAGCTGTAGACAGTTTGGGCATGGATTCTTATGCAAGCCCCACTTTTAATATTTGAATTGAACTCTTCTAGATTTCCCTTTTGGCACAAATCCATATGCAAGTCCCCCTTTTAATATTTATTTAATCCTAAAAAACAAATATCATCATTAGTAGCTCACATGTTAAAAATCCAATCCAAATTAAACTTGAATAAAATTTTGGCCTTTTAAAAACTTATATTTTTTATGGAAACTTTCCATTTTCGGAAATTTTTCCATTTTTTGAAATTTTTTCTCCATCTCAAGAATTTCATTTTTAGAAATATTTTAAAATTTCAAAAAAATTCCATTTCGGGAAAAAAAAATTCCATTTTTGAAAAATTTGGGATTTTGAGTGGATCTTGGAAATTTCCAAAAATGGAAATTTTGGGGATTTCCATCAAGGATGGAAATACCCAAATTCCATACAAGGTCAAAATCTCCTAAACTTCATAACTTTTTTTCTAGAAGGAATTTTCAAAAAGTTCAAAAAGCAACCCTGTCTATTTTTTCATCCTCTATCCATGGGTGCAAAAAAAAAAATTTTCATTTTGGAAAATTTTGGGATTTTGAAGGGTCTTCGAAATTTCTAAAAATGGAAATTTCGGGGATTTCCATCAAGGACGGAAATCCCCCAATTCCCTACAGGGTCAAAATCCCTTAAACCTCATAACGTTTTTTCTAGAAGGAATTTTCAAAAAGTTCAAAAAACAACCTGACCTAATTTTTTGTCCTCTATCCACGGGTGCAAAAAAAAAATTACATATAATATTGAAAATTCACTTCAAAATCCCCATTTTCAAATTCTGAGACAAGTGAATTTCCCCTATGGCCTCAAAATATTGTCCTCATCAAACCTAGTCTATACTTAATCCCAAAATAACCTCCCAAGAAGAGAAAAACCAAAATTTGACGAAGCCAAGAGGCAGAGATGCAAAAGAAAAAATAAGGTCCTTGCCTCCGATGGGGCGTGTGTGCAAAAATTGCACAACAAAACACTTTAGCAAGGTACCATTAAAATCCATTAATTCACAAGGGCCTAAGATCTAATGTGAATGTTTCATCCACATTACAACTCTAAATCAAGGCAATATTAAGCCAAAATCCATAAGGAAGGCCCAAACAAGTGTGAAAATATAAAGGGATACATTTTTCTACACTGCACATATGTCTTCATGTATTATCAAGATTCCTACAATGATATTTTATTAGTTTGGTGTACTGCACTAAATGATAAGCTACTAAAGTTTATTCTAAGGCTTTCATAGGATATACTCTAAGGTAGAGACAATATTTTGGTCTATATCCTTCTGTACAAAAGGATCTATTCTTGTAGTTCATAATTTAAATTCATTGAGATGTGAAGGTGTTATATCCAAAGTTTCATGTCAATAATCCTTCCACAAAGAAAGTTAGAAGTGATAGAGTACCAGACTATGTTAGAGTAGTGCAAAGTGGTTTAAAAGACTTGTTAGAATGCTCTACATTCCACCACACATGAAATTTTGGCTATGTAGTTTTATGAACATACTTAGTGATGTCTAAAGAATATTATATCGAAGATTCAAGTGATCTAATGCTTCGTAAGTTTAGTTTTCAAATTTTCAAAGTGATATGTAATTGGTTCCAAAGGCTTAATCTTCATCAAAACAAGTTTTTAAATACTTGCGCCAGTGGAAGGTTGTAAAGTTCAGTTATATGAGTTTGTGTGGACACTCTGCATGTATCACTGTATCTTAGGTATGAAGCACATGAATATCTTTCTTGTTTCGTTTCAATTCATTTTGTGAAGTTATGCTTTTTACTGAGGTTGACTAAGGTATGTTGATGGTGTGTGCCACTAATTCAAGATTGAGCAGATTTTAAGGAGTAATTGAATATGTTGTATGATTCATGCTAACTCACATGGAAGATTCAAATAATTTATTATCACTCTTGTGTACCGCAAATGGATATGAAGGCTGACATGCTACAAGTTACATATTTTCTTATTTATGGCCAACTTAATTTATATTTGCAAAAGTATGCAGATGATATATATAGAAGATCAAAGATGAGAAGAGAAGCATGGATATGTGCATGGATACATGTAAGTGTATGGGAAGATTGTGGTAAGGTCTACTACAAACCTAATGTGCAGAATTGATTACAATTTGTGGGTTGAAGTCATAAAGTTAGTCATATTCCACTTATTTTAATTAGGAAGTTGTAGCTTCCTTGGACCGTGTAACCCTAAAAATATAATCAAGGAGTTGTAGCTTCCTCTGGTTGTAGCCATAAATCAAATTTGTAACTATTGTTTATTTATGAGGCTAGATTTGGACAGTAGATCTAAGCAAAATTTATCACCGTGGTTTTTCCCTTGTGCGGTTTTCCATGTATATCTGGTGTCAACTTTGTTCTTGTGTGAATGCTTATCTCCTTTCCTATTTTTTATTAAGTAGATGAATAATTTAACAATTTATCTTAGCTTCAACAGTTAAGGATTAAAATTGAAATTAAAGTATATTGATCCACTCCCCCCTCTCAATATTCTATGTTCCCAACATTCATATGCAACAATGCAGAAGGTGAATAAATATTTTGGCAACATGTCCCCTTGTAAGCCAATTTTTGACAAAACATCAAGAACAAGATTAGCCAAATTGAGAAAAAAAAAATTAAAGCCTAAGGATGGATACACTAATTTGTAGAGTACGTATATGTCATTTAATGGATGTATACCTTGAATTGTGTTAACAGTTTGTAAATGATAAACCTACAAGAAAAGGGATTAGAATTTACAGAAATAGATGATATAAGTGAATTTAAGAATAAAAACACCCTATAGAAATGTCCCTTGTCAAAATACCAAGAGTTAAATTACATGAAAAATGATAAAAAGTGTTAAATTGTCTTAATATGAAACCATTATGTAATGTGACACATACATCGAAACACAAGACATAACTATCAAATTGGAACATATAAACACCAAGCATCTAGAAGTTGCAAAAAATATTAGTTACAAGGACATGGGTCCCATTGGACATGTCACAAATGCATGCAAGTGCAAGTGAACATAGAAGAGAAACCTAAATTAAGATAAACTACTCAATTCACAAAAAAAGAAAACACTCATGATTAAGTACAAGAGTTGACAAAACATGATAAAACAATAAAATATCATGTCAAATTAACCCTTTGCAACATGGTATGGTGGTTATGTTGAAGGATGTTTCTATGTGAATTCTCTAATCAACTACATAAAGTTGCATTTGAAGATATTAATTATATGGCTTAGGATGACATCCAATTTATACATTTTTGGCTATAAATTTTGATGGTTTAGGATTAAAAGATGATATCAATGGTTCATAATGGTTGAGAGCCATGAGAAGATGAAAGGAGGAAACATGTCTTCATTTGGTTAGAGGAGATAGAGGGAGAGGGATTGGGGAGAAAATAAAGGGTGGTTTTTTTCTTGGGAGGATTGGGTTGACAAGTTGGAAGGGGTACTTTGAAGTATCCTTGAGGGATGGGTGAGTCTTTTGACCCAAGTAACATGGTACCAAGACCATTTCACATGTACAAACGTCCATTCCTTTGTAAATCTTGGAGGATGTAGAGGATTTGAGGTGATTTAATTAGGGTTTTGAATGTGAAAGAAGAGGGTTAAGGGTTAGTGATGTTTAACCCAATTAATGAAAAGTGAATAAAATAAGCAATTAAATAAATATGATATTTATTTAATTTATTGGGTGAGGATGGTGAACTTAAGTAAATAAATAATTGGATTTATCTACCTAAGGTGAATTATAGGATAGGAATGATTCAATAATTCAGGCTAAAAATAGGTTCATGTGGATTGTAATGAATAGTGGTTTTATCAATTAAATAATAAAATATTATTTAGTTAACTAGGGGATGACAATTGGATAATTAATTGAATAATTAGAGTTGTCTACATGTTCATCCTATCTTCCATATTTCTTTCTTCAATAAAATCCTTGCTAACAAATCATTACTGAAAATGTTCTTTCTAAGCTCGATGCCAAAAGATCCATCATTCTCCAACTAGAAATAGTGTTACATGTACACATCTACACCAAGTTTACAACTACACACTCATTGAGTTCTTGATCTAGTGACATGGCTCAGATCTTGAAGATGCTACTTGGGAACCCCTTCATCAAATTCAACAATATTTTCCTTCCCTTCAACTTTGAAAAGGAAAATTTTCAAGGGAGAGGTGATGTTAAGACCCCTTAGTCCTAACTCTTTTTTTTAATTGTAATAAATCCTTTAGAAGCATATGCTTTGAAAGCTATTTCTTGAGCTATTGTTAATAATCTCACAATTTTTGAGAAATAATAGTTAGCTTGAATAAAACTAGTATATATATTAGGCATATGCTATTGCATGAACATCCATAAATTATATTGTATTGAGCATTACTTAAAAATATGTTTCCTTTTCAATAAAGCTAGTGATATTTTTTAATGTATATTTGTCAATTAATACAATATTAACTTTATATAATAATAACCTATGAACTAAAATATACATGTCACTCCAAAACAAAAAAAACTATATATATATACAACCAAAATTACAAGTCCAATGAGAGAAAAGGGAGCATAATGCATTCTTCTTTTGTTCTTTTATAAAAATTTAAAAGACACAAAGAATTCCATTTGTGAATCACTAAAGCTCACATATCAGAACAATCTCTATAATACATACATAGCTCTGATTAGCTTTGTGTTTTACTAAGTTTGAGGTTTCTTGATGACCATGACTGGGCACTTGCAATGGCGTGTGCAGTACTCGCTCACACTTCCTATAATAGCTCTGTAGCACCAATCCTTCTCCATTATTTCACAGTAAAAACATATAGAAAATTACTTTAAATTGAGTGCATATATTTAATATAAATCACCTTTTAATTGCTCCATGACCATGACTCCCAACAATTAAGAGATCTACTTTGAGTTCATTAACTGCCTCACAGATGGCATACCGTGTTTCTCCTATCACCACTTTCATTTCAATACTCACCTGGACAGCCCATTGTTAACAATTAACACTTTTTTCCAGCATATAATGTCTATAAGAATAGTTAAAAACATGAAGTTCCCAGAGTCTATAATAATAGTGTGTTAAGATTTCTGGATTAAAATTGTGCGAGAAATTTTTACATCAACGTTTCAGATCATACTCCATGATGCATCATCAGGATGCAATGTAGAAAGAGAAACATTGATGTAAAAATTTCTCACACAGTTTTAATCCAGAAATCTTAAATGATACCCAAAATAAATTATAAGAATAGTTTTTAAATTTGATTGTCTGAGTTTCTTTCTCGAAACGCTTTCTGATGGTAGATTATAACATTTGATCTCAAACGTTTAAAAAAAAACTCACACAATCAAATTCAGAAACAATTCGTGAGAACCCATTCTTTTTTTTAAAAAGATTGAACTGTCATAAAGATTGCTATTTGCTGCAGAAAGAAAAAAAAAAAAAAGAGAAACGACTTACGTTGCCTTTCTCACAAATGTCTTTTGCCTTAGATAATACTCTCTGTGTAATGTGGTTTTCTGATCTCCCGGCAATTTCAAACACATGATGCCCTGCAGATGCAGATGCTGCAGAAACCAAAGAAATCTGCAAAAACTTAGCAGGGATTCGTTAAATATGAATAGAAAAACATCAGACTGTAAGACTTCGTACCATGGCCTGCAAGTGCAAACATTGGCACATCTGGAGTCTCTACATGCATAACGATAAGATGTTGACCCTCTTTTTCTCTCATCAGGTTATCAACCGCCCATTGCAATGCATACATGCTTTCCTCGCTCTCATTCACAGCAACCATTATTCTCCTTCCTTCTCTCTCACTCCCCGCCATTGACAAAGCTTAGAATCTGAATCTCACACAACAATGTAATATATTATGAGCTCGATGATTATGGAAGCCCAATTGGCTTATTTTATACTACTCCGATAGATCTTTGTTGAATCAAAAGTTATTTCTATCGCGTTACTATCACAAAAGCCAAAAACTTACTTTTATATCTTTATACCTAAACATATTTTACTTGAAGAAATATGTTGTGCAGTGCAAATCTATATTCTTGTTCTACGAATTTTCTCAACTGGTTTTCCACTAAACATGAATCAGAAAATAGAAGAACATAAGAGGAGTTCCTTCCACGTATACCTTTCTTGACTGCAATATTATTAAAATATACTAAAAGATTATTCGTACCAAGCTCTGCGGCATTCTTCGTAGATTTTTCTGGTCATGGCATATTCTAACTCTATCGTCCACGAAAAGCATTCACACTATGGTACTGGCAGTGGTGTTTTTGTTAATAAAAAAAAATCTTTTTACACTGCAGGAATCATATTTGGGCAGCTGTCTGTTTGGTAAACTTTTATCACGTGACTGGTGATGTTGACGCAACACGCCCTCGGATACAGGGATGGTGGGGAGACTAGACTTTCATGTGACAGGGGACACTCGAATTGGGTAACTGCCGTCCCCTGGTAACCTATTTTGTGATGCTAGTGTGACGCAGCCTCCAATACCATGAGGATGGTGGAGAGACCAGACCTCGTGACGTCTTGCTTGTAAAACGATGCTTTAATTAATCTAACTAGACTCACTGCCCCAATTAATAAAAAAATATTTAATAAAATAAAATATCAATTTATTATTGCTATTTAACTATTGAATAATTGTCATTATACTAGGGTCGTATGTATCACTTTGTACAAAGTGTACCATCCAAAGGAAGTAGATGGCAAATATATTTTTATATATGATAATAAATATTGTCCTGAGATAAGATAGAATCCAAGTTTGGAATATTTGGTACGACGAATCATTTTCCTTGCTTTTTCTTTGGAGACTTCCTACTGTTTCTTGTGATAGACTTCTCTTCTTACTTATTCTTTTTCTTTTAGAAAGTAAATGCTTGCAAGAAATGAACAGCAATTATTCCCTTCACTGAAATAGCTTTTCCGAAATTAGAATACGTGCGATTGCTTTTGTATTCATTTTTCCATTAAGTATCTCTTATCTTTAGTAGGTGAGCGTTACGTTAACTCTGAAAAAGAAGAATATTAAAATAAAAACGGGGTGCTCTAAATTACATGGATTATCTAGAAGAGAGTGGAAGGCACTAGAAAGATGTTTCCAATTATATTAGATGAGTACAAAGTCAAATGTTTTGTGGTCTAACAGCTAACCTTTTTCTTTTAAGATCACTAATTAGTTGGATGGTGTCAATTCAAATTAAGTGTATCTTAGTAATATATTTATTTATTTGTTTTGTTTACGATAGGGGTATTTCCGCAACCCAGTCCAACGTTCAAAGGGGCGAGTTGAAGCAAGACTAGTCCCCTGTGGGTGGATGCTAAAGCCCGCAAACAGGGCAGCCTGTTAATCGAGAGTGGAGTCGAATCTGAAACCTATGGAGAGCAAACGTTTCTTAGTAGTATATTATTTGCTTTTAAAATATTGTATTAATATCTTTTATTTTTAGAGTTCAATTAAAAGTTAATGATTAATGATAATAAAGATATGTTTTTATTTGTGTTTATTTTGGTTGTTTAATCTTGGGTTTGGTTTTTGTAATGTTCTTTTGTCTTTATTTTGAACATGGCCTTTTAAGATTTTTGGGTGTTTCTCTATCATCGCTTTTTTTTTAGAATATTGTACTATCTTTTTATCAATAAAATTAAATAGAAAATGTTTATAAAAAAGGTATTTTATAATAATAAATTTTATTTTATTTTGTAATATTGTTATAATTTAAAATTGTTACAATTATAATGTATTGTGTTAATTATATTAGTATAACTAGCAATTGCAACTTGTGTGTGCAATGGGTACGCCGAAGAGTTGTGGAAGGTCAATTAGGGAAAATTTTGGTCTATTTTTTTGCATACATTTGTGTAATGCATGAAGCCAATTGGTAGGCCATTTAGAAAATGTTTTTTTTTTTGGTGCAACAAAGGTCTCAATGGAGAAGTGATAGCTTCAAATCAACTATGCATCCACTTATAGGGATCCAAGCATGACTAAAATAAAACCTCTCAATCATGATGATAATCAAGTTCCATTACAATATGTTTGCAATAGGGAGAGAGGGAGAGAGAGAGAGAGAAGTAAGGAGATATAGAGAGAGATAGGAAGATCGAGATGGTGATGGAGATGGAGAGAGAGGGAGAGATATATGTAGAGGAGGGAGGAAGAGATGAGGGGGATAGAGAGAGAGGGATGGGGAGAGAGTTAGAGAGAGAGAGAGAGAGAGACATGGATAGAAAAGAGATAGAGAGGAGTGAGAGGGAGATAGAGAAAAATAGAGAGAGAAGGAGAGATGGAGTGAATGAGGTAGAGATAATGATATATAGATAGGCAGGGGAGAGATAAGGAGGGAAAGAGAGAGAAAATAAGGTGATAGAGCCAAGTAATAGAGAAAGGGAGAGAAATATAGGGGAAAGATAGAGATAAAGATAGAGATAGAGATAGGGAGGGAGAAACATGGAGTGTGTGGTATATGAGAACTAGAGCTTGAGATATGGAAAGAGAGAGAGAGAGAGAGTGAGTGAGGGAGAAGGGGGGAGATTTATAGAGAGAAGAGAGAAGTAGGGAGATATTAAAAGAGGGAGTGATAGGGAGAGAGGGAAAGATAGGGATAGAAAGAGGAAGATAATGATAGAAAGGAGAGATAGAGAGATAGATATAACTTGGGAAAGATAGAGGGGGTGAGAGAGATAGGAGAGAGGAAGAGGGAGAGGATGAAATAGAAAGAGGGAGATAATGAGAGAGGGGGAAAAGGAGAGATAGAGAGATAAATATATATGAAGTGATATATAGAGAGGGGTAGAGAGGGATATATAGAGTGGGATAGATGGAGTGAATAAGAGAGATATAAATAGATATAGATAGAGAGGGATAGAGATAGATGGAAAAATAGAGGTAGAGAGGGCAAGGGTGAGAGATAAATGAGGTGATAGAGACAAGTAATAGAGAGAGGGAGAGAGATAGAGAGACCTGGGAAGAGGTAGAGAGATAGATAAAGAGATAGCGAGTGTGTGTGAGTGAGAGAGAGATATAGAGATATAGTGAGAGTCAAAGGAAGAGAGAGAGAGAGAGAGAAGGCATAAGAGAGAAATAAGAGATATAAAGGGAAACATAGATAGACAAAAGATAGTCTAGTTTTTAACCAAGTGTTTTGTGCCAATAGTCTAAAGATGACATGTATTTATGGGGATCTATCTCTCTACCCATCTCTCTTTATGTCACTCTATCTAACTCTCGCTCTTATATAAAGGGAAATGTAGATAGACAATTTAAGATAGTCTAGTTTTTGACCAAGTGTTTTGTGCAAACAATCCAAAATGACATGTATCTATGGGGATCTATCTCTCTACCCATCTCTCTCTATGTCACTCTATCTAACTCTCCCTGTTATCACTCTCTATCTCTTATACTCTCTCTCTCTCTATGCCTCTCTCTCTCCCTCACTATTAACTTCTTTACTAACATTTACAAGTACATATGACATGTCATTTAGTTGTACTAATTGGTAAGTTGGAAATTACATAGGATGTCATTTTTCATCAAGCATGTATACTAAGTTACAATTTATTTTTTTGTTGGAATCCCTTAGGATTGACCTACTATATATTATTTCACTTCTCTTGTTTGCACTTGTTTATCACCTTCGGGAAACATAAATTCCACTATGTCAATGTTTCACTTATACCCATACTTTGTTTGAGTTTCATATACAACAAAATGACTTGTGTAGATATTATTTGATTATATGTTCTTGAATTTGGATACATTATGAGGTCAAGTTGTCTCAAGGCCCATACAACCCCACACCCATCTAATGAATTTTTTATGTTTATAATCACATACTAAAATAAATTAACAATAGATTTGATTTTCTATATCTACATTCTTTACAAATTTAATTATTAAATTAAAAAGGAATATTATTTCTATAATTATAAAATAATTTTAAAATATATAATAAAAATATTGTTAAAAACTTAAGAACATAAATATATAATATTATTAAAAATTATAAAATATCTCAAAAAAATTAAATAAATATCTTAGAAATTAAGATTAAAGTTAAAAATATAATTTTTCTACTTGTAATAGCTCAAATTTGAATAGAATAGAAATAATTATAAATTGAACTACTTCTAGTAGCTTTTATTATTATTTTAATTTGACAAATAGACATAAATAATTCAAATAATTCTAAATTTAAATCTAAATTAAAAACTAAAATAGAGCAAAAAAATATATGCAAAGTCAAAATATATAAAATCTAAATGTTAATAAAAATAATAATTTCAAGATTTAAAATGTAATAATAAAGTAAGCCTATTAAGTTAATAAATAACTAAATAAAAATAATACATACTAATTATGTTGTTTATTTAATTATATAGACTCACTATCACTATTAATAAATAAAGAAAAGTTCATTAATAAATACATAATTTTATAAAATTTTAAAAATATATTTAATAAGTTAGATTATATAAAATTAAAATAGCATATATAATAATAAATAAATATATTTAATTTGAATAACACATTTAGCTTCAAAATTGTCGTTATTCAATTTTTAGCGTGATGATAGTAGGTACATATTTTGTATTAAGTACATCTATCTTAAAAACGTGGAGACGTATATTTTTATCTCTCTAATAAATATCTTTCTCTCATTCTCTATCTTTTGAGTTTCTCTCTCTATATATCCACCTCTCTTTCTATTTAAAATTGTCTTCCCGTCTATCTCTCTTTCTTTTTCCTCCTCTCTCTTGCTTTCTCTAAAACAATCAATTAAACTATTAGATTTTTATATATTAATTTATATAATAAGAAATATAATTATATTGTTTTGAAAATAAATTTACATTATATTAAATATAACATTTATCAATTTATATAATATATAATATAAATATAAGTATAATAAATAATATATAAATAATGGTTCTAGGAAAATTCACCGTCACTAATTCATCATGGGAAAATTCACTGCCATGACAAATTCACCTCAAGGAAAATTCACACCAGCGATTCATAATGGAAAATTCATTACATTAAAAGTTTGTGATTAATTTTCCATGATGGTGAATTGCTGGTGGTGAATTTTCCTTGAGGTGAAATTTTCATGATGGTGAATTTTCCCCGGATGAATTGTTGGCCATGAATTTTCCAACATGAATTGAATTGCTGGGAGTGAATTCAATTTTAATAGCATAAATAATAGAATATAATATATATTATTTAAATTAGTTATATAACATATATTGTAAATATAAATATAATATAATTGTATTTATGATTTATATAATTTATCTGTGATAAGATTTTATTAATTTACCCTGATTACTTCTTTATATTTATCAAACCAACGATGCATAGCATGTGGTTAAAAAGGTTGTGTTTGATTAGTTCGTTTGCTACATTTACTAACGCTCAAAATCCATGTTGGCCATAATTTTCATTTTAATAAACGAATAATGGCCGTAATTTTCATTTTAATAAACATACTCCCTAAAACCCTCTCGAAACTTTATTTTCAGTTAGGCTACAGCTCGCCAAATTGAATCTGCACGTTACACGTTAGCAAATTCTGGGGTGACACCATGGTGAGAGGGAAATCCATTTCTCGCTGGCACTGGTCACAACAACAGTAAACAGTTTCACGCCATCCAGCCCTACGACGCAAAAAAAAAAAAATGGTAAACGAAAACAAAAAAGGTGTTGGTGAAATCGGCTTGCTAGGTCTACCAAGCTAGGTCTTATTATTTCGTGAACAAAATAGGGCCAACCCTACTCTCATTGCATCGACAACTGTCATTGACCACACTGTCAACCAAGCCCTCTCTATGCTTTTAAACCGTTGAAAGACAATTTGAACTTTGAAAGTTCAAATAGGGAGACGCTTTCGACGTAAATATCTTAAACACATATATTTAAAAAAAGACAAATCTTGAATTGTTTTATTTATTAGATAGATGTATTTTCTTTTAGTTTGAAATTATTTAAGAATTATTTTTATATTTACTTAAAGAGTTATTTTATTTTGCTTATATTATTTAATGAAGAACTATTTTAATTTAAGTAAATAAAATAACTATTAATTAAGTAAAAATAAAATAATTATAAAATATTTCTTAAGTGAACAAGAGCTCTGAAAGAGCTAGTCCTTGCCAAAGGGAATAATTTTGCTTATGTATATTTGCAATTTAGTGTGAAACTAATTAGTATTTGTAAAACCAATTAAATCCAAGTACTGGAAAAGCTAACTATACACATGAAAAGTAACCATATACTTTTACGAGAGCTCAATTATAACACAAAGATCTAGAATTAACATCATTATAGATCTCATGTCATAACTCAAATAGAATGAGACATGGAAATACAACTAGATTCATTTAGCTAAGTCAAAAAGTCTTCAATTAACCACCAACGGGAAAAACTTGTGCCCATACACATAGTTAAAATACCAACCATTGAATAAGTCAATATAATATCAAAATATTTTATAAATAAGAATAGTTACTGTAGAACATATCATAAAAATTTATAATGTTGAGTCAAGTATTACAATCAAAATAAGTATATATGTATATATATATATGCATATATATAGCATGTGTATATACACCCACACACACACACACACATATAGTATGAATGTATACATATATATATAGTAATGGTATATACTATAGTGTCAAAAAATCTGTCCCTTTGCATTTTCACACTTGATATGGGAATAATTAATGATAAATTCGACTTAATGTCGCCTTGGTCTAGTGTTGTGAGGTGTTTTACACATCCACACTAGGTCTTGGGCCCTTTTCAAACTAAATAAACTTAACTCTGCCCTAATTTAATGTTGTAAAATGTATTTATTTATATTTTCACATTAAATTTAGGAGGCTTGTAAATCAAGTGGACCTAATCTAGTGTTGTAATGTGTTTTACACATTCACATGGGATTTAGGACCCTTCTAAGCTAAATAGACCTAATTTTTCCTTAATTTACTATTGTAAAGTGTATTTATTTACACTTTCACATTGGATTTTGGGTCCTATTGCATTTAGGACCTTTTAATAGGCCCCTATGACCCCATATTGTGCATCCCAAGATAAATTTTGATCAAAATCCCATCTAAATCAACATAAAATCTTAAATTCTCCACTCCCCGATATTTTAGCTGGCAAAATAGACCCTATGGGACCCATTCACCACTTTGGGTCAATGAGTCCCATCCAAGTGGGATTCATTCACCCAAGATGGCAAATGAGTCCCATTTGAGCTATTTTTGAGGTTTGAGCAGAAAAAATTGGGTTTTTAATTCAAATTTCTTCAATGTCGGCCTTGGGGATCAAATTAATGGTCATATGAGTGGATTTCCTATATAAACAAGCTCTCAAATCATCATTTCATCATGCATTCATATTATCAAGTCAAACAATCAAAGGTTATACATTTCAAGACTTCACAACATCATTTCTAAGGCATTTAAGGGTAGAATTTTTTGTCAATTGTTGCAGAAATTCAAGATCCATCATCATGTCATGGATATCAAGCATCAAGCATGTTAGTGAGCTATTGTTATGATGTAGCATTGAAGATCCAAGAACAAGCATTGATCCATTCTTGTTGTCAAATATCAAGCTCTACATCCTTCATGGCCATTTCATGTTAAATTGTAGATTTACAAGACATCATTCACAAAGCATCATTCAAGGTATCATTGTTCATGTTTCATATCTTATGTTTCATGTTTCATGTTTCATGCCCTTGTCTCATTATTTCATCATTTGGTTTGATTACCTAAAAGGGGTTTGACCAAGGGAAAACCTCTATTCCCTAACAATCAACACTTTTTGCTCTCTTTGTTTGTGTGATTGCAGATTTAGGTGTTTTGAAGACTTGAAGATCATTGAGGATTAGGTTGCAAGCTTGTTGGAGTTGTCCCCTTATTGGAAAGTTCAAAATCTTCACAAAAAGTCACATATATGCCTGAAACTGGTAGTTTCAAATCTAGAAATCAAGAGGAACAGGAAGAGCAAACATTAAAGACCAGATCTATTCAAACTTTCAAGTTTCAGAAAACCCTAACTTGACTCATTCACCAAGATTGGCGAATGAGTCCCATTTTGGGTCAATTTTGAGATTTTTGTATTTTTGGATACCCTTTTTCAAGAAACCTATTCCTGTACAAAAACCTAGATTTGGGACTGATTCACCCATAATGGTGAATGAGCCCCACCAGGCCTAAAGAGTAACAATTTTAGGATTTCAAAGCTTCATTCCATCTCTCTATAGATTACAGGTGCACACTTTCAATTTTGCAAAGTTTTATGTTTTGTTTCATGGTCATTTCTAGATCATTCATTAAAGCATTGCATCAAACTAGGGTTTTGCATTTCATCCTTCATTGCATTTTCTTTCCAAGCATAAACTTGGTGGTGAACCCCTCTTCTAATCTAAATTCATACCCTAGGATACCCTATTTTCAAATCTCTTGCCTCTATTCCACTCTTGGGGTGAGATCTCTAGGGTCATTCTTGAATGTGAAGTATAGAAGATTGTTTCCCTAGGTCCTAAACCCTAGTGGAGACAAAATTTGTCACATTTTGGTGAACCTACATTTATAATACCTTTTTTTTTATTTGGAGTCCCTCATCATCCTAGATTTGCATTACATTAACATTGAATTAGGATTTGCATTAGTTAATTTGCATTTTAGGGTTTCAAATTTTTGCATTAATAAAATTGCATATAGGTTGCATTTTTGCATCTCAAATCATTGCAAATCATCTAAAAACTACATTTACATTTAGGATACACATCATACAAACTAAAGAGCATAAAAATATGTATAGGAGCGAATTTGCACCCTTTACACAAATTCCTCTTTCACATACCTTCACCTTAGAAAATCAAATCTGAAGGAGAAATTCTACATCACCCAACTGTCTTCCTCCCACTTGGCATCTGTCTCTTGTGTCGGTAAGAGAATATTTATCAGAGATGCAAGCACAATTCGCAGACGTCTGCATGGTGTGCTTATGTCCCTAACGGATTCTTGTGTCTGAAGCTGATAGAGGCGTTACACTTTTGATTGGGGTTGATTTGTAACATCCCTCTTTGACCAACCGACCCCAAAAATGGTAAATTCTTCTCACTTCTTCTTTCAAATTCATTCATTCTCACTCCATTTGATCCTCTAAGCATTCCATTTCATCCTCTAACAATTTTCTTAATCTCTTCACAAGCTCTTGCATCCTTCTTTCACATTCTCAAGCATTTCCAGCATTCTCTTCACTCTTTAGCAGCACTTGAACACTCCATTGCAGCAACAATACTCCATCAACTCTACAAAGCAAGTGTAAAGCAAGCCATAGCAGCTTGGTCTTGGAGTCTTGTGAGACCTCCCTTCATCATAGTTGAGGTTGTGGTGACCTTTCCAAGTCTACTTTCTCCTCCATTGACTAGTGAGATTTTGGGTGGAGGTGGTAACATTTCACTCCTCTCCTTTGTGATTTGGTTTAGTAGCACTTTATTATTTTGTAGTGTTTATTGCATCTTCTACTTTCTCTACTTCTTTATTACATATCTCTCTCTTGTTGCTATTTGGTTGTTCGTGGAGGTGGAAACACCAAAACGTGGGTCTAATTGAGGCAGACCCCTATACAACCCCAACAAATTTCTCCTCTCTTGTGTGTAGGTGGACGCGCATTTGGAGCTAGCTGGCGAACTAGCGCATTGGTGACATCATTTTCATTACTTTAGCCTTCATCTATCTACTTTATTATCTTCATTTGTACTTTTCATAGGGTGATCCCACAATAGTGGTTTACAATTTTTGGCCAAACTGGACACTGAAATGATTTTTTTTAACTAAATCTTTACTTTTGGGCACCTATAGAGGCTAAATCGTGAGGAGTTTGAAGATGATGCAAACTAGACTTTTGTGACATTTTGTCTATAGATTCTAAATATATTTTTTCAAAATTTTTGGAATCAGATTGCACTTCTTTTTCCATCTCCCTGGAAAACTAGTTTTTTTTAGAAAACAACATTTTTAAAAAGTGACGCTCACCGTATATCGTATAACTTTTTTTCCATGAAGGATAAACTCTAATTATTTCGAATTTAGATTTGTAACTCTAATATCTAGTGCTTCCACTTGGCTAGATATTTTTTTATTGAATATTTTTTCTTTAATCAAGTTTAGAAGTCAAACCAATTATAATTCAGACATAAGCGTGATCATATAAAATGTAACCTTTTTTGTATGTATCAAAATTTAATTTTTTTTTTTGGATCAAAGACTTCAATATCTAGTGCACTCATATTTTTCAAATTTTATTTTTGATAATATACTAATTTTCCACATGTGCAAAATAGAGAGATTGATTTTCGGTGAAAAACCTACATTCACAAGAAATAAAAAATAAATATAATAATAAAATTAAATTTATTTAAAGATATACTTTTAGGGAAGCTTATAATAAGGACTACATACTTGCAAAAAATAAATTTTAAATGTATTCATTTGATCCCCCAAAAGGTAAATCAAAAGTGGTTTTTTATCAGCATTTTGATAGGTGTAAAGGAGACTCCATTATAGGTATAGTTTAAAACTAGCGGGGTTCTATCCAAGGGGGCTTGATTTAAGGTAGTTTGATCAAACCATCTTCAATTGGAATGCTTTAAATGGAATTTTTTAAGGCTTAAATCATTACATTTTCTAAAAATATGTGATTTCAACAAAAATCAGAATCTCCCAGAAATTGTAAACCAGCTTTATGGGATCACCCCATACTTTATTGTTTAGTTTTTCTCATTCCAAAATAGCTAGCTAGGTCGTTAGTTCATTTTCTGGTATTTTTTATTGTACTTTATGTCCTTTGTCCATACAGATTCTAGCGCGATGCATTTTTGTCCCAGAACTACACTTTCATCCTCAAACAGAGAGTCATCTAAGGCATAGTATTGACTCTGAAAACTAGCTCGCCTAGCCTAAACTTGGATTTCGGGTCTGAAGGGTGATTGAAGTACTTTATAGTCCTCATCATTCTCGACCTCTATCCAAAACACCCCTTTAGAGTGAGATAAGTTAGGGAAACCTTCTGCTCTCGGCTCTCTATGACCTAGAGCCTTGACGTGATTGGTCCCCCTCTCTTACATTTTTGGTGAACCCTACATGAACCAACATCTTCCCATTCGTTGATGTTGAAGCTTTTCTCTAGTACTTTGTGATCGTTGTACTCCTAAGTGTTGTGAAGGTTTATGAGTATCACAACCCAGTCCATGACTTCTGGGTACGTTGTTAGGAGAAGTGTACGACACCTTCTAATGGAGAGGACAAAGGGCACTTCTAGTTTCTCTACAGATCTTTTCGCTAGATCCATCATTGGTCTTGCTGCTCAAGAGAAATTTTTGAGGGGTGAGGTAGGGTTCTCCGATGAGACCGACCACATCCCTACTCCTCATGCATTTGCTACACCATTTTCGGTAGACAAGCACAAGGTCATTCACATTCCTTCATAATATATCTCTACCCTTAGCAAAGGACTAGATGACTTGGAAAATCACCTAGAAAAGGACCCAAAGATGGCTAGGGCCGCTTGGGTTATTAGCTAAATAAATTATATGGTGGGAAAGGACCAGACAAGCATAAAACTCATAGCTATTCTCTCTAGTTTGACTCAAGCATGTGCCCCCCCCAAACAACCCTAACTTCATATAAGGGGCCGCACTCGAAGAACATGAGAGACAGTTAGCAGTGTTAATGCCTCCCACGTCTGTATAGATGGCTAACACAATCTTGTTAATCAACATTCCCTCTGCCTTCGAGAGGTTTAAGACTATCAAAGTGAACAAAATACCCTTGGGTTTTAGTTTCACCCCTCCTGTCACCTCTAGCAATGGAGGTTTTGGCGAGTCCACTAGTGGAGGCTTTGATAGTGGCGGTGGTCTCAGCAGCGAGGGTGGCGCTGATGGAGGTCATTCAGGTGGAGGACATGGTGGTGGCTTCAAAAGTAGAGGTGGCCCTAGTGGAGGCCCTACTAGCGATGGTGTCTCTAGTAGTGGCTCTAATGGTGGCCACGTTGGTGGTTCCAAACATGGATTTGGTGGTGGCTCTAGAGGAGGTCCCACTAGTCATATGTCATCGAATGACCCTATTCTAAATACTCTTCTTCAGAATATGGGCAAGATGCAAAGCCAACTGGCGAGTTTCTCCCAAGCCTCTACCCAACCTATCTTTTAGCCCTTCTTCCAACATATTCCATTGTTAGTAGCAATCTTAAGTACTCCCTTCCCACAAGGAATGAAGGTTACCAAATTCAAGAAATATGGTGGAAAAGGGGACCCGCAAATGCATGTATCTTCCTTCAATGCCCTATGTATAGATTTCTTCCATCACGATGCATTGATGGAAAAATTATTCCCTCGATCTCTTAAGGATACAACACTAAAGTGGTATTGTTCCTTACTAGATCTAACTCTATTTTCTCATTTCACCAACTTATGAATTAGTTTCTCCTACAATTCCAAGCCAACATCAAACCAAAGATGACCTTTTCAGATCTTGTCTGATGCAAGCAAGGGGATAATGAAAAGATTATTGATTTCATAGTGCGGTATCAAGCGCTCTTCTCACAAATATTGTATCTGTTGCTTGATTCTAACATATAGAAGGTATTCATAGGGAGCTTGCAAAGACCTTGGCAAGAAAATTTTTCCCTTACGAAGTACCCTTCTTTCGTACATTTGTGTGCAACACTACAGGAGTATCAACAGATGGTAGTTCAGTTCAGGGGATCCTCCTCACACTCCCATTTAGAAGGGAAGTCAATTGTATCAATCTTTGGGAAAGTTAAGGTTGTTGTGAATGTAGTAGCTGCTACGAAAGATAATGGTGTCAGACACAACAGGAAATTCACAAAGTTAGTAGAATATTATTCTTCCATCCTAAAAAAGTTGCTAAAGGATAAGATCATAACCTTGGAGAACCCTAAACCACTCAAGGAACCTTACCCTAGTTGGTACGATGCAAATTCCTTCTATCAGTACCATTGATTCAGCAGACATGATACCAAACGTTGTATGTACCTGCGTCATGAGATACATGATCACATTGAGGATAGTACTATTCATCTCGATCGGAATAAATAGAATGCAAACAAATCAATGGTGAAATTGTAGATATACACAAACCCGTTTTCGTCACATTCTTCCAACATGATTATCGGTCCCTTTGATTCTACCACTCAACCCAAAGCATATGTTAACACGGTTATAGTTACCCCTTCTGTGCAGCCTGCGACCGGCTCACTAGATGTGGCATTCACTAGCAAAGATATGTCATTGAACAATAATTCCTCTCCCCTTTACATTCCCACTCGCCTCAATGGGAACATTATGACAGGGGTCTTAGTCGATCGCACGAGTCGAGTAAATGTCATTACAGAAGAAACATTGTGGCTTAATTCATTGCATAGGGGGAGTATGAAGAAATGAAATATACCATCCGTACACATGATGGTCTATCTCTCAAGTTGTATGGCTTGATAACTTTGTCCGTCCTAGTTAGACTTAGGGTTATAGATACAGTCTTTGATGTCATTCCGAAGTCAGTTTTGTTCAGGCAAAAGCTAGGCATACCTTGGCTAGCTTCCATGAATGGAATTGCCTCTATCATTCACAAATGTTTAAAGTTCTCCCATGAAGTTATTGTTCATGTAGTGCATGACATTGGATACCAGCCTTTGGTATATCATATGGGATATTCATTGAATCACTTTTGGCCCACCTCGATTGGTCTGATTCCTCCAAGAATGGATCTATTTTATAAGAATTATGTGAAGTATAGGATTGGGGGCAAGGGACAACCAAAATTGACCCTTCCAATAATGCAATAGCCAGTTGCCTCCTCTTCTCGAAAGGGAAAAGAGAAGCTTCCCCATCCTCAGGATGGCTCTCCCACTCCTCTTTCCAGAGAAGAGTTTTGGATGAGTGGGCTTGGCTTTTACCCGCTAAGTCCGATGGTGCCTGCTTTGCATAAACCCAAGATTAGGATATCGGATCTCCCTACCAAACCACCTAAACCTTGGTATTACTTGTATGGAAAGGGAAAAGGTCCCTAAGGGGAATCCTCTATGTCTCGAACTTTGTGTCCTCCTACCACTCCTGTTCCAAAAGCAGTAAATAAGAAGAGGCCCACTGCCGAGGCACTAGAGCCAATTGGACCCCCATTCTTTCTCAGCCTTCTCCTCCTTCCCCCATTCAAGATCCAGTCCCTCCGCTAGAAACAATTGTTGTGGACACTCCCATGGCTAAGCAGGATTCTTTCGCTCCTTTGCAACCTTCGGTCTCTAGCCCGAAGAGTTGCAAAAACCACCTTGTACGCGAGTGCAAGCATTGGAGAAAGGATCTCACAGCTGAGCAAGCCACCTTGCAGAGAAAGGAGGAGGAGATAACCACCCCTGCTTTAGGGAATCCTGCTACATCCTCCTCTCTCCTCCCCTCTGCTTCAATTCAACCAAGCTTTGTATTGCATATGGCTCCTATTGTGTGTACACCTAACCCCAAAAAGGTGCAGGTGTTCATTGCTCCTTCAGTTGAGCCACCCTTGTTGATGTCCCTTTTGGATGTCTTGCCTTTCTTGAAACCTATGGATATGTCGAATACTTCGATGATGTCTTTTGCAGTTTTCTCTTCCTCCTCTTCCTCCATGCTTCTTGCCTCATTTGTGGGGAGTTCACATCCCCGATGAAACAAAAGGTAGAAGATGGCCCTTCTAGCAATGGAGGGTGTAAGAGGAGCTTTTTGGATGTTTTGGATGTGTTGCTGATATGTGGTTGTTACTGATGTCAACACTATTAGAATTTGGTGTATTGAAGGTTGTATATGTCGAGGATATTGAGTAAATTGTAAAAGAAAGTGTTCCAGGTTCCCAGTGGAACTGTGTAGGTCATGAAGGTGTCTTGTTCTATATGTTGAAGATCAATTGTTGTGGACTAAAGGGTTTATTTTTTAGAGTATCTATATCATCTACCAGAAGTTTTAGAGGTTCGCGTGAAGTTTTGATCATGTTGTGGTCTGACAATATTTTTGTGGTCTTTGTCAATGTCCCTAAGTGAAGTTTGTGTGATTCTAGTAATTCTAGTTATTGTGGATATTTCTCTATTTTTTCTTGTGTTCTTGGATGTTTCTACATCATGCTCTATCTTTTTGGTACATCCACATTGATCAGTGTTCTCATGGTCAAATATTTTTCTCTGTATGTTCGGTTTCTCATGTTCTTGGCCGACATGATGGGTGTAACGTGTGGTGGATCTTCGAGGAGAAATTAATTGAAGTCTTTTCATGTTGGATTTTTGGATTTGGGACTCCACTATGTTGTGGTTGACCTTGGTCGATTCGCATTGAAAATTTAATTGTAAATTTGGGCCAACATTGTAAATATGCTTTTTTTTTTGCCGACTAAGTTGTTGATGTAATCTCTTGTTGTAGATATATAAGAGCGATTGTTTCATTGGTGTAAAGTGTGCTCGGTGTGCTCCCATGTGTGTATGTGTGAATATCATTCAATTGTAGAGAAGAGTGTGAAGAAGATTGAGCGAAGTGTGAAGAAGTTTGACTAAAGAGTGAAGAAGGTTTTTCTATGCTTAACTGGAACTGTAATCAGGCTTGTGTAGAAGCTATTTTGTTAGTTCACAATTTGGATGGTTTTAATCCAAACCTTTCTTTGGACAGTGAGTCCTCATTTGTATTTGAGCAGTGAGCTCTAGGCAATGTGCCTGAATGCATGTGCATTCCCATTATTTCTCATTATACTTTTAACAGGGTATAATATTGTGGACTGACCTCCACTGTGGTTTTTCCCTAATAGTGTTTCCACGTAAAAAATCTTGGTGTTCTCTGTCTCTTTGGTGTGTTAATTGTTTTTGGATAATTTCTTATTGATTAGATATAAGACTAAGTTAAGTAAAGTTTGAAAAGTTTAAATTTTTGTAACAATTGATTCACCCCCCCTCTCAGTTGACTGTCCTTGTTTTGCCAACAATTGGTATTAGAACAGGTTCCTCTGAAGAATTCTAAAAGCTTGAGGTGATCCGTGATGGCAACATACAAGAAGGATAGTCCCAGATTTAATGGAACTAACTACTCACTATGGAAAGTCAAGATGGAATGTCACCTAAGGTATATTGGTGAAGCTTTCTAGAAGATTACAAAAGATCCATATGTTATTCCTCAGAATGGTCCCTCCATTGCTGATGAGATCAAAGAAGCTAAAAATAATATTAGGGCTATTGAAGCTTTGGTGAGTGCTCTGACAGATTCAGAGATGGAAAATGTGATAGGTCTGCAGAAAACTCATGAGATTTGGATGAAGCTAGAAACTTTGTATGAAGGAGATGCACAGGTGAAGATGGCTAAGCTACAGAGTTTAAAAGGAAAGTATGAAAATTTGAAGATGGGTGAAGATGAAAATATCACTTCTTTTATGCAAAGAGTAAATGAAATAGAGATGGGTATTAGATGTTCCAGTGGTTCTCTAGATGAGGATGAAATTGTGGCTAAGATACTTAGATCCTTGCCTCCCTCCTACAAAGTGAAGGATCATGCTATTGAAGAGCTCAGATCAATAACAAATATGACAAGAGACACGTTGGTTGGTATGCTTGCTGCTTTTGAATTAAGTGAATTTGGTGAATCTATTCCAAAGATCGAATCTACATTCAAGGCTATTGTATCTCAAAGTAACAAGCAAAGATATGGTCCAGAAGAATGTTCCAAAAAGATATCCAAGTATGATGAAGAACTGAAACAACTTGAAGATAAAGAAAGAAAGGTAGAAGAATTGGAAGCACTGATTATAAAGAAAGAAGGCAGAGGAAAAGGTAAGTATGAAGGAGTGTTGCCAATTAAATTCTTTTATTGCAGTAAAATAGGTGATTTTGCATCAAGATGTCCTGAAAGAGTTCCTAGATATAATCCTAACAAGTCTAGATTCCAATAGAAATGTTACTTTGTTGAAGAAGGAGTGACTAATGATGAGTCTGATAAAGATAATGGAAATGAAGATGAATGGGTTTTCATTGCTACCATTGAAAATAGTCATGTGGCTACTAAATCTTAGAAAGCTCTTGCAACCTGAATTGAAGAAAAGGAGAGTGGGTTATTGACAGTGGATGCTCACATCATATGACTAGCGATAGAAACAAATTTGTAAGTCTAGATAAGTATGATGGTGGTGTTGTAAGATTTGGAGACAACAATGCTGGTGTGATTCGTGGAAGAGGTTCTATTTTTCTTGGTGGTAATCATAACACTAATGATGTTCTCTATGTTGAAGGCCTGAAGCACAATCTTTTGAGTGTTGGACAGATGGTGGAAAAAGGCTATGATCTACAATTCAAATATGGAAGATGCAAGATATGTGCAAGTTCTAGCAATATGATTTCTATAGGTGGAAAGACAGAAGGTAATATTTTTCACCTGAATACTACTAGTGAGAGTTGTTTAATTGCTCAAGTAGATGAAAGCTGGTTGTGGCATAGGAGGTTGTGTCATGTAAATTTTGATAACATTTTCAAGATAAGTTCCACTCAAGCAGTAAGAGATCTACCTAAGTTAGTGAATCCTGTTAACACAATTTGTAAGGAGTGTCAAATGGGTAAACATACTAGAGTCTCCTTCCAGAGCAAAAAGTTTCATTCAAACATGATCTACTAGAGCTGCTACATATTGATATTTGTGGTCCCTCCAGAGTCAGAAGTATTCATGGAGAAAGGTACTTTATGTTGATTATTGATGATTACTCTAGAATGATATGGGTTTCTTTCTTAAGAGAAAAATGTGAAGCACTAGAAAACTTCAAAAGTTTCAAGGCTATGGAAAAGAATGAGAAAGGTCCGAAAATCAAATGTCTGAGATCTAACACAGGTGGTGAGTTCACCTCCAAGGAGTTCAACTCTTTTTGTGAAGAACATGGAATCAAAAGACGATTATCTGCTCCCTTAACCCCTCAACAAAATGGAGTTGCAAAGAGAAAGAATAAAACAATTTTAGCTATTGCTAGAACAATGATGATAGAAGAAAATGTGCCCCAGATCTATTGGAGTGAAGCTATAAGCACTAGTGTGTATACTTTAAACCAGGTAAATGTTAATGGTAATTCTGGTAAGACCCCTTTTGAGCTATGGTTTGGTTATAAGCCTACTATTAAATATTTCAAGATCTTTGGAAGCAAATGTTATATCAAGAGAGATGATGATATAGGCAAGTTTGATGCAAGAAGCGATGAAGGAATATTTTTAGGTTACTCTACTAAAAGCAAGGCTTACCAGTGCTATAACAAAAGACTGAGAAAGATGGTTGAGAGTGCAAATGTCGGAGTTGATGAGGACTCTACCAAATCATCCAGATATTATGGTTATGATTCAGATGAAGGCAATACAAGCCAAGGGAAAAATTCTCAGACACAGAACCAACTTTAGATTATTCCATATGTTCCGATGAAGCAATCTCAATTCATTTCGGTAAATCAAGTAAGTTAGGAAGCACAGACAAGTGCAAGTGCAAAAGAAAGATCAGAGGAACCAGAAGCTCGTAAAAGTCCCAAAACTCCAAGGTATGTAAAGCTAACTGAAAATAAAATTATAGGAGATAAGAGTAAAGGTGTGCAAACTAGAAGAAAAATTGCAGAAGAGTATTGCCTGATCTCCAAGATTGAACCTAAAGATGTCACTGAAGCCTGCCAAGATGAACACTGGATGGAGGCTATGGAGGAAGAGCTGACACAGATTGAAAAGAATGACACATGGACACCGGTTCCCAGACCTAAAGACAAAAATGTGATTGGTACTAAATGGGTGTTTCAGAACAAGGTGAAGTGGTCAGGAATAAAGAAAGACTGGTATGTAAAGGGTATTCTCAAATGGAAGGTGTTGATTTTGAAGAAACTTTTGCCCCTGTTGCTAGAATTGAAGTTGTTAGATTATTTCTTGCTTATGTTGTATATAAGAACTATAAAGTCTATCAGATGGATGTCAAGTCAGCATTTCTGAATGGAGAACTAGAAGAAGAAGTATACATTGAATAGCCGGATGGATTTCAGCTGACTGACAAGGAAGATATGGTTTGTCGATTGAAGAAAGATCTATATGGACTTAAGCAAGCCCCCAAAGCTTGGTATGCTAGATTGGAAAAATACTTACTAAAGCTTGGATTCACTAAAGGTACTACTAATAGCAACTTATATTTCAAATTGGATCATGATAAAGAGTTAATTATAGAATTTTTTGTTGATGACATTGTTTTTGGAGGAGATGACAATCTATGTAAGAAGTTTGCTGATGAGCTGAAGGGTGAATTTGAGATGAGTATGATTGGAGAGATGATGTTCTTTCTGGGATTGCAAGTTACATAGTTAGACGAGGGAATTTTCATATCTCAGTCCAAATATGTGAGAGATATTGAAGAAATTTAGGATGGAAGAATCAAAACCTGTTGGTACTCACATGGTGACTGGATGCAAGTTAACACATAATGATAATTCTCCTAAGGCAAATCAAACTAGATACAGGTCAATGATCAGTGGATTGGTCTATTTAACCTAGACTAGACCAGATATTATGAATGACGTATGTATGGTTGCTAGATTTTAGGTTGATCCAAAAGAATCACATGTGACTGTTGTTAAGAGAATCTCCAGATATCTGAAAGGAACAGTTGACTTTGGACTTTCATATCTAAAGGATGATGATCTCACTTTGAGTGCATATACTGATGCGGATTGGGCTGGAGATGTAGATGACAGGAAAAGTACTAGTGGTGGTGCTTTCTCCCTAGGGAAGAAGTTGGTGTCCTGGTTGAGCAAAAAGCATAATTCCATTTCTCTATCTACTACTGAAGCATAATATATTGCTATTGCAAATAACTGTACTCAAGTGATATGGATAAAATAGTTGTTGAAAGATATCAGGGTGA
Source organism: Sequoia sempervirens (assembly GCA_007258455.2). Classification (NCBI taxonomy): domain Eukaryota; kingdom Viridiplantae; phylum Streptophyta; class Pinopsida; order Cupressales; family Cupressaceae; genus Sequoia; species Sequoia sempervirens. The sequence goes on along the minus strand of VDFB02271358.1, from coordinate 1,110,217,628 downwards.
TATATGAAGAGCCTATTGCCATATACTGTGACAATTCAAGTGCAATAAATATTTCAAGGAATCTAGTGCTACACTCTAAGACTAAACATATATCAAACAAGTTTCACTTCTTGAGGGAGAATGTGAATGGGAAAGAAATCATATTGGAGTATGTGCCTACCAAAGAACAAATTGCAGACATCTTTACTAAGCCGTTTCCGAAGGATAATTTTGAGTATCTCAGAGGAATGCTAGGGGTGATTACCCCTCCAAATAAGAACTAAAAGATGCATTTACTTGCATTAATCCTTGAAGTTCATTGCTATATTTTGATCTGAATTGATGTTTTTGTGGATGCTACTCAAGGGGAGTAGTCAGATGTGCACATATGTGGTTCAGAGTTTGTATATAGAAAGGTCATGGTTACCTTTTCCATTGATGTCAAAGGGGAAAAAGTGTAATGTGAAAAACCTTTCAAGGAAAAGAGCCTTTTGGGAGAAGAGCAATTGAGAAGAAGAGTCAGAATCTAAGGAGAAGCAAGTATGTTGGGTTAATGGTATTTCTCACATCATGTGTTTCCATCAATGCCAAAGGGGGAGATTGTTGGATGTTGTGGATGTGTTGTTGATATTTGGATGTCATTGATGTCAAAACTATTAGAATTTGGTGTATTGAAGGTTGTATATGTCAAAGATATTGAGAAAATTGCAAAAGAAAGTGTTGCAAGTTCCTAGTGGAACTGTGTAGGTCATGAGGGTTTCTTGTTTTCTATGTTGAAGATCAGCTACTTGTTATGCCTTACATAACCACCCCAGTTTGTTGTGGAACAAAATGGGTCCCCCTTGTTCTTTTCTTTTCCCTTTGGCCTTTCTTTTCTGCCTTAGGCATTTTTCTTTTATTCTATCGAAAGTGGAACCGAGACCAATATCGGGCTTGCAATTATATCCAAGTTCTGGTCTTATTCCGTCACCAGTTCCGGTTCTGACAGTTCCTATTTTTTTCATCTTTCGTTCTCTCTCGGAGCCGGGTCCGGGTCTAAATCTGAATGTTGAACTCTGTCAACGTTTCTCATTTGGGTTCTGTCCCTGCCCCGACTCTGCCTTTCCCTTTGTCCCTTCTTGGTTGGTCATTTTCCTCTCCATTTTGTGTCCCATGTCTTGGGGGTTTTTTCCCTCTGCCTTGGGTCTTTTCGTGTTGTTCTGGCGGACCCAGAATCGAAGCTGAAACTGAACACTGAAACTTTCAAAAGTTTCAGGTTCGGGTTCCGTTCTGATCCCAGTTCCGTGTGTCTTGTTCTTTTGCTTTTTGTTGTTTTGTTTTGTCATGGCATATTTTCTCCCCTTTCTTCTTCTCTTCCTTTTCCTTTTTCTTTGTCTTTTTCAGGTGTCATCAGAGGTGGGATCGAAACAGAATCTGAACATGAAACTTGAAAAAGTTTCTGGTTCGGGTTTGGTTCCGGTCCCGATTTCACTGTGTTCGTTTGTTTTGTCTTGATTCCGATCACTTGGTCAGGTGTCGAGTTTTTTGATTGCGTCGTTTCCTTTTTGCGGGGCCGAGGCTGGGACAACGGTATGAGAGGTTGGTATTTGGTTTGTATGTTGTTCCCATTCCGACTCCGGTCCTAGTTCTGATTCCTTTTTGGCCCCGCCCCCGGCTTTAAAGTTAGGTGTTGTTTCCGGTTTTTTTTGGTTCCACCTCCGCCAGGGTTGGGTTCATTTTGGCTAAAAGACGAAGGCATAGTAAAATTGAATGAAATCATAAGCAATAGTGTATTTTATTATAATTTATTTTATTTTCATTTGAGAACTAATGGAGGCATCTGTTTTGCAGGATCAAATTATTTATCTGAAGATGTCTCTCGAGGAAGTCTCACCGAAAGATTTTGAGTTCGGCATAATGTCTTGCTGACAAGGCGAGGTCTCACCGAAGGAATTTGCACTCGGGCGTGACTTCGGTATAATGTCTCGGCGAAAAGGAGTGTCTTCAGCAAAAGGTCTTGTCGACCAATCAAGGTCTTCCTGACACGAAGGAGTCTCCCCAAGATGGAATGTGCTCGTCGAAGGATGAGGGGGGATCGATGTAATGTCATGCCGATGGAGTAGCTCGATGAATGATGGTGTCCAGATCTAATGGGAAGTCTGATGCCACTTCCAGAAGACGGTAAACTTGCTGAAAGGAAGGAGGAAGAAACTATGAGTCACAGTGACAGCTGGGGTGTACTAGCAAAAGGGTAGACCAATATTAATGGTAATGCTTTAGGGCATTCAATGCAACTCTGCAAGGGGGTTCGAGGATGGACACGAAGTCCAGAAGTAAATGTTGTAGCTGCAAAAGATCTGAGATCATCCCCAAAACAATCCTTCACCAACATGGACAGCAGGGATGCGCATTTAAGGCAGAACCAACTTTATTCAAAAGATTTGAGGGTCAACCCTCCTGCAACCAACAGATATTTGGTAAACCCTAAAAAAATGGGAGACATCACATTCTTTTTGGTACACTCTGTATATATGGCATTCTTTCCTCTTCATAAAAAAAAAATAGAATAGATACAGTGAGAGGAGATAATAGAGTAGACAGGTCTAGAGATAGATTTTCAAGACTACGAATTTTCTGAAGGATAGAAGAGACAGAGCTGCATCCTGATTCTTGTAATGGGAGCTTCTTTTGTTTTCTTAGCTAGGAGTTAGATTCAGTAGAAGCCAATAATGTATCTTTTAGTTTTCTTAGTGTAGATGGAAACAATCTGAAGACATAGGTTTTCTATACACTAGTGATTGTGCCAAATTTGTAAATGTTGCTTATCTATTTTACCAACAGTAGGAGCAACCAGACTTGAACCTACTTCATATTGTGTTCCAGAATGGTATTTATCTTGAGTTAATCATTTGATTTTAAAAGCTTTCAAGGAACAAAATCTTCTTTTGTGTTTTGTTTAAATGGTAACTTGTAATCAGTTGTTGAAATCAGCACTGCAAATGAATGCAACTGTGTTTTAATCACAAGTTAATTTTGTTCTTCAGTTTTAGTTAGCAATTCCTTGGAAGGTAACAATTTTGGTTAAGTTAGATGAATTATCATTCTTTTCAGTACCAAAACCTTGATCTATATTTTTATGTTTCTTTAAAAACCCCAATTAAAATAGGTTTAAATTCATGCTTGATCCTAGAACAATCTAGAAGCTCAACACCAGCAGGCCCCTTGAACATCATAGTTCACATCAACCATTGAGTAAAATTAGCACAGTTGAGAACCAACTACAAAGACCTTGGGAGCTAAGATATCCATGTGTTATTCATTCTCTTTCAGGAGAGTAGGATAGTGATATTATGTTTAACTGTTGCTATGCTATTTTGACCATCAACAGGGATCTGGCGCTAGAAGGAGGGCCTAGAAGGGCAAGCTGGATAATACTAGGTTTTTCTCACCAGAAAGGTCCCGTAGAGTCCTTCGATCAGCTGAAAATCCATGACCTTTGATAGAACTTAAGACCCCAATAAGGCACAAGAGTCACAAGACTGGGGCAACCATCATACCACCCTTATCAGCTCCACTCACTCCACCAGGATTTTCACCAATACCTCAGTGGATACCCATCAATCCACTACCAAATCCATCTCAATTGTCATTACAGCTTGTTCAACCCATACAACAGCTGGTTCAACCACCACCACCACTACCAATGGCATTTTTTCAAAATAATCCCTCTCCATTTGGGACTATTCCTGGAGGTTTTCATGATATTCCTAAGAATCTTGAGAAATTTTGTCCCAAATACATTCATGGCGAATCAAGGAGTGTTGAAGAGCACATATAGGCTTTTAAGGACACCTGTACCAAAGCTCAGATAGCTCACCATGATGTAGTTTATAGGTTGTTCCCTTATTCCTTAGGGGATATGGCATACAACTGGTATCTTAATCTTCCAAAAGGTTCTATTCTAACCTGGACACACTTAGAGAATGCTTTCATTAATCAGTTCAAGGTTTATGTGGATCCAGCTCTTTTATATCACCAATTTTCTACCATTAGGAAGGAGCCCTGTGAATCCTTGCCCTTGTTCAATACCAGGTTTTAATGAATGTATAGGAGACTGCAGGACCCCTATCTAATTATTGAGAATAGTGCCATTCAAGCATACTTTAGGGTCATAGACCCTTTGCTAGGTTTCTTCGTGTAAAGAACTTATCAACCGTCCGATATTGATTCCCTGTCTAAATTTTACCACCTGGCCATTAAACTTTAACAACAAATTAGCTCTCAACAAGGAAGTTTGGGAGGAGGTTTTCCTTCAATAGGGTATCAGATGCCTAGACCAACCCCTTTATTCAATACTATCCCAGGGATGTCTCCTTCCCATTATGGGCCCATGTCTGAATTACAGACTCAACCTCCTGTTCCATTCTTTTCCAACAGAGATCTTGACCTCTTTCAGCAATCGCAAGCTCATCATAGTCTGCATGGTCATCATAACCAAGCTAGAACACCAAATCATGTCAGTCAGCCACCGGTTGCTAAGAATCTTGAAATTGAAAAGATAGTCCAACTTACAAATGAGGTAGAGACCTTAAAGAAAACTTTGTCTCAAGTCACAAATGACATGGCTTAGCTTAGATTGAACCCCTCTCACAACCAGGGTAATTATCAAAATAACAACAATCATGGCTAAAGGGGTTATCAAGGCCAAAACCCCCCTAACCAGGGCTATCAAAATCAAAATAGAGGATATAACCAAAGGCTAAATAACAACCGACAATGGAATACATGGCCAAACAACGGTGGAGTCTCTCACAATTATCAAGCTAATGAGGAAAGGTCACACGCTGCAAATGTGGTTGACCTTAATTTTATGACTAACTAGTGCAGGTTGCATGATACCGCAACTCATTCTGAGGTAGACTTCCCTAAAATGGAGAAAGTCATCAAGATGGCACAAGAAGATGCCCAAACTTTCCAAGGGAATTCAAACAAAGAAGGTGACTCAGTAGATACTGCAATGACTTATGACCTCTTTGAGGAGGAACCTTCATTCCCAAGGCAAGAGGAGAATGAACCTGAGGAAGATTCATATGATTCCCAAGCCTTTTAGACAAAGGGAGGACACTTCCTGAGAAATTAGAATAAGGGTCCATTCACTACATTAGCACTGCCTAATCACATGGTGCCTCTGAATCAAAGTGCTAACAACAACCCTCCTCCACCAAAAGGTCCGCCTGACTTCCATAACACAAGTAATTCACTTGGTGTTGTCAAAAATAATGCAATAATACAGGATTTGATATTGTTTCTGAGATGCAAAGACATAAAACCTCTTTATCGTATTTCGACATCCTAAAGTGGTGCCCCGTTCAATGAGAGATAGTGCTGAAAGCTTTAGAGCAAGCTGATAAATCAAAAGGGAAAAACAAGGTTTCACCTACTACAGATATGAATGTTGTGTTGTACAGAAGCAAGGTAGGTACCCCACCATTTCTTTTGAGTTTAAGAATTTGTGGAAAGAATCTACATAATTGTTTGTTAGATTTAGGGGCTTCTGGCAATGTTATGCCATTTTCTGTATGCAACAAATTGGGATTAAACCCTACCCAAACAAACAGAAATTTCATCCAACTTGAAAAAATAGAGGTTAATGTAGTAGGAGAATTAAGAAACATACATGTGCAAGTAGGATCTGACCCTAGGATCCTAACCAACATAGATATTCAAGTAGCAGACATTCCCAAGACCTATGGTATGCTATTGAGCAGAGATTTGATGAAAAGTATAGGGGGATATCTCTCCCTTGACATTTCACACATGTGGCTACCATGGAGGGGAGTTCCTACACAAATTAGGATTGAAAGTGAGCCTTGCCTTAAGCATGTCATCACTGAATATGATTGTCCCAACGAGGTGGCTTACTTTGAGACCAAGATAGGGGTTTATAAAAGAGAAGAAATTTTAACCTTTTTGGTTCTTGATACCAAAGATTTATCAACACAAGAGTCCCCTGATTCCATGAATGATGAAAATCAACAGGCCTTGATCAGGAAGCTGCAACAAGATCAGCTGGTCTTGGGGGAAGACATTGATTTGCAAAGTCTTTTACTCCCTAATTGGTGCAGGATACACTATCAAAATCATTCAGAATTAACCTGCCAACCCTGCATCAACATTTTGAATTATGTTTCCCTAGCCAAGGAAGCTAGCTTAAGTCACCCTGAGACCGTTGTAGATCACGTCTCATTTGAAGCCAAAGAAGCAATAATGTTAATCAGGGATAAGGTACCTCCAAACAAAGTTCCTTCTCAAATTGAATTTATCTCGGCTACAATACCAGAACCACCCCAAGGTGTGTCTAATACCCCTACACTCACAAGTATGTTGAAACCTAAGGGATTAATTAAAGATGCAAGCGACTGTCAGGAGGACAGCCACGGATTATATGATATTTATGTGCAAAAATTGGGAGTTACACATGATCAACCTCTTGAACACATGTTCCCAATATCTGAGGCAAAAGATCAAGTAGCCCCACATATGGTTCATTCTATCCAAGTGCCCACAATGACCTCAAAAGGACCAACCCTAGCTTATGATCAACTATGGACCCTTGCATTTGATGGATCCAAGTCCAAAATAGGATGTGGTGTTGGGATTGAACTAACCATCCCGAAAGGGAAAACCTTCTTTGCTTCTTACAGATTGCAGTTTGGGTGCACTAACAACGTAGCAGAATATGAAGCTCTAGCTCGGGGGCTGATGTTTGCACATAAGAAGAAAGTCACTGCCTTGATGGTTAAAGGAGATTCAGAAATAGTTATCAGGAAAGTGCACAGCCAATACACATGCCACAATAAAGGGCTGGCAATATATAGAAATAGGGTATGGAACCTAATTGAAGACTTTGATGCCTTTAGGATTAGCTTAATCCCTAGAGAAGAGAATCAGATAGCTAATTCATTAGATGTTGCTGCAAGTACCCTGGAACCTATGCAAGGCTCCAAGCTTAAGAGATTCTTAGTAGAATTGATTTCCACCCCTGCTATTCCTAATAATGTCAAGAACTTTTAGGTTTTTGATGATGATCAACATATTCTTGCTTTCCTAGCAAGCTCAGATGTTTTCCAAGGGTAGATCATTGATGAGTCCAATAGGGATCAAGGAGATTGGAAACCTGAAGATGGTGATGCAAAGGGGGTCCTCAATTTGAAAAGCAATAGCATTCCCAAGGGAATGGTGGCCTTAGAAAGAATTTTTGATTCAGACCCTATGGCTCAAGAAAAGATATCAGCTAAAGATAAGGGAGGTGAATATGAAACTATTAACCTAGCTGATACTAGCCTAGAAAGAAATGTTTATATAGGGAAAACTTTCCCTGAGGCAATCAGAAAAGATATACTGAAGGAACTAAAGAAGGATATTGCTGCGATAGCCTGGGGATATGAAGATATAAAGACATTTGATGCTTCTGTAATGACTCATACTATTCCCCTGAAGCCCGAAGCCAAGCCATTTCGACAAAAACAATGCCCTATCAATGCCCTGATTGAACCATTGATCCTTTAAAAAGTTTAAAAACTACTTTCTACAAGAATAATCTTCCCTGTACGACATTCAACATGGGTGGCTAACTTAGTCCCAATCCGTAAGAAAAATGGAGAGATCAGGCTGTGTGTAGACTTCAGAAATCTAAATAGAGCTTCAGACAAGGACAACTACCCACTCCCTTCACTGGATGAAGTCTTGCAGAATGTCAACGGGTCTCAAATGATATCATTCTTGGACGGTTATTTTGGATATAATCAGGTGATGGTTAACTATGAAGACAACTTTCACTACAAAGTGGGAAAAATATGCTTACAGAAGGATGCCCTTTGGTTTAATAAACGTTGGAGCAACTTTTCAACGCACCATGGACATAGCATTCAAAGACTTAATCAGTAAATGCATTATTGTTTACATGGATGACTTGACAGTATTCTCCAAAGATAGACTAAACCACACTACTGACTTAGCTAAGGTTATCGAGAGGTGTATCCAGTATGGCGTCTCACTCAATCTAAAAAAGTGAATATTTAGGGTTTCTGAAGGGAAGCTCTTGGGACACATAATTTCAAAAAGGGGAATATCAATCGATCCAGACCGAGTTGAGTCCATTCTCAAAATAACCAGGCCATGAAGCAAGAAGGAGATGAGATCTTTCTTCAGAAAGATCAACTTTGTGAGAAAATTTATCGTGGATTTTGCAAAAATTGTAAAGCCATTGAATGAAATGATGAAGAAAGATGCCAAAACGAAATGGAGTGATGAGGCAAAGGCTCCATTTTCACAGGTCAAGCGATCTATTTCAGAGGTTCCAGTCCTTACCTACCCTGGCTATTTGAAGTCGTTCTACATTTATTCCTTTGCTTCTGAACATTCCTGTGCAGCCGTACTAACTCAACGAAGAGAAGAGGGAGAAGAGAGGCCAATCGCTTTCATGAGTTCTCCATTCAAGAATGCTGAGGTGAAGTACCCACCTCTTGAAAAGAAAGATTTTGTGTTAGTCTGAGCTGTCAAGAAGTTCAAGCACTACATTCTTCGAAGTCAAATTATTGTTGTAGTTCCTGATGCTGCTGTAAAGTCTCTACTTATGCAGAGTGAACTGGGAGAGCGAAGAGGAAAATGGATGGCCATTTTGCAGAAGTTCGACTTGGAGATACGCCCTATGAAACTTATCCAAGGTTTGGGCCTATCTTAGTCCATGGAAAACACTAGTGACAACATCATTTGTCAGCAATACACAACTCAGTCCTTCTCAAACGATCCTTGGTATGTCGATATTATTTGCTTCATGCTCAATAATCGGTGCCCATAGGGAATGAATACAACTCAAAGGAGGGAACTAAGAATGAAGAGCTCGCATTATATGCTCAAAGGAGGATTTCTATATAGGAAGAATTTCAAGGGAATATACCTACGATGCCTTGATCAGCAAGAGGCTAAACAAGTGATTGCGGAATTTCATGGGAAACATAGCATAGGTCATGGGTCTGCAGATTCATTAGCACATCAGATCCTCCAATCTGGTTATTATTGGCCATGTGTGTTCAAAGATTCCCATCAGCATGTGAGAACATGTCATATATGCTAGATTTTTGCATCAAAAGAATGCCATTCAGCCATGACATTGCAACCTGTTTACAAGATAAGGCCATTTTCCCAATGGGCCCTGGATTTTATTGGGGTAATTAACCCAAATTCTTCTGTAGGACACAAATTTATTTTGACTGCCACTGATTACTGTACAAGATGGACAGAGGCTATACCTTGCAAGAATAGCACAATGGAGGTAGTGATCAAGTTCCTCACTGAATGCATCACAACTAGGTTTGGAGTACCCTTCGCATTGGTATGTGAAAATGGCTCTTCCTTCTCTTCTGCTAAGTTCATTTCATGGGCATATGATCACAAAATTGTCTTAAAATATTCTTCAAACTATTACCCACAAGGAAATGGGGTTGCAGAGTCAACTAATAAGAATCTTTAAGGGGTAATTAAGAAACTGTTAGAGAACAACCCTAGGGACTGGCACACCCAGCTAAGGTTTGTGTTATGGGCAGATAGGACTAGGATCAAGGTTGCTTTAAAAACTTCACCATTCAAGCTATTATATGGACAAGAGCCTGTGTCCCTTATCCACTTGTAAATACCTATCATTGAGTTCATGAAGAAATTCTACTCTAGTGATGATAGGATAGAAGTAAGGTTAGCTACCTTGTTAAAACTAGAAGAATAGAGAGATACTACCTTGCAGCAATTCTTTAGACACCAGGTTGTTGTCAAACATTGGTTTGACAAAAGAGCCAAAATCAAAGACTTCAAGATATCAGATCTGGTGCTGCTATGGGATAAAGCTAATGAAAAGAAGGGCAGTCACCAGAAATTTGATAGGCTCTGGTTAGGTCCCTATCAGATTGTTGAGATCCTAGGAGAAAATGATTTTCGATTGTGTAGTTTAACTAGAGAACATGTTCCCTTGCTTGTCAATGGACAGTTTCTTAAGCATTATTTTGAGTCGTAAAGCATGCTGATTTTCTGTTCGGTATGTAAATAGTTTTTTGTTCTTTATGTAAATAATTTGTTTGTTTCTTGTTTGTAAATAATTTGTTTCTTTGTTTGTTTTGTTCTTTTTGTCCTTTTGTTTCCTTTGTTCATTGTTTCGGTCTTGTTTTGTTCTTTGGGGTTCCTCTATTCTTTCCATCTTAAAATGGGGGGCCTGTTATCTGAAGCATGCTTTGGTTATTAGGAGAGAAGTGGTTTAGATGTTTTTCAGGTTTGCTGATTGGGTGATCTTGTCCAAAACTCTTTGTTTTATGCCCATTGTCAATAAGAGTTGTGGAAAGTCTTGAAAACAAGGTGCAAAGTAAACAATCTTCATTAGCTGCTTTGAATCTGTCACAGATCATCAAAAGCATATCCTTTTGTAATGGTATATTCATCCTAGGACTATGGTGTGGTAAGATTTGAGTGAAAAATCCGATCTCCCAAGTGCTGTTATGAGGTCCATGGTAGTTTTCAACTCATAACAGATGTTAAACATCCGATATATTGAGAAAAATTGAATGAGATCTTTGAAACTCCAAGAGAAAGAAAAAAAAGAGAGAACCATCTAAAGAGAAAAGGAGACTCAATATGAATGGCTGATTCCAGTATCTCTACCGGGGCTATGGATGCCTGACTGGCAGTAGAGCAATACTATGAGAAAACTAGAGGTATCTCCGTCGGGGCTATGGACGCCTGACTAGCAGCGGAGCAATGCCCAGGATATCATTGCACAATAGCTAAAGGGGATCAACTCATGTAGTTCAAATCTTGCTCATTGTTGTTCAAAAGATGAGGAAAACTTTCTAAAAGGATGATGCACCATCAAGCACACACATAGATTCTGGGTAACCACTGTTGATTTACATTTGAGATTCTAGCTCAACCTTGGTTGTTAAAACTGGCCCAACTGGAGTTGTGATGTTCATAAACCAGGAGTTCTGGGTAGCTGAATCCTTCAGTTTCTTGAAAATGGTTAAACCATTTTCCCAGCCGAGTCGCCATTTGTTATGCCTTGCATAACCACCCCAGTTTGTTGTGGAACAAAATGGGTCCCCCTTGTTTTTTTCTTTTCCCTTTGGCTTTTCTTTTCTACCTTAGGCATTTTTCTTTTATTCTGTTGGAAGCAAAACCGGGACCAATATCAGGATTGCAATTATATCCAAGTTTTGGTCTTGTTCCATCGCTGGTTCCAGTTCTTACAGTTCCTATTTTTTTTCATCTTTCATTCTCTCTCGGAGTTGGGTCCGAGTCTGAATCTGAATGTTGAACTCTGTCAACGTTTCTCATTCAAGTTCTGTCCTGGCCCCGACTCCGCCTTTCCCTTTGTCCCTTCTTGGTTGGTTGTTTTCCTCTCTATTTTGTGTCCCTTTCTTGGGGGTTTTTTCCCTCTTCCTTGGGTCTTTTCGTGTTGTTCTGGCGGAACCAGAACTGGAGCTGGAACCAAACCCTGAAACTTTCAAAATTTTCAGGTTCAGGTTCCGTTCCGATCCCGGTTCCGCGTGTCTTGTTCTTTTGCTTTTTATTGTTTTGTTTTGTCATGGGGTATTTTCTCCACTTTCTTCTTCTCTTCCTTGTCCTTTTTCTTTGTCTTTTTCGGGTTTCATCGGAGGCGGGATCGGAACGGAATCCAAACTTGAAACTTGAAAAATTTTCTGGTTTAGGTTTGCTTCTGGTCTCGGTTCCGCTGTGTTCATTTGTTTTGTCCTTATTCTAATTACTTGGTCAGGTGTCGAGTTTTTTGATTGCGTCATTTCCTTTTTGCAGGGCCAGGGCCGGGATGGTGGTATGAGAGGTTGGCATTTGGTTTGTATCTTGTTCTCATTCTGACTCCGGTCCTGATTCTAATTCCTTTTTGGCCCCGCCCCTGCCGGTTTTAAAGTTAGGTGTTGTTTCTGGTTCTGTTCATGTTCCACCTCCGCTAGGGTTGGGTTCCTTTTGGCTAAAAGATGAAGGCATAGTAAAATTGAATGAAATCATAAGCAATAGTGTATTTTATTATAATATATTTTATTTTCTTTTGAGAACTAATGGAGGCATCTGTTTTGCAGGATCGAATTATTTATCTGAAGATGTCTTTCGAGGAAGTCTCGCCAAAAGATTCTGAGTTCGGAATAACGTCTTGCCAACAGGGTGAGGTCTCGCAGAAGGAAGTTGTACTCAGGCGTGACTTCGGTATAATGTATCGGCGAAAAGGAGTGTCTTCGGGGAAAGGTCTTGCCAACCAATCAAGGTCTTCCCGACACGAAGGAGTCTCCCTGAGATGGAATGTGCTCATCGAAGGGTGAGGGAGGGGGCTCAAAGTAATGTCATGCTGATGAAGTAGCTCGATGAATGATGGTGTCTAGATCTAACGGGAAGTCTGATGCTACTTCCAAAAGATATTCAACTTTCCAAAAGGAAGGAGGAAGAAACCATGAGTTACAGTGACAGCTAGGGTGTACTGGCAAAAGGGTAGACCAATATTAATGGTAATGCTTTAGGGCATTCAATGCAGCTCTGCAAGGGGGTTCAAGGATGGACACGGAGGCTAGAAGTAAATGTTGTAGCTGTAAAATATCTGAGATCATCCCCAGAACAATCCTTCACGGACATGGACAGTAGGGATTCGCATTTAAGGTAGAACCAACTTTATTCAAAAGATTTGAGGGCCGACCCTCCTGCAGCCAACAGATATTTTGTAAACCCTGAAAAAATGGGAGACATCACATTCTTTTTGGTACACTCTATATATGGAATTCTTGCCTCTTTGTAAAAAAAAAAAAGAATAGAGACAGTGAGAGGAGATAATAGAGTAGATAGGTCTAGAGATAGATTTTCAAGAGTACAAATTTTCTAAAGGATAGAAGAGACAAAGTTGCATCCTGATTCTTGTAATGGGAGCTTCTTTTGTTTTCTTAGCTAGGAGTTAGATTTAGTAGAAGCAAATAATGTATCTTTCAGTTTTCTTAGTGTAAATGGAAAAAATATGAAGACATAGGTTTTCTGTACACTAGTGATTGTGCCAGATTTGTAAATGTTGCTTATCTGTTTTACCAATAGTAGGAGCAACCAGACTCGAACCTACTTCATATTGTGTTCCAGAATGGTATTTATCTTGAGTTAATCATTTTATTTTAAAAGGTTTCAAGGAATGAAATCTTATTTTGTGTTTTGTTTAAATGGTAACTTGTAATCAATTGTTGAAATCAGCACTGCGAATGAATGCAATTGTGTGTTAATCACAAGTTAATTTTGTTCTTCATTTTTAGTTAGCAATTCCTTGGAAGGTAACAAGTTTGGTTAAGTTAGATGAATTATCATTCTTCTCAGTACCAAAACCTTGATCTATCTTTTTATGTTTCTTTAAAAACCCCAGTTAAAATAGGTTCCAATTCATGCTTCATCCTAGAACAATCCAGAAGCTCAACACCAGCAGGCCCCTTGAACATTATAGTTCACATCAACCATTGAGTAAAATCAACACAGTTAGAACCAAGTACAAAGACCTTGGGAGCTAAGATATCCATGTGTTATTCTTTCTCTTTCAGGAGAGCAGGATAGTGATATTTTGTTTAACTGTTGTTGTGCTATTTTGACCATCAACACTACTGTGGACTAAAGGGTTTATTTTTTAGAGTATCTAGATCATCTACCAGAACTTTCAAAGGTCCACATGAAGTTTTAATCATGTTGTGGTATGACAGTATTTATGTGGTCTATGTCAATGTTCCTAAGTGAAGTTTGTGTGATTCTGGTAATTCTAGTTGTTGCAGATGTTTCTAGATCAAGCTCTATCTTTGTGGTGCATCCACATTGATCAGTGTGCTCGTGGTCAAATATTTTTCTTTGTATGTTCGTTTTCTCATGTTCTTGGCTGGCATGATGGGTGTAACATGTGGTGGATCTTTGAGGAGAAATTAATTGAAGTCTTTTCATGTTGGAGTTGTTAATTTTGGTCTCCACTATGTTGTGGCTGACCTTGGTGGATTCGCATTGAAAATTTAATTGTAAATTTGGGCCGACATTGTAAATATGTTTTATTTTTCTGGTTGACTAAGTTGTTGATGTAATCTCTTGTTGTGGATATATAAGATTGATTGTTTCATCGGTGTAAAGTGTGCTTGGTGTGCCCCCATGTGTGTACGTGTGAATATCATTCAATTGCATAGCAGAGTGTGAAGAAGACTAGGCGAAGTGTGAAGAATTTTGAGCGAAGATTGAAGAAAGTTTTTATGTGCTTAACTGAAACTGTAATCAAGCTTGTGTAGAAGTTATTTTCTTAGTTCACAATTTGGATGGCTTTAATCCAAACCTTTATTTGGACAATGAGTCCTCATTTGTATTTGAGCAATGAGCTCTAGGCAGTGTGCCTAAATGCATGTGCATTCCCATTATTTCTCATTATACTTTTAATAGGGTATAATTTTGGGGACTAACCTCCACCATGGTTTTTCCCCTAATAGGGTTTCCACGTAAAAAATCTTGGTGTTATCTATCTCTCTTATGTGTTAATTATTTTTGGTTAATTGCTTATTGACAAGATATGAGACTAAGCTAATTAAAGTTTGAAAATTTTAAATTTTTGTGACAACTGATTCACCCCCCTCTCAGTTGTCTATCCTTGTTTTTCGAATAGAGCCCACCTTCTCCAAAGGGTGGTTCTGTGTTGGCTTGTTCTGTCTTAGTGACAGAACCAACCCCAGCTTCCCCTGAGTTCGTCACCTCCCCTAAATCACTCGATGATCCTAGTGGTGGATCTCAGGGGCAACCCTCTCCATCCGCTAAGGTATGGCATGGCACTCTAGTGAAGTTCATGTTTAACTCTCTAGATGAATTCCTAGCCTTGTCAACAATATCACGAAATCACTGACCATAGCTCCATAAGAGCCAAGTGGAGGAGACCTTACAGGGCCTTCTTCCTTTGCCCTTGTTGCAGGAGGGTCAAAATATCCTCCTCTTAATATTCCACCATTGTAGGCTCTTCCTCTTTCCTCTTATGATGATCTAAAGTGGGAAGTGAACGACCTCTTGGTCAATGAGTGTTAGGGAGGCCTCTTCTTTATCTTTAGATTAGAAGTGTGTGTGTTGTGATGTGTTCCCTCGTACTCATGCTATGTGTTCCTAGATGAACCTTGTCACCCTTGTTGGTGCTTAGATACAGGCGTGATTTTTGTGTCATAAACCTTCTTCTATCTATATCATCATTCTTCCATGTTTGTGATTGATTTTCGGTAATTGGGGACAATGCAAAGCATTGGGAGCATTTAGGCTTCCCTTCCATGTTGACCCAATTTTTTATTTTTACTTTGTCTTCTCATGCATTCTTCACATGGTTTGATATAGTAGGGGTTTGATGACAGTTCATTTATATACTATTATTATTATACTTATATATATTTATGAGTAGTTCTGACCCCAAAATATTAGATCACCCCTTCTGCCCTTTGTTTATGTTTATTTCTCCTTTACTCTTTTCTTATTTTTTCTCTTCTTTGCTTGAGTTGTCCCTTTCATGTGTGACAATTCCATTTCCATGATGCTACGATTTTCAAAAAATGCATTCATTACCAATGAATATTTTCTCAAAAATCCTCTCAAACATTTCTTTTTCAAAACCACATTAACAACTAGGACCCCTAACTGAATGTGTTTCCTTCATCATCGGTTTGCAAAGAAAGAGCTTGAGAACTTTCCTTCAAGGTGGGAGAAGCCTTTACCTTCCCCTCACAAGGGATCATTTTCTTCCTTTCGAATTCCTTGATGAAGTGAACATCTTTCGAAAGGATTCCTTGATGATGAATCGATTTGAGAAAAAATGTCTCTCTTTGTACCTTAAAATAGCACGTCCCTTAGGTGAACCCTCTTCTTATGTTGAGTTCCCAGGGAACCCCCTTGAAAGCTTTCCAATTTGATAACGGTCTATGTGACTATCTGCTTTATTGCCTATGTGGCCGCTTTGTTTCAAACATGCTTTATCTGTGGGTAAACATGTTGCTTTACAGGTGCACCCGTGAAGCTGCTTTCCAATTTGACTCTACGGAGACTCCTCCTTTGGGTTTCCTCCATGAAAGAGATCTTGGGGGATGCCTCTTACAGGTCTATGGGCCTATAAGGCTCTTTTTCCTTTGGGTTTCCTCCATGAAAAAGATCTTGGGGAATGCCTCCTTGCAGATCTGTGGGCCTGTAAGGTGCTTTCATATGGGTTTCCTTCATGTGAGAGATCTTGGGGGATACCTTCTTACAGTTCTATAGGCCTGCAAGGTGCATACTTCATGGGGCTTCCTTCATCTGAGAGGTCTTGGGGGTTTCCTCCTTGCAAGTCTGTGGGCCTGTGAGATGCTTTCATCCTATAGGATTTGTCCATTGTTGTCTGAGGGCCTTCGGTGTACCTTGTGCAACTTCATAATTTTGCGGGGCTTTGGATTCTTTTGTTCCAGCCCATGTTTTTGAGCTCACCAAATCATGGTCTACTTCCTTGTCAGTTCAGGTATACATATCTAACTAGGCTACTAACTCTTTGATCTACTTTACCGAAGAACTCAACAGTACTCGTACTCGCTAAAGTGGGGAAAAAAATTTAGGAGCAAATTTACACCCCTTACACAAATTCCCCTTTCACATACCTTCACCTTAGAAAATCAATTCCGAAGGTGAAATTCCACATCACCCAACTGCCTTCCTTCCACTTGGCATCTATCTCTTGTTTCGGTGAGAATATTTGCCAAAGACATGTGTGTGGGGCACAAACGTCCATGTGGCACACTTACATCCCTGATGGATTCCTGTTTCTGAAGCTGGAAAAGGTGTTACACTTTTGATTGGGTTTTATTTGTAACATCCCTCTTCAACCAACCGACTCCGAAAATGGTATATTTTTCCCACTTTTTCATTCAAATTTATTCATTCTCACTCCATTTGATCCTCTAAGCATTCCATTTCATCCTCTAGAAATTTTATTAATCTCTTCACAAGCTCTTGCATCCTTCTTTCATATTCTCAAGCATTCCCAGCATTCTCTTCACTCTTTAGCAACACTTCAACACTCCATTGTAGCAACAATACTCCATCAACTCCACAAAGCAAGTGTGAATAAAGTCGTAGCAGTCTGGGCTTTGATTCTTGTGAGACCTCCCTTCATCATAATCAAGGTTTTGGTGAGCTTGCCAAGTCCACTTTCTCCTCCATTGGCTAGTAAGCTTTTGGGTGGAGGTGGTAACATTTTTCTCCTCTCCTTTGTGATTTGGTTGAGTAGTACTTTACTATTTTGTAGTGTTTATTGCATCTTCTACTTTCTCTACTTCTTTATCACATATCTCTCTCTCATTGATATTTGGCTATTCGTGGAGGTGGAAACACTAAAATAGGGGTCTGACTAAGGCAGACCCCTATACAACCCCAACAATTTTCCCCTCTTTCTTGTGTGTAGGTGGACATGCATTTGGAGCTAGCTATTGAACTAACACCTTGGTGAGATCATTTTCATTACTTTAGCTTCATCTATCTACTTTATCATCTTCATTTGTACTTTTTATACTTTATTGTTCTTTTTTTCTCATTCTAGAATAGCTAGCTATTCTATTAATTCATTTTCTAGTAGTTTTTATTGTACTTTATGTCCTCTAGTTGTAAGGATGCCAGTGTGCCTGAGAGACGCCAGTGCGTCGTGTTTTTGTCCTAGAAATGCACTTTCATCCTCAAATAGAGAGTCTTCTTAGGTGCAATATTGATTCTGAAAACCAGCTCACTTAGCCTAAATTTGGATTTTGGGTCCAAAGGGTGATTGAAGTACTCTATAGTCCTCATCATTCTCAACCTCTATCTAAAACACCCCTTTAGAGTGAGGTAAGTTAGGGTAGCCTTCCACTCTTGGCTCTCCATGACCTAGAGCCTTGATTTGGTTGGTCCCCCTCTCTAACAAAATCAATTCAAAATTTCTAAAAAAATTGAGAAAAATACCCATTGGGACTCATTCACCACCTTGGGCGAATCAGTCCTAGTGCACCCCTGCAACTACCTTTTACAACATTAAAAACCTTTTTTTTAAGCTTATGATTTCTGCCATTGGTTAGTTGTTTCATTGGGTTGACTTTCTATTACATGTATTTCACTAAATCTAGCCTAAATTAGTCCATTTCATGCATTGCTCAATTCAAAATTTGCATTTACAATATTTTACTTTCAGATTTTTGCATAGTGTAATCAGTAAGTTACCTTGTTTCAAATCCAAAAATTGCATTTCACTTTAGGTCATACAATTTCACTTTCTTTACTTTTCCATGATAACATGTTTTCTTTTAAGAGATGTGGCTTTGATATGGTTCAAAATGGATTGCATAAGTACAACATCCCCTCTTATGAGTTCAATTTAGAGTACATCAATGAGGTCATTAAGAAACATGTTATCCATCCTTCTACTATCTTTCAAAATTATGAAAACATCCTAGAGCAAGTGAATCAAACCATTGACATAGTCCTTAATATTACATTGCCCATTGGTTACGATGGTAGTGTAGACAATCATAATAATCATACTTGTTCTTCTCCTAATACCTCTCCTATTAGTGACAAAGGTATCTTGGTGAAAGAAGATACAAGCATTGAGGGTCTTGATTGTCCCTCTCCTCATCCCCCTTTGGAAGATATTAGAAAACAAGAAGATGAGATCATAGAAACGTTTCTAAACATCACTTAATGCCTAATCTACATTCATCCCTTGCTTGTGAGAATGTTTTAGCAAAAGAAGATGATATCATACATAGCCATAATTTTCCTTCTCCTAATATCCCTCCTTGATTCAAAGAGGATAGGTTGGTGTTAGAAGATGCATCTATTGATATTTATGATAATCTTGTTTCTCCCTTCCCTAATGCTCCTATCATTTGGAAAGATCTATTTGGTAAGCATGAAAATCATAGCTATCCTTCTCTTGATGCCTCTCCTACTTGTGATGAAGCTACCATGGAATGTGATGAACATCTTACAATCTCTCCTACTAGGGTAGATAATATGGCACAAGAGAATGAGACATTAGAGAAAAATGAAAAACAAATACAGCCTTCTCCTAATATCCCCACTATTGATAAACAAGACAATTCAACCATTGATAACTCCCTTACTTGTGATGAAGTCATTTTGGAAGAACCAATCCTTGAGTTTCAAGAACATTTGGTTTGTAGTTCTCCTGAAAACTCTCCTCCTAGGGAGGCTATCATGGTGCAAGAAAATGGAAACAATAGTAATGTGTCTTCCTTGGGTGATGACAAATAGGTGATTCTAGATTTCCCTTTATTAGAGATACATCAACACAAGACTACTAAGCTTATGAATGTGCAAGTGTCCATTAGATCCCCCTTGACTATTGGACCTCCTAAATATCTTGTGGGACATCCTAAGAATCCTCTAATCCTTTACCCACCTTCACACAAACCTCAAACTCAAAACAAACCTAAACTTATCCTTTACCCACCTTCTCACAAAACTCAAACTCAAAACAAACTCGAACTTATCTTTTACCCACCTAAGAACAATGTTTCACAACAGCCGAGTCATAATACCATTTCTCATACAGATAACACTAGGAACAATTTGAAACCAAGAGCACCACCTTTAACATCCCTCCCATTGCCTAATCATATCCTACCTAACCCTATCTTACCAGGTCCTCCTTGTGGAAAGGAGTATGATCTTGGTGAACAACTAAAGAATACTCCTGCTAAGATATCATTGTGGGACCTTATTCAAGCTTCCCCTCATTATCATAACATGATCCAAAGTGCCTTGCAACAAGTTCCTATCCCTTCTAATGCACAACCGAATGACATAGCAGCCATAATTTAAGGAATAAACGCTGACATTATTTTCCACCAAAGCGAACTCCAACCTTTGGAAGTGCAAAAACAAAATGAAGCTTTCATAATAATATCTCAATACAAAAGAAAAGGGATAAATAAAAGCCTTGTTGACAATGGGTCGAGCCTTAATATGTGTAGTGTGACCCTTTTGGATAGGCTTGGTGTTGATAAATCAAACATTCAACCTGCCTCTTTATCTATTAGTGGATTTGATAGTGTAGGAAAGAAACCGCTCGATGTGGTCACTTTGCCTATTATAGTTGGAAAGGCCACATTAAAAACACTGATCCATTTTATGCCACATGATATTTCATATAATGTTATTTTAGGCAAGCCTTGGATCTATGCAATGAATGGGGTTCCTTCTACTCTTTATCGTCAAATGAAATATATCTACAACAAAGTGTACCCACTCGAAGCTGACCATGACCCAAACAATTGTTTGAACATTGAGAAAAATAAAGAAAATTTGTTGGCAACATTAACACCAACCACACAAGTGGAACTTGTACAATAGAAACACAAAGAAAAACACATTGATAAAATCACGAAGCTTTTGGAAGATGATTAGGGTTCCTTAGACTTCGAACCAACATTCACGGGAGAATACAAGATCATACACAAAGACTCTGAAAAGGGAAAAGAAAAAGCAGAACTGTCAACACAAAATTTAGATGACCCTTTGAAAGCATCCAACTCAACCACTTTAAAATAAATAACCACCGAAACCAAAAGAGATGAATAAGATTTATGGAAAATGTTATAATATTATGAAACAACTTGGATGCAGTGGAAAATATGTGGTGCTAGAGAACAAGGTATACGTGTCCCTATAGAGCCTAACACGCAAGAAATGACTCATGGTCTTGGTTATTGTCCTTTGATAGAAATAAACAAGCCTTCACTTAATATCAACACTATCATAAAGAATTACTCTAAGCCAACTTTAACAGTAGTGCATCCCGAGCTAATAGACACTAGTGTTCTTGATTGTCATCCTTTGCAAGAAATGAAACCAAAAAAGAAATCTTCGCTTAATTTCAATGTCATCACGCAAAACACTAATGATTTAAATTCGTTAGATTTTACACCCTCCTATAAAGGAGAGAAAAAAATCTCGTAGCCTGCAGAGTTTTGAGTAGGTATGACTTCTTGTACTAAGCCAGAGATATCTTTGTCGCATAATAAAGAAACATCTTCTATTGATCAAGAGAGTATCTTTGCAAAACTCCTCCAACATTGCTTGATATCCCTTCCTCCAAGAACTTGAAAGAAATTTTACTACAAGAGTTCATTTTGTGCATATCATTGAATTCATGGTCATGCCACTAATGAATGTAAGGCTTTAAACAACAAAATTCAACATCTCAAGGAGTGTTGTGCTCTCCCTTGTGTTGAAGCACCTAGTTCCTCTAACTAATACTTACTTTCATCCTATTCAGCTCACCCTTGTCCTGCACTAATTTGGGGGGAGGGGTTAGTTAGCCTTGTCCTCGTATGTCACTTGTTGTCTCTTTCAGCTAGTTGATCACCTTTCATGAACATATAAGAGCAAGCTTGGGATGTGGACAACATGCCTTAAGTTGGCTCGCATGTGACATACTTATTCATGATGTAGCTTATTGGAAACATATGACTTGGCATAGGGCTTTCCGAATAAGCTCTCATGTCTTCATTTACTTTAAAGCAATTGCTCACAGCAATGGTGTTAGCAACTGCTTTAAAGTGGGGGGATACACCGACACTCATGTTTCACTTTGTGATTTTCTTTCTTCTTGTGATGCATCATTTTCTTGGTGGTGTCATTGGGCTTGATTTCCTCCAAGAGTGTGATATTTATTTAACATGTCCTCTCTTGGAGACATTAGGCACAATTTTTTCTAAGAAGAGACCTTGCATGAACCAAGAAAAATCCATTTGAAAACATCTTACACCATTCCACATTTGTTATATGGCCACCTTGCATAGTACACTTTGCATGCCTGTGGAGCCATCTCGTTTGTTCATGAGCTCCAAGCATTCGATGTTTTGCTTGTCTTGTGAAGCTTGAAACTAATTTTTGAGGCACCTTATTAAAAGTTATCAGGATGTATAACTTTGTTATGGTTTGAGGGGGAAGCCCAACCGAGGCATGGCTTTCCCCATATCCACTCGCACGTGTGTGTGAGCGCATACCAGACAGATGTGTATGTGTCTCACCTTTTTGGATTACTCACCTAGCAGACAGCCAAGAGTTTCGTTGCCTCAGAGTGAGTATGCATTTTTTGACAATAGCCTAGATCTAATCCACATCGTGCTGGACAAATGGTTGAAGCTTGATCCACCTTTTTATTTTTGCCTATTTTTGTTCCTCTAGTTATTGACATTGCATGACCACATATCTTGTTTTGTTGCATATCATACACCTTGTGCATGTTCCTTTGTACTTATGTTGGTTTGACTTGGGATCTTGGATCCTGGGGGCTTGGTTACCTCCTTGATCTTTGTTATCCTAGACCATCTATATTGGTATGATTGGACCCCTCTTGAATGTCTACTTTAGTGTGAGTTTAAAGCAAGTTCATCCTCTCACTATAGTGAGGACTAAATGTAGCGTCCAAAAATGTCTCTTTGCATTTTTGCACTTGATATGGTAATAGTTAATGATAAATTGCAATTAATGTTTCCTTGGTCTAGTTTTGTGAGGTGTTTTACACATCCACACTATATCTTGGGCCCTTTTTAAGCTAAATAAACTTAACTCTGCCCTAATTTAGTGATGTAAAATGCATTTATTTATATTTTCACATTAAATTTAGGAGGCTTGTAAATCAAGTGGAGCTAATCTAGTGTTGTAATGTGTTTTACACATTCACATAGGATTTAGAACCCTTCTAAGCTAAATAGACCCAATTTTTCCTTAATTTACTATTGTAAAGTGTATTTACTTACACTTTCACATTGGATTTTAGACCCTATTGCATTTATGACCTTTTAATAGGCCCCTATGATCCTATACTGTGCATCCCAAGGAAAATTTTGATCAAAAACCTGATTAAATCAACATAAAAGCTTAAATTCTCCACTCCCCAATATTTTAGCTAGAAAAATAGCCCCTATGGGGCCCATTCACCACTTTGGGTGAATGAGTCCCATCTAGGTAGGACTCATTCACCCAGGATGGCGAATGAGTCCCATTTGAGCTATTTTCGAGGTTTGAGCGGGAGAAATTGTGTTTTTAATTCAAATTTCTTCAATGTCGGCCTTGGGGATCAAATTAATGGTCATGTGAGTGGATTTCCTATTTAAGCAAGCTATCAAATCATCATTTCATCATGAATTCATATTATCAATTCAAGCACTCAAAGGTTAAGCATTTCAAGACTTCACAAGATCATTTCTAAGGCATTTAAGGGCAGAATTCTTCGTCAATTGTTGCAGCAATTCAAGATCCATCATCATGTAAAGAATATCAAGCATCAAGCATGTTAGTGAGCTATTGTTGTGATGTAGCATTGAAGATCCAAGACCAAGCATTGATCCATTCTTATTGTCAAAGATCAATAACTACATCCTTCATGGTCATTTCATGTTGAATTGCATATTTACAAGACAACATTCACAAAGAATCATTCAAGGTATCATTTTTCATGTTTCATATTTTATGTTTCATGTTTCATGTCCTTGTCTCATTATTTCATCATTTGGTTTGATTACTTAAAAGGGGTTTGACCAAGGCAAACCCCTATTCCCTAACAATCAACACTTTTTTCTCTCTTTCTTTGTGTGATTGCAAATTTAGGTGGTTTAAAGACTTGAAGATCATTGAGGATTAGGTTGCAAGCTTGTTGGAGTTGTCCCCTTATTGGAAAGGTCAAAATCTTCACAAAAGTCACCTACAATTCTGAAATTGGTAGTTTCAGATTCGGAAATCAAGAGGAACAGGAAGAGTAGACATTAAAGACCAAATTTAGACCTTCAAGTTTCAAAAAACCCTAACTAGACTCATTCACCAAGATTGGCGAATGAGTCCCATTTTGGGTCAATTTTGAGATTTTTGCATTTTTGGATACCCTTTTTTGAGAAACCTATTCCTATACAAAAACCCATATTTTAGATTGATTCACCCATAATGGTGAATGAGTCCCACCAGGCCTAAAAAGAAACAATTTTAGGATTTCAAAGCTTCATTCCATCTCTCTCTAGATTCCAGGTGCACACTTTTAGTTTTTTAGCTTTCTATTTGTTTTCATGGTCATTTCTATATCATTCATCAGCATTGCATCAAACTAGGGTTTTGCATTTCATCCTTCATTGCATTGTCTTTCCAAGTATAAACCTGGTGGTGAACCCCTCTTCTAATCCAAATTCATACCCTAGGATACCTAATGTACCATGGTGGTAGGAATAAGATGTTTATTATCACTTTTTCCATAAGATGGTTGGAGGTGGTAGAGTCACAATATAAAAGGATGACAGTTTGGTTAATATTGTGGATTTTTTCACCAAGCCAATAATCACATATAAGTTTTTTTGGTGTAGAACTAGGCCATGTTCCTTTCCTCTTCCAACACTTCATTCATCATTTTTTAGTTTTTTATTTTGTCTTTGCAATGTGAATGTTAAGTGGGAGAATGTTAGGATTAGGTGTAGAATTCACTTTGTAAGTTTTATGTCTTAATTACTCATATTTAAGCATGTAGATGATAAACAATTTATGATCTTTAAACATCATTAAATGTGGAGATTATTTATTCTTTGAAATACTTAGAATGTTGTGTGGGAAGGTATCGAATGGGGATGTTACATTGAAAATATCAAAACTAGGAGCTATAGAACATGCTTCCAATTAAACATTGTCATGGAGTGCATAGATATAGATGTATATATATACATACATATATATACATATATGATATACATACACATACATATATATACATATATGATATACATACATATATATATACATACATACATACATACATACATATATTGCAAATAGTGAGGAAGAAACATTGCTAGATGCCAAAAAAACAAGTTACAACATACACATCCCATAAGAGATAGTTGGGCACATTAGTGGCAACAGAAAATATCATCAATATCTAAATCAAAATTTGAATGCAAAACCAATCAGCACAATAAGGCACATAACCCAATGTACCATGGTGGTAGGAATAAGATGTTTATTATCACTTTGTCCATAAGATAGTAGGAGGTGGTAGAGTCACAATATAGAAGGATGACACTTTGGTTAATATTGTGGATTTTTTCACTAAGCCAATAATCACATATAAGTTTTGTTGGTGTAGATCTAGGGCATGCGTCTTTCCTCTTCTAGAACTTGATTCATCATTTTTTAGTTTTTTACTGTGTCTTTGCAATGTGAATGTTGAGTGGCATAATGTTAGGAATAGGTCTACCATTCACCTTGTAAGTTTTATGTCTTGATTACTCATATTTAAGCATGTAGATGATAAAAAAATTATGATCTTCAAACATCATGAAATGTGGAGATTATTTATTCTTTGAAATACTTGGAATATTGTGTTGGAAGGTATCGAATAGGGATGTTACATTGAAAATATCAAAACTAGGAGCTGTAGAACATCCTTCCAATTAAACACTGTCATGGAGTGCATAGATTTGAGAAACTATTCATTTTTATTGTTATGACATAATCTATTATATATAAAGACGTGTAAAAGAAGTTACTTTCTAATCTAGGATGTTGATCATGACCATATGGGTTTGGATTTTTTCTATGGCTTATGTTTTTGACTCATAGTGTTGGGACCACTTATTTGTAATGTTTCTAGATAATGGATACATAAGGTAGAAGTTTGTTAGGTTCTTTTGTGGGTACTCTTATAGTGCTAGATTAGTATTAGTCAAAGTGGCAAGCATATTATATTGATGTACTTTTTTACTTCGATTAATACAATCTTGTATCTTTTTGGTTGTGTTTTTTCTTGCAAGGTTTTCTCCACATATATTTTGTGTTAATATGTTTTGAATAGTTATTTTTATTTCTCCACTATGGTATTAATCTTTATGGTTTAATTACATGTTTAATTAGATTGAAAAACTTGATTGTTAATATTTTCTTTGTGCCATTCACCTTATATTAAATAAGCATGTAAGGAAGGATGTGAAGATGCACAAGACACATGAATAGTGAGAGAAAGAAAGAGAGAAATATTATCATTAGGGAATATAGGAAGAGTGGTCAAGTTAAAAGATCATCTAAATTAGTAATGAGTGTGAATAATGGGGAAATGGATGCTTTATAACCTAGGTTATAGAAAAACACTTTTCTCAAATTATCATTCAAGTATGTCCTAGGAATCTGATTTGGATTGACTATCAACCTCAAAGGTGAGTCAATTCTCAACAAGGGAGACCTAGGAATGGTTTCTTCAAGCTTTGAGGGCTTCACCACCAAGAAAAATCTTGGAAAATACAAGTAAACATTCAACTCACAAAAACTAATAATGTAAGCTAAATGATGAGTGCAAATGATGAAATAATGCCACCAAAAGTTATGATATGTGTACTTGGGAAGTCTAGAAATGTGATGAGGATTCTAGAAATGTAAAGAAGCTGTCAAAATATTCTCTGGAGGAATAAGACGCCCTTATTGTCTTATTAGTCCCGCTACTTTTTTTTAGGGCAGATGCAGAATCTTCAGATGTCAGAACATGATCTGAAAGAATCTTTGCAAAATTCCACTTGGAGGACTAAGATTCCCTTACTACCATCTTAGTCTCAATATGAATTTTTTGAATCTCTAAATGTGGTCCTAAGGCTTGATGTTTTCACTTCCTTCTTCTCTAATCTCAACTCCTGAAACTTACAAATCTACCCTATAAGTGAATTTTCATGAAGATGACAACTTTGCAATGCAACTTTGCAACTTTTCACTTCAAATGATCTTCAAGTCTTCAACCTAATTCTACAATCACACACACAAAAGAGGGAAAAAACTTTTTGATTGTTAATAAATGGAGTTTTCCTTGATCAAACACCTTGTTGGCAATTAAACCTTGAAATGAAATACAATAATGAAGGGAAATGATGAATGGAAAAAGTACTATGTTGCAACTCACCAAACCCTTGTTATGAAGTTTGTAAACTTGTGTGAGATTCCTAGCTTGTATATGTATTTTCAATTAAAGGAATGATTGATAGATATGGACTTGAATTGCTTGCTTGAATCAAAACCCTACATTACAAATGTTAGCTCAAAAACACACATGATGCAAGAAGATATTTTATATGATGCTTGAATCTTGATGATGGCTCCAAATGCTTGATGAACTGCTCTTGAATGCTTCAATACTTGAATGCTTAGATGCTTAGAGTGCTTGGATTTCTTAGATTGCTTAGATTTCTTAGATGTCTTGTTATGAGAAAATGAGAGAAGGAACCTTGTATTTATACTTATCCATGCTTAATATCCCAAAATTACAACACAATAAGTGAACATATGAATTCATTAATTAAAGGAGAATAAATCCCGCCAAGATTTGAAATTAAATCCTAAAAATACCCTAAGGGGGACTAAGATTCCCTAGGTGGCGTCTTAGTCCCGAGGCATGAAACTTAGGGAATAGACTCCAAAAAGGGTCCCATTTAAGGAACACTTGAAGTCAGGGTCCCAAGACCTTTGGGGGACAAAGACACCCTAGGTGGTGTCTTAGTCTCAACCCAAAAATCAGAGACACATAGCCAGAATCATTAAATTATCGTTTCCCCTTTGATGTTTGTCGAGATTAGCTAGAAAAAGATATAGTTCATTAGGCTTGTGGGTGCAAAATAGGACCAATTAAGACATAAATAAGGATAAAAAAAGTAAGGCGGGCCCAAAAAAGTGTGAAAATGCAAGGGTGTGCATTTTCCTACACTACATTTAGCCCCCACTTTAGTGAGAGGATGAACTTGCTTCAAACTCACACTAAAGTAGCCAACCATGCAATCAAGAGGGGTTCCAATGAACAAATGCTAGTAAGCTAGGATGACAATAACCAAGAGGGTGGTCAAGCACCCAGGATCAACATCCTATGGAAAACCAACATAGGCATAAAGGAACACACTTGTGGATGATATATGAATCCATAACTAGATAACAAACATAAACCATCAAAGATAGGAAAAAGACAAAGGAAAAAGAAAAATGCAATGGATCAAGCTTAAACTGGTCATCCAATGCATTGTGGACCGAGTCTAGGCTATTTTTCCAAAAGAGGTTTACAAGTGGAATACGTTTTCCACTATGCAAACAAAACGCATGCTCACAAGGGCTAGTGAAGCTAGTTGTCCACTAGGTGATCCCCAAGAGGTTCATATCAAATTCATACCCCCATGACTATGATAAGGACAAAAATAAAATGCACGCTCACAAGGGCTAGTGAAGCTAGTTGTTCACTAGGTGAGCCCCAAGGGACCATATCAAATCCATACCTCCATGACTTTAATAAGGTACAAAAAGAAAATGCATGCTCACAAGGGCTAATGAAGCTAGTTGTTCACTAGGTGAGCCTCAAGGGACCATATGAAAGCCATACCTCCATGACTTTAATAAGGTACAAAAATAAAATGCAATGCAACAAGAAAGAGGGATGTTTGAAGGGATATTTCTTAGTTCATGTGAGGTCTTAATCTTAGGGGACATTGTTCCTAATGTCTCCAAGAGAAGACCAATCAAAGGATAAAAGATTCACAACTTAGGGAATGCGGTGTGTCGCATCACCACTAAAGGGAATGTAATATGCTAAGATAGATCAAGCTCTTGAAGGACATTACTCTCAATGTCACCACAAAGAGAAAAACACATTGCATGAAGTAAGAAAATCACATCAAGGAACATGAAATCATGCCAAAATAATGCCAATGTATTCCCCCACTTTAAATAAATTGGTAACACCATGATGTGAGCAATTAATTTAAAGTAGCCAAAACATGAAAAAGGAAAAGAGGGTTTCCTCCCAAAAACACATAAGGGATCTATGGATTCAGGGTCAGTATCTATCTTTGTTGCAATGATATCAGAAATCTTGAAACTATCATCATTCCCCAAATACACATAGAACTAGAAGAATGACACAAAGAGAGTGAAAACAAAGAAAAACCTTTTGGGTCAACATGGAAGAGACATAAGGTGTCTCAATGTCTTGCGTCATCCACAAAAGTAAAACACAAGACAAAAATTAAAGTAAAAGAAAAGATAGTGAAATTTTTTTTGGGTCAACATGGAAGAGACATAGGGTGTCTTGACACCTTGCATCATCCCCAAAAGGAAAAAACAAGACAAAAATGAAAGGAAAAGCAAAGATAATGAATTTTTTTTTGGGTCAACATGGAAGAGACATAGGGTGCCTCGATGCCTTATGTTATCCTCAAAAGGAAAACACAAGACAAAAATGAAAAAAAAAAAAGATAATGAAAAATATTTTGGGTCAACATGGAAGAGACATAGGGTGTCTCAACGCCTTGCGTCATCCCCAAAAGGAAAACACAAGAAAAAAATGAAAAGAGAAATGAAAATAAAAGGTAAAGACTAATGAAAAGGAAAAAATCTTACAACATATAGAAGAATGAACGTACAAATAGAGGAATGCACATAGATAAAAAAAAACATCAAATTATATAGGGGATCACATTACACACATGCAAGCACATAAAATAAAAGGAAATAATGCAAAAGACTAGTAAAGCACATGAGATTCAACCATCTAGCAGGTCATCCACATCCCAGTCTTGTTTAGTATATGTGGAATGTAGATCACTAGCGAGAGGTACAGCATCAAGTGTTATACTAGGAGAGTCACGAGGTTCAACACATGGTGCATCACTTAGTTTAGGAGGATCATCATAGTTGTTATCGTTTAAGCTCATGGAAGAGGAAAGTAACAAATTCAACTCATTATGCATGTGCTCAACACTTTTATTTGTTTCTTCATCGTTATCCAAGTTAACCACAATAGAAGGACGAATAATAATATCCATAGAAGGTGTCGATCCTTGTTGTGTTGGAGAAGTAGGATCTGTTGGTTCTGGTAATGGAGGAGGCTCATTGTTTATTGCTTATGTCGAGTTCGGATTTTAATTTTCTATGTTCATTTTTCGAGCAATAGAAAAATTTCTACGCCTACACTCTCTATCATTTTGGCTTCTTTTATTATGGTTTTCAAGTTGTGTTTGTGTAGGAGCAAGTTTGTCAACCATAGGTTCATTTTCTTCTTATGAAGGAAGAATGGAAGAAACCATGGAAGGTTGTTCAACCACTTTCTCTCTGGCTTTGTAAATTTTCTTAGGGGGTGGATTAGGACTTGTTTGGTTCTCTCTTGGCCTTTTGTAGGAAATAGGCAAGGGATTTTTTATGGATGAGTCTTGGTTTGTTGGAAGGGCTTTAGGTTCAATATTGTTTTCTTCAAGGGGCGGATGTTCAATCATGGGTGGAGGAAAATTCTCAAGGGATAATTTTGCTATACATTTTTCTTTGAACTTTTGGTAGGATATGAAAAAGAATTCCTCACGAGGTCTTATAGGCTCCAAGGGCTCAGGCCAAAAATAATCTAAGGAAAAGTTTCCACGGGAAGATGGAGGGCTAAAGCCACTATGGTTCACAGTGAATATTTCATTGCCAACTAGAAACTTTAAGCAATTATGGACAACGGATGGGACCGCATTCATGGAGCGAAGCCATTTATAGCCTAGCTTCACATGAAATTGATCTGAATTAGAGATGATAGAGAATGATATATTTGATTTCTTTGGTCCTACTTGTAAAGGGAGTGTGATTGAGCCCATCGTAGCACAAGCAAAACCATCATGCTTTTTCATCCATGCTTTCAGTTAATCATATATATCTTGAGTAAGTTCATGCACATATAAGAGTTCTTCTGTGACCACATTCTCTCCACATATGAGATCAATTAAAATCCCAGGAGTGAGCCTATTATTGATTCTGCCAGCTATGGAAAGAGGACCATTAGGTGCATTTTTTATTGTTTCTTCTGAAAAGAAAGTAATGTTAGTAGGCATTATGGTTTTCTAGTTACAAGGCTCGATGTCAATCACTCCTATCATTGTATTAATAGAACATTGGTCATTATTATCCATAGGAGTTTGATCATCATCATCATCCATAGGATTTTGTTCATTATTGCTCATGTTATCATCATCTATGTCAACATTCATCACATCGGGCTTAGTTTCACTAGCCTTAACAAATGAAATATTATGGTTAGGCATGGGATTGGTAAAGATTAGCAAGTTTTGGTTAGGAGGAGCTACAAACTTATTACCTTTGTCATTCACACCTCCAATTTGGATATGATTAGAATCAATGAGGTCTTGCACAAGGTGTTTAAGACGTTTGCAATGTTTTATATCATGCCCCTTTTGTTGGTGATAAGCACAATAGTCATTGTGTTTAAAGCTCAAAGGTAACGGCTTGCTAGAGTCAAGAGGTCGAACGAGAGGTAAGCTAATAATTTTCTTGTTTAATAGCTAAGTTAAGATGTTGTGAAGTGTGTTGGGTAAGGGAGTAAATTGTCTTTATGGATCCCAAAAGATATAAGGATTACTCTTCTTTATAGCAACTACTTGGGTATCAACTTGTTGGGTAGGTTAGGAGGTGGAATTTAGTTGAAGGAAACTTTTATTTTGTCTTCTGAAGGGCTGGTAGGTGTTTTGGTTTGAAGATTTTGACTTTTTAGGATGGGTAGAGGTGCTTTTTCACTCACAACTACCTACAGAATTCTAATATTCTTGAAAGGAAGTGTGCAAGTGCATGAAGGAAGGTAATTTCATCATGGTAAGCTTGTCTCATATCTTAAATTGTAAATTCTCTATGAACATCTTTTGAAGGTGAGAATCAAGAATCTTCACACTAATTTGGGAATAAAGTGATTGGTAACATGAAATAAAGTTAGTGGCTTTTTCACCCTCATTTTTCTTACATCTCATCAAATCAGCTAATGTCATTTTAGGAACCATATGCAGTTGGAAATGGTTAATAAAGTCTTCAACAATT
Organism: Sequoia sempervirens; assembly: GCA_007258455.2. Classification (NCBI taxonomy): domain Eukaryota; kingdom Viridiplantae; phylum Streptophyta; class Pinopsida; order Cupressales; family Cupressaceae; genus Sequoia; species Sequoia sempervirens. The sequence continues at coordinate 1,110,185,729 of VDFB02271358.1, read as the reverse complement.
TCATTAAATGAACAAATTGAGCTATTTGGTAATGTAGAAAACCAGTCCAAGGCAACGTCTTTCAAGGATCAGGGAAAAATATTAGCCAAATGTTTGTCCTCAAGGATAAAGTCACTACACAAAGCAGTAAAGACATTAACATTATTTGTAGGATCTCCCTTTCCTCCATATTTCTCAAATCTAGGGAACTCTATACCTTATGGCACCAGAGTTCTTAATATCTCCAAAGATAGTGGGTTAATTTTGACATAGTATGAAGGTGGACCATTTTGATTTTGATTTATGGTGGAAACTTGATGTTGAATGGATGAAATGCTTGCAATAGGAGGTTAATGATAGGATCATTGTGAGTGGTTTGAGATGGAGGTGAATATGGTGGTGGTGTGTATACGTTGGAAGGACAAGTGAATGGATTTCTTGTGGGAGGAGATATTAGATTAGATGCCACATAAGTATAAGGAACACTAGTGTAAATGTTTGAGGTAGGAAAGACATTGCTAGTTGGTTGCATCGTCGTGGTTAGTTGAGGATTGGTATAGGTGTGAATGGAGGTTATTGTTGAAGGGGGAGGAGTTTTATTTCCTCCTTGTATTTGCACATTTTTTGAAGCTTGAGCACCATTAGTGGTGAAAGGAAGATTTTTTTCCAAATATTTGAGCTATGTTGCGCACAACTTCCAATCCTTCATCACTTTCCATCATGTGGTCAATACTATCTATGGAAAGTATAATAGTGTTGGAAATTTTTTCAGTACTCACACTATCTTGTAAATGGGCTAGGTCTTCATGCACTTTCATTATGTTTTCTTGAGGGATATGATCAACCATTTTTTGAAAACTTGGATAGCACTTGTGGGTAAGGTAGGAATAGAAAAAGAGGTATCAAAGGTATGGTCCATACCAAGTGAACTAATACCAACACTAGAAGTAAGAGAGCTAGATAACCCAAGATCCACAACGAGTGTTTTATCATGGGATGCCATGAGTCTTGCACTTCGTCTCACCACAGTATTAGTAGTAGGACACCAAGTAGTATAGATCATGCAAGGGATAAACCAAATAAAGTGCAATGAACACAATATCCTATGCTTGCAATTACACTTGAAATGAAAGAAATTGGAATAACAAAAATTCTGCAAACTATAACAGAAAACTGAAAGCAGCAAACAAAAGCACATAAGAGAAATTTCAAACCTTGAAAACTAAAAAGTCAAAGTTAATAGGGACTAAGATTCCAGTAAGTGCATCGTGGTCCTACTAGTGATATTTTAAGGTTTTAGGGACTAAAACAGACAAAAAACAACAGAGAGAGGGTTCTAAGCCAAAAACCCACAGAGGGACTAAGACGCTAGGACAGGCATTTTAGTCCTAGCAGAGGTTTTTCTCAGAAAAAAATAGAATCTAGATTGTCTACAGTGTTCACAAGTTTCCTATTCATGGATCTAATGTTTAGAAATAGAAAAATGTGCAAATGAATGCAAGAAAAGTGACTAGTGACAAGCAATTGAGTGCAAAGTTGAACATAATTCTTTCAATTTTGAATGCAATAATAATGTTCCTAAATTCAATTAGGATGACGAACAATGCCCTTTTTAGTTTTTCAATGAGATACAATGATGCAAGAAAGCAAGAATGCAACCTATATGCACTTTCACTAATGCAAATATGAGAAACCCTAGATGCGCCTTCACTAAATATTAGAAACCCTAGATGCACTTTCACTTAATGCAAGATGCAATGCAAGAATGAATGAAACCTAGATCTAGGACTTTAATGAACTCCAAATCATTAAATGAATGCTCTAAAATGTTGGGTTCACCAAAATGAATAATGGGGAAATGGATGCTTTATAACCTAGGTTATAGAACACCACTTTTCTCCAATTATCATTCAAGTATGTCTTAGGAATCTAAATTGGATTGACTATCAACCTCAAAGGTGATTCAATTCTCAACAAGGAATTCCTAGGAAGGGGTTCTTTAAGCTTTGAGGGGTTCACCACCAAGCAAAAGCTTGGAAAAGACATGTAAACATTCAATTCACAAAACCTAATAATGTAAGCTAAATGATGAGTGCAAATGATGAAATAATGCCACAACAAGTTAGGATATGTGTACCTATGAAGTATGGAAATGTGATGAGGATTCTAGAAATGCAAAGAAGATGTCAAAATATGCTATGGAGGACTAAGACGCTCTTACTGTCTTATTAGTCCCACTATTGTTTTCTAGGTAGATGTAGAATCTTCGAATGGTAGAATAGGATTCAAAAGAATCCCTATAAAATTCCACTTGGAGGACTTAGACACCCTTACTACTGTCTTAGTCCCAATCTAAATTTATAGAATCTTCGAATGTGGTCCTGAGGCTTGATGTCTACACTTCCTTCTTCTTTGATCTCAGGTCCTAAAACTTCCAAATCTAGCATGTAGGTGAATTTTTGTGGAGATGACAACTTTGCAATGCAACTTTACAACTTTTCACTTCAAATGATCTTCAAGTCTTCAACCTAAATCTGCAATCACAAAAACACAAGAGGGGAAAAACTTATTGATTGTTAATAAATGGGGGTTTTCCTTGGTCAAACCACTTGTTAATTAAACCTTGAAATGAAATAGAATAATGAAGGGAAATGATGAATGAACAAAGTACTATATTGCAACTCACCAAACCCTTGTTATGAAGTTTTTAAACTTGTGTGAGATGGATAGCTTGGATATGGATCTTGAATCAAAGAAATGCATGATAGACATGGACTTGAATTGCTTGCTTGAATCAAAACCCTACATCACAAATGTTAGCTCAAAAACACACATGATGCAAGAAGATCTTTGATATGATGCTTAAATCTTGATGATGGCTCCAAATGCTTGATGAACTACTCTTGAATACTTGAATGCTTAGATGCTTAGAGTGTTTGGATTGCTTAGATTGCTTAGATGTCTTGTTATGAGAAAATGAGAGAAGGAACCTTGTATTCATACAAGTTATCCATGCTTAATATCCTAAAATTACACCACAACAAGCCAACCTATGAATTCATTAATTAAGGAAGCTAAATCCCACCAAGATTTGAAATTAAATCCTGAAAAATACCTTAAGGGGGACAAAGACACCCTAGGTGGCATCTTAGTCCCAAGGCATGAAACTCAAGGCACAGACTCCAAAAAGAGGCCCATTTAAGGCACACTTGAAATTAGGGTCCCAAGACCATTGGGGGAAAAAGATGCCCTAGGTGGCATCTTAGTCCCAACCCAAAAATTGGGGATACATAGCCATAATCATTAAATTATCATTTCCCCTTTGATGTTTGTCGAGATTAGCTAGAAATAGATATAGTTCATTAGGTTTGTGGATTCAAAATAGGATGAATTAAGACATAAATAAGGATAAACAAAGCAAGGCGAGCCCAAACAAGTGTGAAAATGCAAGGGTATGCATTTTCCTACACTCCAAAGTGTAACATAATGCTATTGGTTAAGGTATTTAGCACTAGAAGAATAAAGCAATGAAGCACCAATGTACATTAATTTAGGTCATATGCAAAGATACAAAATAATAGTAACCATGAAATAATATATCATAGCATGATATAGGATCAAATTATAAATATTTTTCAAGCATCTATATGGAAACATCAAATAATTTCATAATACAATAAGGTGAAATCAAACAAACATCCTATGAATATTCATATTAAAAAATCTTTGAGCATAAATGTGATGAGATAACTTTTGTTCGATAATTTTTATCAACATGAGGATAAATATGCTTCAATGAATTGTCTAAATAAAAAAAATGATATTCCATAAATGACAATGAATTATGAAATATCTAATTTATAGAATTTCAAATAGTTTTGTGTACATTGAATCAGTCAAATTCACGGATGTGGAAATAATAATTTCATTGTGTAATTCCCACTAGAAAACTGCATTCATAATTTTGGAAGGTGTTACTATAGCATCAAGAAGTGCTAACTGAGTTGGTTTTTCAAATTTCATTGGTTTAAATAGCTACATTAAGAAATTGAAAGTAGGAATTAGTTGAGGGAAGAAATAGTTAAAAGGAAAAACCATGAAAATATTATAAAAAAAAATCCCTTAAAATGAAAGGGAGGTAAGATGAAAAAAATATTACGGAATGTCATTTCAAGTGCTTTTGAGAGGCCAGCAAAGGAAGGAACTTGTTGTGTGCCTATATCTGAGAGATCATAGCTATGAAAGAAGAAGAACCTAAATTAAAGTTGTTTAATTTTAAAGCTAATCAATGAAATGAAGAGAAAAGATAGAAAATTATGAATCTAATCTCATTGAAGAACTAGATGTCCCCAACAAAAAAACATTGTGTATTGATGAAATATTACATATTTTATACTTATCTAGATCTAATTTTCATTTAATAGATTGAAGTGGGGGTGGTATGCATGCATGGCATACAAAAGATTAGTTGCATTGTTAATGGTGGTCAATAGAGAACTCAACATTTATGAATTATGGTGTTAGGTCTTTAACTGAACAACATACATCAATGCATAAAAGCACATGATAGATATAGACCCTCTCAATAGACACATATTTCACCTTCATCAAACAATCTAAGCAAATGAATAAACAATATAGAAAAGATAGTGTAAAAGATATAGGAAATTACAAATGCCTCCTTTTTTGACAGATTTTACTGTCATCAAATAATGTGTGAAAATGTATAAACAATGAAAATAATCCTTTGCTCAATAGCCTTAAAACTTGACACCATAATCCATTAATGATGACTGTACTTTAGTCCATTGACAATAAATGAAAATTATAGACCACCAAATGCTAAATGTCCCCATTAGAACACTAAGTGTTGGTAGAAACACGTGGTGCCAAGACATGACTATATCAAAGAACATTACAAAGCCGTGAAATATTTCCAATAGCAACAAAACATTACCAGTTGAGGAAATGATTTTATACGGAGACATTTTGCACCTATCTAGACCTATTTTTCATTTTCATTTAATAGATTGAAGTGTACTTATCATGCATATGGGGAGAGAAAATATTAGTTTCATTCTTAATCGTGCCCAATAGAGAAGTCGACATTAAATAATTATGGTGTTAAGTCTTTAACTCAACAACCAAGACTGGCCCATAAAAGCACTGAAAGATAGGGAAGAGTAGACATTAACCAATAAAATGCAGAGAACAACAAACAATAGATATTAACCCATAAAATGTAGAGATGTAAAAAACTATAAAATGACATTGTAAAATATATAGGAACTTACAATTGCCTTGTTTTCCATTTCCAACATGATAGACATAAACCCTCTCAACAGACATAGATTCGACCCTCATTAAACAATCTAAGCAAGTGAATAAACAGTGCAAAAATGACTTTGTAAAAGATATAGGAACTTACAAATGCCTCCTTTTTGTCTTTCAATACAATAAATCTAAACTCTCTCAATAGACACATATTTCACCCCCATCAAATAATCTGAGCAAATGAATAAACAAGGAAAATAATTCTTTGCTCAATAGATTGAAAACTTCACACCATAAGCTATTAATGACATCCACTTCAGTCTATTCATATTAAATGAAAATTAGGGACTATATATGCACAATGCCCTGGTTAAAATGCCACGCGTGGATATAAACACTGGGTGCAAAGACACGACTATATCAAAGAACATTACAATGACATGAAATATTTCCAATAACAAAAAAACATTAGGAATTTATTAATTTTTCTTTAAAATCTGAAGATGATTACAAAAAAACATTGTGTATTAATGAAATGTTTCTCATAGAAAATTGAACCATAAAATGTAGAGATGCAAAAAACCATAAAACAACACTGTAAAAGATATAGGAACTTACAACCACTTCATTTTTAGCTTCCAACACAATAGGCATAAACCCTGTCAACAGACACGGATTTCATGCTCGTCACACAATCTGAGCAAGTGAATAAACAATGAAAAAATGATAGTGTAAAATATATATGAACTTACAACCGCCTCATTTTTTGCTTCCAACACAATAGGCATAAACCCTGTCAATAGACGGAGATTTCACCCTCATCAAAAAATTTGAGCAAGTGAATAAATAATGCAAAAATGACAGTGTAAAAGATATGGAAACTTACACACACCTCCTTTTTTGCTTCCAACACGATAGATATAAACTCTCTCAATAGACACAAATTTCACCCCCATCAAACAATCTGAGCAAATGAATAAACAATGCAAATAATCATTTTCTCAACAAACTCAAAGCTTCATGCCATAAGCCACTAATGACACCTTAACTTCAATCTATTCACAATAAATGAAAATTAGGGACTATATATGCACAATATCCTCATTAAAATTGTTGGAAATAGGATGCCATTTAATTGCAATCCTAAACATTATTTATTTCATGTGTCTCCTAAGTCCTTGGAAAGTGTTCTCAAACACTAGGATTAGAGAGAGATTAATTTCGGATGAAATAATCATGTTAATTGACATTTGTAATTAATTCTAAATAATAGGAGCATGTCAAGGCATCCAAGATGAGTTCCTAAATAATAGGAGCACATGGGGCACCCACATGGAAGGTGGGACTCACCTTGAGTTAAGTTAACTATTTGGAGTAAAAGATAACACTTTTGAATGCATGTAAAGATCCTAGGAGTTAGGGTTTGATGTTTACATGCATGAAGTTTAGTTTAGTTCAATTCAGATCAGTTTAATTTAGTTCAGTTCAGTTCAGTTCAGTTCAGAATCAATTCAGTTCGGTTATGGTTCAGTTATCTTCAGTTATTTTTAGTTGAATGCTAGTTGACTTTAGTTAACTTTGAATGCATGACTAATGACTTGAGTTGCATGATAGATAACAAGTGACTTCCTTCAGTTAATAGGGGACGACCATTCTTGCATGAATGGTGGAGAGAGATATTCAGTTAACAGAAAATGACTTGGACCCACTTTGGGCAGCCAAGTTGGCTTCTTGGAATTAACTCCTTTGCATGGTAAGATATTTTAGAAGGCTAAGTTAAGTGGGCCCACTCTTGGGTTCCTACTTTGAGGATAAAACCTTGAAGATATTTACAAAATAAAGGTTGAGTTTGTCCTTTAGTTTGGGACGCCCAAATGCATGAAGATGAGGATTTGGCATTGTTCTTCATGGAATAACTTTACTTGCAAGAGATAGGTGTACCTTTTAGGGATAGGGATTGAGCATTGTAATTGTAACTCTTATGGAGTTTACAAAGTTGATTAATGCTTATTTATCTCAAGAAAGTTGACGAGAGTTAGTATAAGTTTGATTGCAAGTTGTGAAGAAGATTTGTTGAAGGAAGAAGAAGCATCTCAAGGAAGGATTGGAATTATTATAATCTTATTCTAAGATTAAATAATACATTGATTCTTGGTGGAGTTTTTTCCCGAAATGGTTTCTCCATGGTATATGTTGTGTATCTTCTAATATTTTGTCTAATTCTTCAACAACCTTCTATCTTCATTCTATAAATGATAAAATGAATTAATTAGAAAATCACCCACAAAGAATTTGTAACAAAGAATACATATTTAGATCAGCAAGTATAATAGTTTTACAAAGTATTAAGCTAAATAAACACCTCAATTTTCAACATTTGGTATCAGAGTTGAGGTTGGGTAGAGTATTGGGACGCCTTTCTCTTAAAAGATTAGAGGTTTTTTTTGGTTGTAGTGGGAGCTTTTACTATTTTTGTTATTACTGATTTTGGAAAATAAGTTTGTTACAAGAGGTATATATTCTTGCTTTAGAGGATTTTTATCATGTGTCATTGAGAGCTTGGATTCATAGGTTTGGTGTGAGCTTATGACAAAAATGTGGTTTTGATTATGTGCATCATGATTCCATGGGATTGCTCAGTATCACGGTTCAGTGGGAGCATTTGGAAATTAAGTGGATTCTTGGTTGTAGGATGGTTTTGTTATTATGTCATGGTATACTCTTGATTAGCAGTTTAGAGTTGTGGCATGGTACATGTTATGATAATTTTGATCATGAGGAAATGTCTGAAATTCCATATGCTTTTGACAGTGATGGTTTGATTCTTATCTTGTTGCCATGTATAGCTCAGTATCACAATTCAATGGGAGCTTTGGTAGGATATAGTGATCTTCATGAAGAGGATGGTAGTCACGATGCCATGTGTGACTCAGTACCACAGTTTAGTCGGAGTTGTTGGCAGTGACATGGATGCATCATTGGTAAGGTTATCTTCAGGTGATTTGGGATATGTTTTCTTCATTTAGAGTGGTTGCTATTATGTCATGGTTTACTCTTGTTGCATTTAGAGTTTGGCATGGTTCTCTTGAGACTAGGATTTTTATGTGTGTTATGGTGCATGTGATCTCCTAAGAGGAGATGGTTAGATCATGGATGTCATGTTTATGTTCAATATTGGAGCTTTGACATTGATCTTGTGTAGTTCTCTTAAGTATTGGATACAATAATCATTTGCTTGATTACTTCATGATAGTGCTATGTTTCATTTGGAGTTTGGCATGGATTGGTTGGTTACAGGTCCTCATGGATACTTGGAGAAATAGGTGAGGCTTGAGTTCTCTTATGGTAAGAGATATATGTTGGAATAGTTACTAGTAAGAAAAGTTATTTTCAACAGAAAAGACTGAGGAGCCTACACCTTGGTTGAACGTGAGCTCAACGCACTCAGAAGTTTCACATGCCTCCAAAGAGGCATTTTGGATACAAAAACTTGGGAAAGGTATTGGTTTTAATTGCAAGTAAGTTAAAGTTGAATGTGATAGTCAGTGTGCTATGTGTTTAGCCAAAAATCCTATGTATCATGCTCGTACTAAGCATGTTGATGTTAAGTATCACTTTGTGCAAGAAATGGTTGAGAGTGGGAAGGTATTAATTGAGAAAGTCGACACTTTAATTAATGTTATAGATCATCTTATGAAACCAATTCCTTCAAATAAGTTCTCTTGGTTTTAATCATTTTCTTGGAGCTTCATGATTATGCAGGTTGCATTTGAAGTTGGCATGGATTGATTAGTTGGTGCAGGAAGGCCATTGGCCTTAAGTTTTGTACTTGATTTATAATTATTCCTTGTTTAGAATAATTGCAATGTATAATGTCAAGTGGGAGAATGTTGGAAATAGGATGCCATTTAATTGCAATCCTAAACATTATTTATTTCATGTGTCTCCTAAGTCTTGGAAAGTGTTCTCAAACACTAGGATTAGAGAGAGATTGTTTTTGGATGAAATAATCATGTTAATTGACATTTGTAATTAATTATAAATAATAGGAGCATGTTAGGGCGTCCAAGATGAGTTCCTAAATAATAGGAGCACATGGGGCACCCACATGGAAGGTAGAACTCACCTTGAGTTAAGTTAACTATTTGGAGTAAAAGATAACACTTCTGAATGCATGTAAAGATCCTAGGAGTTAGGGTTTGATGTTTACATGCATGAAGTTCAGTTCAATTTAGTTTAATTTAGTTCAGTTTAGAATCAGTTTAGTTCAATTCAGTTCAGTTCAGTTATGGTTCAGTTATCTTCAGTTAGTTTTAGTTGAATGATTGTTGACTTCAGTTAACTTGGAATGCATGAATAATGACTTGAGTTCCATGATAGATAACGGGTGACTTCCTTCAATTAACAGGGGATGACCATTCTTGCATGAATGGTGCAGAGAGATGTTTCAATTAACAAAAAATGACTTGTACCCACTTTGGGCACCCAAGTTGGCTTCTTGGAATTAACTCCTTTGAATGGTAAGATATTTCAAAAGGCTAAGTTAAGTGGGCCCACTCTTGGGCGCCTACTTTGAGGATAAAGCCTTGAAGATATTTACAGAATAAAGATTGAGTTTGTACTTCAGTTTGGGACACCCAAATGCATGAAGATGAGGAATTGGCATTGTTCTTCACGGCGTAACTTTACTTGCTAGAGATAGGTGTACCTTTTAGGGATAGGGCTTGAGCATTGTAATTGTAACTCTTGTGGAGTTGACAAAGTTGATTAATGCCTATTTATCTCAAGCAAGTTGAAGAGAGTTAGTATCAGTTTGATTGCAGGTTGTGAAGAAGATTTGTTGAAGGCATAAGAAGCATCTCAAGGAAGGATTGGAATTATTTTAATCTTATTCTAAGATTAAATAATACATTGATTCTTGGTGGATTTTTTTCCCAAAATGGTTTCTCCATGATATATGTTGTGTATCTTCTAATATTCTTTCTAATTCTTCTACAACCTTCTATCTTCATTCTACAAATGATAAAATGAATTAATCAGATAATCACCCAAAAATAATCTGTAACAAAGAATACATATTTATATCAGCAAGTATAATAGTTTTACAAAGTATTAAGCTACATAAACACCTCAATTTTCAAAAAAAAAAAATGTCATGTGTGGACAGAAACAGTGGGTGCAAAGGCACGACTATAACAAAGAACATTACAAAGCCATGAAATATTTTCAATAGCAACAAAACATTAGGAGTTGATTAAATTTTTCCCTTTCTCGTGCCAAAAATAATATGCAATTAGAAAAATACAAAACCATGAGAAAAATAGCAACATCCAAGGAGAAAATACTTATAATGGTTTTTAAACCTCAAGATGATTACAAAAAAGCATTTTGTATTGATAAAATGTTTCTTATAGCAAATAGACCCATAAAATGCAAAGATGTAAAAAACTATAAAACGACATTGTTAAAGATATAGGAACTTACAACCGCTTCATTTTTTCTTCCAACACAATAGACATAAACCCTATCAATATACAGAGATTTCACCCTCATCAAACAATCTGAGCAAGTGAATAAACAATGCAAAAATGACAGTGTAAAAGATATAGGAACTTACAAACGCCTCCTTTTTTGCTTTGAAAATGATAGATATAAACTCTCTCAGCATCCCCATCAAATAATCTGATCAAATGAATAAACAACGCAAATAGTCCTTTACTCAACAAACTCAAAACTTCACACCATAAGCCATTAATGACACCTACACTTTAGTCTATTCGTGCAATAAATGAAAATTAGGGACTATATATGCAAAAAGGTCCTTGTTAAAATGCCACACATGGATAGAAACATTGGGTGCGAAGACATGACTATATCAAAGAACATCACAAAGCCATGAAATATTTCCAATAGCAAAAAAACATTAGTAATTGATTTTTTTTTCCTCTTCTCATGCCGAAAGCAATTTGCAACAAAACAAGACGCATTACAGATGCAGAGATGTAGAAAACTCTAAAAAAACAATGTAAGAGATATAAGAACTTAAAAATGCCTTATTTTTTGTTTCCAATATGATAGACACAAACCCTATCAACAAGCACAAGTTTCACACTCATCAAAAAATCTAAGAAAATGAATAAACAATGCAAAAAATGATAGTGTAAAAGATATAGGAACTTACAAATGCCTCCTTTTTTTCTTCCAATACAATAGGTATAAACCCTTTCAATAGACATAGATTTCATCCTCATCAAACAATCTAAGCAAATGAATAAGCAATGAAAATAATCCTTTGCTTGACATACTTAAAACTTCACACCATAAGCCATCAATGAATTGGAAAGGCATATAAACTATAAAAATTACATTGTAAAAGATATAGGAAGTTACATATCCAAATAAATCCATAATGTCCTTGTGCACAAAAGAAATGTGAACTACGATCAACAACTATAATTTATGGCACATGAACAATGACTCATCTGACATACATGTAACAAGATGTCATTGTTTGAGAGACTTGGTTTCATGATTTCTCAATTGTGCCACCATTTTGTAATGAAATTGATAAATTAATATACTGATCACCTACTATCTATTGTTCATCCATTTTCAAAGCCACAAACCAAGTTCTTCAAAATAGCATTACAAACAAGGTCATAATCATTTTATCACTATCCAATTCTTGGAAGAATACAACATTGTATGTAAAAGCATTAGGCATCTCAACACACATATCTTCTATTTCACACACAAGCAACATTGGTTTGCTTATTTTTTTGTTTCATCATAAACATGTATTACTATGATATGCACAAAATTAAAAATGTTATCCATGAAACACTACTAATAACTGTTTCTGAAATGCCAAGCAAAGTCGTTTATATCCATAGCATATATGTTTGAAACAGACCAATAGTCAATTGTGAAATTATATGGTGCACATAATAAGTTAAAATAAATTATCATATTAGTCTTTATTAAAGCATCAATAACATTGTCTTGTCATTGATATTGTTAACAAAAGCCATGTTATGCAGCTTCTTTGACATCTTGCTTCTTGGTATTGTTCTATGCTGCTATGTTGTGTTGGTTGTATCTTGCATCGTAAACAATTAGCATTATGCTTCTCACAATGTAGTTGTTACAATATGCTATGAAGGAATGAGAATCAAAATTGCAATACTATAGGATAAGCACCTGTGTTATGCTGTGAATTCGTATGATGCAATTATCCATTACAAGGGTGAATGTTCCTTGTAATTGAAACTTTTGTAACAAGAACATTACTACAGACATGTCTTTCTTGTAATTTTCAAATGTTATTGCAGCTAGCTATGGGAAGTTGTTTCGTAGTTGTTGTTTTTGCAGATAACAATCCATAGCTCCATCTATTGTTTGAACAGTGCATTGGAGAAAATGCATGTATTCAAATTTTGTGTCAGTTGCACATGTTGTGCATTGTGCAGCATCATATTTTGATGTTTGTGTTAAAAAACCATTTTTTTACATGATGTGCAAACTAGTTCATATGGGGGCAAGTGGAAATTTTTAGGCCTCAGTGTTCCAGTCACCTGGAATGGTAATACAAATGTAATTAGTGAGAAATTACAAGAATGGAATTTCAGAAGTTTTTATAGAAGTTATAAACAACATCACAATAGCAAGGCACACATGACAAGTGCTTTGAATCAAAATCCTATACTATTATGTGAAATGTAAATTTTTTAGGTGTTTACTTCCATGCTTGAGGACTTAAGCGGTTATAGGGATGCTTTTGTAGATGCATCATTGAGCTTGTTAATGAAGTTGCACCGTGTTGTTTTCATTAGACTTGTGCCTTTTTCCCCAAAATGAACAATATTCCTGAACAATATGAAGGGGGTTTTTGCTGATGCTAGGATTAGTTGAAGTGTGGCATAGAGCTTTGCATGGCTGCTGGGGACTATAACCTATAAAATATTAAATTTTTTAGATGGAAAATTCTAAGGAAAATCAGTTTAAGAATTCTATGGCACTAAACTAGATTAGAAATTGTATGTTCTAAAAGGCATTCTATAAGCAAGTACATTAATTGTGCAAAACATCTTACAGTACACAAATCATCTTGGGACTCTCCATCTTTAACTTTCACCTCATATTGCATTGGTGCTTAATGGTGACTAGTAACAATAGCACCAATTGTTCCAATAGAGTAGTTGTCATCTGATTAAATGAGCTATGAGATGGTTGTGTTGGGAATCATTCTGCATTCCTTACATACTTTTTCAATGGATTGAATGGTGCTTTGAGGGGTTAATACAAGGGAATAATCAACATCTCCTCTATCATATTGTGTTTTCTTTCTAATGACAAAATTTGTGAAATGCACACTTGTATGAGGCAATAACTGCGGCATAAATGTGTCAATTAGTTTGTTGTTAATGTTTACAATGATTTTCATTTGGCCATGGTTGTAAACCAAATCAACATGCACAATTTCTTCTTTTGGTAGTGATCAAGTATTTCTGGTAATAGCAGGACCATAAATGGCTAAAATATTGCCTTCAAATGCTAAAGTCGATTGTTTTGTACATATGTCGAGGATGCTTGATTTGGTTGTATAGTTTTTTCCTTCAATCTGCACATTGCAATTTGAGCAATGATGGAAACTAAATGGACACTTAAGCATACACAAATTCAAGCTATATATGACACAAATGGGATACAACACTTCCCTCTTTTCTTCACATTTTTCATCTGACTGATCCATTTTGTGTTGTGTAGGAAATGTGGTTGATGTCTTGCAAGTGTTTTTGGAAATATATGTAATGATATATTTATTTCAAGAAAAGATTAAATCAAACTAAAAAGTAAACATTAGTGAGATCTAATATGGTTTTCAAGTTTGTAGGTGTCAGTTGTTAAGCATTTACCTATTTGTAGATGGTTTGAATGTTATGCTGGAGGTTGGAAAATGTTAAGATATATGTCCTATGAACTAATAGTACATGTGCACCCTGAAGCCATCAATTTAAAAAGTTCAAATCCATCAAATAAATATTATATGGATATGCTTCAAGCTAGTTCTGCGATGCATAACAATTTTTACTTTGTGATTTGTTTGTAATGAAGAAATGTATGGTGTGCAAAGCTATAGTAATATTTTTCATAATAACATACCTATTTCAAAATAGTTTTCTAGTCATTTGCAATAGCATAATCATGTGAGATATCTCCAAGAGTATGATTGGTAGTGTTCTCTCTCAAAAATAGCCAAAGTTGAAATCTGCATGGGTAGAAAATGGAAGCAGTGACATACGAAGCTTATAGAAACTATAGTGGAGAATATAAATGAAAAATCAGATAGAACTCAATAGAAGCTATAGAATCAATTTAAAGAGTTCATATATGTATATTAAATATTATCTAGATCTGCTTGAAGTTAGTTCTACAATCCATAACAATCTTGACTTTCTAATTTGTTTGTAATGAAGAAACATATAATGTGAAAAGATTTAGTAATATTATGGATGATAACATACCTATTTCAAAATAGTTATATATAGTCATTTTCAATAGCATAATCATGTGAGAAATTTACAAGAGCATGACTAGCGGTCATCAGTAGGAACAATAGTAAATTTGAGATCTGCATAGGTAGAATAGTGGAAGAATAAGTATTCTGATTAGAGGCACGAACAGCATGAAGAACAATTAATCCAACAATTCTTTCATACTTACATAAATTGCACGTTGGTTTCTTGCAACAACAAGGAGTAATGATAATAGCACGATCTAGAGAGAATGTTGATAGTAAACAGTTGCACATGCAAAACTGTATACTGTGTTGTCCAAATGACTGTATAATAGTATTGAAGCTAGCATAATACATGGAAAGAAGTTCCAAGAGATTAGAATTCTATTCCCTAGGACTAGAAATGAAGGGATATTGCAAAGTGGTCTGACCAATATGTATCTAATACTGTGAACTTGACAATAGAAATTTTGATGCCATGTATCCAAAAGTGATCCAATAGACTACCTCCATGTGTTTTTGGCTTGTCAACAATCAGTGACAGTTTGTGTTGTTGCATAAATTCAAGAAGAAGTGCTTTTGTTCTTATGGATTGTAACATGTCAATGTTAAAGTCTCCAACAATAATCAATTTCAAATTAGGTGACAATGAGGTAACAATAGTTTGTATTAAATTAAAAAGATCATGAATGGGTTCATTTGGAGTCAAGTACAAATTTATGATGCGCAAAGTAATGTGCACATGCAATAATTCAATGGTTATCGATTCTAAATATTTTGTTGAAAATTTGTGAAAGTTTTGCATTGGAACTGTTTTCCTGCAGCATGTTAATAGACCATGAATACTTGCTACAGTATAGAAATTGGATGTTTTGTTAAGGAAGCCAATGTGGTCGAGCACATTATGTTTGGCTTCTTGGAAGAAAAGGATAGTTTCTTGAAGCATATCATGGTCATGGGCTATTTCTTGTGTGTCCAATGGAGAGCTACGTGTATTTAAAGAGCATATGGTAAAATGACTTGGAGAGACAGATAAAAGGTTGTTCTCTATTTTCCATTGCATCAAGGCCATAAGGAATTCCATTTTGCTATTTACTTTTTATGAGACTTTAAAGTTTTGTTCTTGCAGTTTATGCATGAGATATAGTGACTCAATGTTTCTTACACACGATAAGGCAGTCTACACAAGACCATGTTGATAGACCTTACATGGGTCAAAAGCAGTTGTGTCCATTGTGAGACCTTGTGCTCTATGAATATTTTGTCTGCATGCAAGTTGCAAAGGAAATTGTGCTTGAGTGACTATTTTTGTAGCTATCTTAAGTTTTCTAATGATTCTTGTTATAGGTGTCCAAGAAGGCATAATAAAATTTGTGTAGACTCTGCATTCTTTGTCGACACAATTTTCCAACAGTGGAATCATTGAATTCTATCCAAACAATGTCTTACTAGTAAATTGAGCCATTACTTACTGAATGTTGCAATGTATGTGATGATGGAATCTGATTCTTTGAAATACATTTTCACTAAAATAGATTTATCAAGACGTTTAGCTAAGTGGATTATGTTGTTAACTAAGTTTGACATTAAGTTTTTCCCACAAAAGGAAATTAAAGGACAAGCCTTGACTGACCAATTAGCTAATGCTCCCTCTCCCCTAGTATTACCTAACAATGGTGCATTCCCTGATGATAATTTGTTGATTTAAACTAATACATGGGAGTTATATTTTGATGGCTCTAAGTGTAGAACGGGCTCTTGTGCAAGAGTTATAATAGTCTCACCTATAGGAAATCCTATTCCCTTGTCCTACCACTTAAACTTCCTATGCACAACAACACAACAAAGTATGAAGCGCTAATTGATTGACTACACACTACTTTAACTCTGGGAGCCCGAGACATTAAGATATTTGGTAATTCACAATTAGTCATTTAGCAAATACATGGAACGTATGAAGCAAAGCATGAAAAATTATCAAAATACATGGATCTCACAATGACCCTCTTAAACACCTTTGATTCATATAGCCTTGATAAGATCCCACGAAAAAGAAAATCAGCATGTGGATGCAATGGAAAGTGCAACTTCCCTTATATCTCCTCAAGATCCTTCAAAAGATTTCACATTTTTTTTCCATACAATTATGAAACCATCAATTGAATATTCAGTCAAAGAAGTGTTATCAACCATCATGGAAAGATCTAGTGAATGGTATACATCGATATTTAATTACTAAAAGAAGGTATCTTTCCTGACCCAACAACTAAGAATACTCGAGCCCGCCTTCAAAAACTCACATCTAGATATATAATTCTTACTGGCATGTTATATCAAATGTCCTTTGATGGTCTTTTACTTAGATGACTTAAACAATCTAAAATCCCCATAGCACTTGAAGAAGCTCATGCAAGTGCTTATGGGGGACTATAGTGTAGAAAAGTGCATACCTTTGCATTTTCACACTTAATGTGGACCTATTCTGGAACCCATTGCACTAAATTCCCTTTAGGAAACTTATTATGGGCCCCTAAGACCCCTTTTGGTGCATCTCGAGGCATATTCAACTGTAAACCCGACCAAAATCCATAAACAACCTTTAATCTTGGTAACCCACCTTTCAAAATTGAAAAATAATCCTAGTGGGACCAAGACACCCTTCGTGGCATCTTAGTCCCCCTTTGTGGGACCAAGATTCCACCAAGGGTGTCTTATTCCCGAGTGCTTTATCTTCAAGAATTAAGAGCGGGAAATTAAAATATTTGATTTAAATTAGCATTTTATCGGCCTTTGGGATATAATAATCGAGTTATTAGATAGTAGTTCTTATAAAAGTAAGATTCACACCCCATTTTCACATAAGATGAGAATGAGATAAGATAAGTTGAAAGAAGGAACCAAGCAAGAAGGAGAGTTTCAAGAAGCAAGGAATTGAAGTCTTGGAGTAGCCTTCTATAGTGATTTTGCAAGTTTTTCAAGTCCATTTTAATTCCAAGATCTAGTATTGCCAAAGACTAATGATGGATGCCTATGGAGGATCATGAGAGATTCTAGGTTGGAGATGCAACTAACCATACTTCCAAGCCTAAGGACCTGTTTCTTGATTGATCTCATATTCCATTATTGTTCTATTTTCTACCTAAGGAAGGTATATTTCATGTTTGTGACTTATTAGGGTGATTAGAGATTTCCTTTATAGGTCATTTTCATTTGCATCTTAGGAATTCTATTCTAACATATTTGAATTGGGTTTCTCCATGTTCTATCTTGCATAATCTTAGACACACTTAAGATTAGGGCACACACACATTTCCATTTTCAGATCTATGCATTTTCATCAAGGTTTAATTACCAAACAAGGGGTTTGACCAAGGTACACCCCCATAAACAATCAATCAAAGTTCCTTTGTTTGGTAGGTTATTTATAGGTTCAGATCTGAAGACTTGGTGAAGAAGGAAGTGCAAAATTTGGACCTCCAACTCACATTCAGAGATTTTATAAATTTAGATCAAGACTAAGATGGTAGCAAGGGCGTCATAGTCCTTCTAGTGGAATTTTGCAAAGATTCTTTCGAATCATGTTCCAGCATCTGAAGATTTTTCATCTACCCCAAAAAATAGTAGTGGGACTAATGAGATAGTAAGGGCATCTTAGTCCTCCCTCGCATATCTTGACAACCTCTTTTCTTTTCAAGAATCCTTATCATATTTCTAGACTTCCCAGGTACATATATGCTAACTTGTTGTTGCATTATTTCATCATTTTCCTTCATCATTTAGTGTGTACATTATTTGGTTTTGTGAGTTGAATGTTAAGTTGTCTTTTCCAATCTTTTGCTTGGTGATGAACCCTTCAAAGCCTAAAAGAACCCCTCCTAGGTCTTGTTGAGAATTGACTCACCCTTTGCGGTTGATAGTCAATCCAATTTGGATTCCTAGGACATTATTGAGTGACCTAAAGAGAATAGGTGGGCCTTTATCCCATCCTACAATTTCTTTAGTTCATTTTGGTGAACTTGACATTTTTGAACATTCATTTTCTGATTTGGAGATCATTAAATTCCTAGATCTAGGTTGCATTCATTCTTGCATTGCATCTTGCATTAGTGAAAGTGCATCTAAGATTTCTCATATTTATTAAAAGTGCATCTAGGGTTTCCCATATTTGCATTAGTGAAAGTGCATATAGGTTGCATTTTTTATTTCTTGCATCATTTTATCTCATTGAAAAACTAAAAAGTGCATTGTTCATCATCCTAATTGTATTTAGAAACATTGTTATTGCATTCAACATTGCATCCAATTGCTTGTCATTCATTACTTTTTCTTGCATTCATTTACATAGTTTCCTATTTCTAAACATCAGGTCCCTGGGTAGGTAACTTGGGAACACTTTTTACAACTCAAATTCTACTAATTTTTTGAAAAAGGCCCTTACTGGGACTGAAAAACCCTTACTGGTGTCTTAGTCTCTCTATGATTTTTTGGTCCAGAATCCTGTATGAGTTGTGTACTATCTGTTCTAGTTTCTGGAACCTCCAAATTTCATCAGGAGGACCAAGATTCCCCTCTTGGAGTCTTAGTCCCTATGGAGTTTGAGGTTACAGTTTTTAGAGTTAAACAATGACTTTTTGTGCTTCTGTTTGTTGTAGTTACTTTGTTGTTTCAGTTTTTCCATTTACTGTTTCATGCATCTTCATAGTTCATGTTCATAATTGCTTGATAAAGATAGATTATTTCACTTTCATTTTGTTAGACATAGATTTCATTTTACATTCATTAGAAAACCAAAACACAAAAACCAAAAACATTAACTCTAAACAAGCATATGTTCATGGTTATTTAAAGTATGTCAAAACCCTTTGTCCAAGTTAGCGTAACCCTCAAGCCTTTTAGTAAAGATGACTTTGATATGTTAGATGAAGCCCTTGATAGCTTCATCTCGTAAGGTTCATCCACTAAGACTTGTTCAAACAAACCTAAACAAAGAGAAGTAAATGTCATTCAACCTCAACTTATCATTTATCCACCTTCAAACAAACCTCAACCTACAAAAAAACATGTCCTTATCCTTGAAGCACCTAAAGAACTTGTGTCATAGCAATCCAGTTATAATATTGTTTCTCATACATATAATACAAGGAATAATAGACAACCTCAACCTAATCCTATTTCGTTACCATTTCCTAATCCTATATTGCCTAGTGCTCCTTGTTTACCATCACATAGTGGAAAGGAGTATGATCTTGTTGAACAACTTAAGAATACTCCTGCTAAGATTTCCTTATGGGATCTTATTCAAACCTCACATGGTTACCACGCTATGCTTCAAACAGCCTTACAACAAGTTGTGGTTTCTCCTAGTACTACAAATGCAAACGATGTGTCAACTCTAATACAAGGAATGAATACAACTAATGTAGACATTACCTTTCACCAACATGAGCTCCCTCCCTTGGAAATGAGAAAGAAATATGATGCATTCATGCTAATAGCCAGATATAATAACACAAGAATAAAAAGGACCCTTGTTGATAATGGCCCGACTCTAAATGTGTGCAGTGTGAACCTTTTAGATAAGTTGGGAGTGGAAAAGTCAAAAATGCAACCCGACTCCTTATCAATTCGAGGATTTGAAAATATAGGAAAGCAACCACTCAGTGTGATTACTTTTCCTATTTCAGTCATAAAATCCACCTTACAAACCTCTATTCATGTTATGCCTCATGACCTTTCAAACAATATTCTTTTAGGAAGACCATGGATTCATGAGATTCATGCGGTACCTTCGAATGTTCATTGTATCATGAAGTATGTCTATAAAAAAAAGATATATACCAAATTGAAATGGACCCTGAGCCTGAAGGTTATTTGCAAATTGAAAAAGAAAACCCTAGTCCTCTTAAACCATTAATTCCAACATCAAAAATTGAACCTATGAAAGAGGAAACATGAGATATGGAAACAGTTTCAAAATTAGTAGATGATGATTGGGGTTCCTTGGAATTCGCACCTTCATTTATAGGAGAATATATAATTACAAGAAAAGAGGATGAAAAAAAAAAGCAACCAATGGTTAAGTCAACACAGAACTTGGGAGAAAACTCACAAGAATCTATGTCATCTACTCTTGAAGAAGACACAAGCTACACAACAAAATTCTATGAGATAGATTATCAACAACCACCAAACCTGAAAGAAATGGAAAAACTTTATGGGAGAGGCTATGAACTTATGAAGCAATTGGGTTATAGTGGAAAAGGATGTGGAAAGAAAGAACAAGGAATTTGTATTCCTATGGAACCTAACACATAAGAAATGAAAAATGGTTTGGGATACTATCCT
The DNA here is from genome assembly GCA_007258455.2 of Sequoia sempervirens. NCBI lineage: Eukaryota > Viridiplantae > Streptophyta > Pinopsida > Cupressales > Cupressaceae > Sequoia > Sequoia sempervirens. The sequence continues at coordinate 1,110,164,614 of VDFB02271358.1, read as the reverse complement.
TCTAAGATAAGGCAAGAAAACAAGAGACCTTCATTAAACATCAACACCATTATGTGTAAACCAAAAATCAATCTCACTTTGAATCATCCAAAATTGCTTGATATGAATTTTGAACCATCATGGAAGTACTTTGAAGATGACAAAGCCTTGAAACAAAGGCTAGGATTTTATGATAAACCATCTACTCCTCCTCACAAGAAAAAGGTCACATGTGCTATGATTAACACCAGACAAAAAGATGGAGAAAAGGAGAACAATGAGATAGACATGAATAATGAAGAATACAACCCTAAATTTCCAAGATCAAACATGCTTCCTTTAGGGGATACCGTGGATATAGCAATGGACATCAATGACAAATAAAAAGTGATTAAGATTGGGAAATGCCTCGATGATGGAGAACAAGAGGATATTGCAACTTTGCTTCATGACTTTCCTAAAAAATTTGCTTGGACTTATTCGAATATGTCGGGAATTGATCCTAAGATGATAACACACAATATAGTCCTTGCTAAAAATGCTAAGCCCATCAGACATAAGATTTGAAAAATGAACCCTAAAATAGCCTTGTTGGTTAAGGAAGAAATTGAAAAACTCCTTGAGGCAAGCTTCATAAGACCTATAGATTATTCTCCTTGGATCTCAAACATTGTCGCAATCGCAAAACCTAACAATCATATTAGGATGTGTACAGATTTCTATGATTTGAATAAAGCATCTTTAAAAGATGACTTTCTCCATCCCAATATTGACATGATAGTAGACTCGACTACAGGACATGCTTTTTTTTCATTCATGGATGGATTTTTTGGATACAATAAAATTTTCATCAAGCCTCAAGATCAATACAAAACAACATTCACAACTATTTGGGGAACATTTTGTTGGGTTATCTATCAACACTACTAGGCACGTTGATCAAGTTGAGGGTGATCTATCAACACTGTAGGCTGCCTATGAGGAGCTTTAGTCATCTTGAGATCCAATGGAGGTCGAGATACTTCATGCAGAGGTTTCCAGGCTACATGCAGATAGAGACAACATAGAGCGAGAGTGCATAGAGGCTGTTGGACTGGAGGTCGCAACCATTGGATGAGTAGGGGGCCTGTAGGGTGCGCTATATTCTCTTATTAGTTTATGATTGCATACTGTTGTCTCTTGATGGATGTGATTACCAGGTCCCAGGGAATTTGGTAGCCATAGGCCACACTAGCATTGTATATTTTATGATATGTACTAAAAATTTATGATATATATATATGTGATCATTTATGCTTGATTGTTTTACGTTTATGTCTTTAAGTTAGATGGAAATGTGATTTATCAAATAATATTTGTAAGACTATTTAATAAATGTCTCCATGATCTAACATACTTTATGTGATCTAATTAAAACCATATTAGTTTTCTTTTAGATGCAACATTATGATTGAGTATCTTATGCTAAATTAAATGCACCTATGATCTAATTTTAGAATAGTAAATGCACATAAGGATCTAATCTAACACAACATACAAGATTAACTTGAATAGTATGAAACCTAAAGTAACCACCTAAAATTTTCTTAAATAATTAATTTAGTATTCAAGACACACAAATGATTGTTTTTCAAGAGCGAAGCAATGCGAGAGAACATATAATATCATCTACTAACTCTAACACCACTACTTTATCATTCACACTATTCAAGAAGATTATACATAGTACCGACACAAATGCATGACATTAATAGGTTCTTTAACAGGTGTACCATCCATTTTTGTTAACGTTTATGCTCTAGACCTATAACTTACATCAATTATGTAAGGTCCTAACCAATTAGGGCTGAACTTTCCTTTTTTAGTCGGGGTGGCATTAACGTTATGTTATTTTTAAATAACACGAAGTCACCTTTAGTAAATGAACAAGGGATCACATGATCATTGTAACTATGTTGCAATTTTTTGGAATAAGCTTGGAGATGCTCAAGAGCATTAATGCGTCGTTCATCAAGCATTTCAAGCTAATGCAATTGTTGTTATTTATAAGTATTGTCATCAATAAGTCCTTGAAGAGAAATTCTTAATGAAGGGATCTCTAACTCCAAGGGTATTATGGCCTCAGTACCATAGAAAAGGTTATAAGGAGTGTTCCCAATTGATGTTCTAATACTAGTACAATAAGCCCATAGTGCATATGTCACGTGTGTGTACCAATCCTTATTATGTTTGCTTATTGTTTTCCTTAAGATTTATTCAGGAGTCTTATTAGTTGATTCAGCTTGGCCATTAGATTGTAGGTAGTATGGTGTTGAAAAATGACATTGAATGTTAAACATTTCTAAGAACTTCTTCATGCCATTATTCTTAAATGGTGTTCCATAGTCTGAAACTAACATGGAAGGAAGTCCAAAGTGAGCCATAATGTGTTCCAATATGAAACAACATATTACATTGATAGTTTTTGAACGAAGGGGAATGGCTTCTACCCATTTTGTGAAATAGTCTGTTGTAGTAATTATGAATGTATTTCCAGTAGAAGAAGGTGTTGAAATTTTTCTAATAAGATTAGACCCCATACCAAGAATAGAGAAATAGGAACCTAGGCATGAAACTCGAAAGCGGGAGCGTGAATCAAATTGCTATGTTCTTGACAATTGTGACATTTCTTAACACACTCAAAAAAATCTCGTTCCATATAGTCTTCAATAACATCCTATGTAGATTGGCTTTTGAACTAATGATCTTCCTCCAAAATGTCCCTAAACCAAAGAAAATGTAGGATGGGATAAAGGCCCACCTATTCTCTTTAGGTCATTCAATAATGTCCTAGGAATCCAAATTGGATTGACTATCAACCCCAAAGGGTGAGTCAATTATCAACAAGGAAGACCTAGGAGGGGTTCTTTTAGGCTTTGAAGGGTTCACCACCAAGCAAAAGCTTGGAAATTAACATTCAACATACAAAACCTAGTAATGTAAGCTAAATGATGAATGCAAATGATGATATATGCACCTGGGAAGTCTAGAAATATGATTAGGATTATGGAAATGCAAAGAAGTTGTCAAAATATGCCAGGGAGGACTAAGGGGCCCTTACTATATTATTAGTCCCGCTGCTATTTTCCAGGGCAGATGTGGAATCTTCAGATGCTAGGATAGGATCCGAAAGAATCTCTGCAAAATTCCACTTGGAGGACTAAGATGCCCTTGCTACCGTCTTAGTCTCTATTTAAATTTTTAAAATCTCTGAATGTGAGCCTGAGGTCCAAAGTCTACACTTCCTTCTTCACCAAGTCTTCAGATCTGAACATGTAAATAACCTGCCAAACAAAGGAAATTTGATTGATTGTTTATGGAGGTTTTCCTTGGTCAAACCCCTTGTTTGGTAATTAAACCTTGATTAAAATGCATAGATCTAAAAATGAAAATGTGTGTGTGCCCTAATATTAAGTGTGTCTAAGATTATGCAAGCTAGAACATGGAGAAACCCTATCCAAATGTGTTAGAATAGAATTTCTAAGATGCAAATGAAAATGACCTGCAAAGGAGATCTCTAATCACCCTAATAAGTCACAAACATGAAATATACCTTCCTTAGGCAGAAAATATAACAACAATGGAAGATGGGATCAATCAATAAGCAAGTCCTTAGGCTTGGGAGTATGGCTAGTTTCATCTCCAACCTAGAATCTCCCATGATCCTCCATAGGAATCCATCATTAGTCTTTGGAAATGCTAGATCTTGGCTTGAAAATGCACTTGAAAAACCTGCAAAAACACTATAGAAGGTTGCTCCAAGACTTCAATTCATTGCTTCTTGAAACTCTCCTTCTTGCTTGCTTCCTTATTTAAACTTATCTTATCTTATTCTCATCTTATGTGAAAATGGGGTGTGAATCTTACTTTTATAGGCACTCCTATCTAATAACTCGATTATTAGATCCCAAAGGCCAACAAAATGCTAATTTAAATCAAATATTTTCATTTCCCGCTCTTAATTCCCAAAGATGAAGCACTCGGGACTAAGACGCCCTAGGTTGTGTCTTGGTCCCAAAAAGGGGGACTAAGATGCCACCAAGGGTGTCTTGGTCCCACCAGGCTTATTTTGCAATTTTGAAAGGTGGGTTACCAAGATTAAAGGTTGTTTATGGATTTTGGTCGAGTTTACAATTGAAATATGCCTCGAGATGCACTAAAAGGGGTATTAGGGGCCCATAATAAGTGACCTAAAGGGAGTTTAATGCAAGGGGTTCCAAAATAGGTCCAAATTAAGTGTGAAAATGTAAAGGTATGCACTTTTCTACACTATATTTAGCCCCCACTTTAGCACCCGTATGACACTGCGTGTGTATGCAAGCTAAAGTACTTCAAAAAGTAACTTTATAAAAGGATACTCATATGGATTCATTAGGGAGAATGAAGCCCCCATTGTAGTTACCTAAAAAACCACAATGTTAGGAACTGTTTCCTACATCACAGATTCATTAGTAGCTTAAATATAATCATCTTATCTAACTTTCCTAGAAAATTAAATTCGAGGGTAGATGTATGCCCCCCTTGATTCCACTTGCTTTATGGAGTTGGAATCAAGGTAGCAATCCAACCACATCGAACTAGAAAAGTCCATCATAGAGAATTTCCAAGTACCATGCCATCTGATGATAGACATTTCATGAGAATAGGAGTGGAACCATGATTCCAACGTAACAAACGAAATAAAAAATGAAGTCCCCTAGCTCCAAATATGTTAGTTTAAATAAAAAGCACTTCTTTTCTATCTAACAAAAAGTGACCTAAATAAACATGTATATAAAGATAAAAGAAATGGTAAATCACATTCATTTTATCTTTTATGTTTTTGCAAAGTGATCTTGGAGTAGAGTGAGCCATAATTCCAAGTAGAAGCCCATCCACCCATCCACGAATCAAGCTTCTATGGGAGGCGGTCTCACGGAATGAACTATAGCCTACTGTGAGTGGATTTCACCTTCTATGTACTTTGATTTAATCAATTTTTTATGTTTTTATGAAATTTTTAGATGAATTTAGGGTCTAGGGAGGGTTTTTCTTTCACTTTTCTAGATTGTTGCAAAGTTTTCCACTTTGTCACAAAGTGTCCCACTTTGTCGTAAACTGTCCCACTTTGTCGCAAAGTGTCTAGAACCCTTAATTAAGATATTCTATAGAAACTTTAGCACACTTTTTGACCAGTAAAGCACAAATTTTAGATTTTGAGATGTTTTAAATGACATTTTTCTTCTTTTCTATGGTAGAATGCACCTCGGTCATGCCAACACCTGGGAGGCCAAACATTCAGCTATCTACAAGAGCTAGTTGATTAGCCACTTGAGGAGTATGTGCAGATCCTCCAGCAGATAGGTCTCTATTGGGCCTATCTCTCCCCAACAATGTGATATAACGATGCCATGTTGATGGTGTTGGCAGAGAGATGGGATGTAGACACCTGCACATTTCATCTACCTATAGGAGAGATGACTATTACACTAGAGGATGTGCACCAGATACTACAGGTGCCCATCTGAGGAGGGAGGGTTTTTCTAGCATAGGCCAGGAGTTTTGAGGAGATGCGGTCTAACACCGAGTATTGCTTAGGGAAACTGGTTCATCATAGGATTATAGGACAACACATTGAGCTTTCATGGATTTTGCATGCACATTCACCACTCATCTGATGCATCATTATTTTCATAGTAGCACTGGTACTAGTCCTCAATGGCCATGAAGCACATTTAGAGGGGGGGCTAGTGCACATGATTTGAGACATGGAGCACTACCATGTCGTATTTGCATGGAGTTAGAGCATACTAGCACACCTGTACTATGACTTGGGTCGGTTTACATACAGAGAGATGCACAACATGTTGCATTGCACTCTACTATAGACCTGGATCCTAGAGCACGTTACCTATACCAGATCGAGAAGATTTCCAATTGCCATAGCGGTGGGATACCCACGGGCCTTCAGTTATCCCCTTTGATAGGCATGGTAGCATGATTATGTACTATTTTGGAGGGTCAGATTTGATAGGCTAAGGGAGGAGGATATGGTATGGAGACCTTATTTGATGGAGCTATTTTGGCCAAACACCACAAGATAGATGAGGCGGATGTAGAGGGATAAACTTTTCTTGGGATGAAGTGATCACGTAGTGAGACCCTTCTACTACGATCACATTATGACATAGTTTGTCTAGGTACAAAGATGACCAGTACTACAGTCTTCATACAAATGGTCAATGTGGGAGCACCCACAGACTTGGGGACCTTAAACAACTGATAGAAGACGATTTTGTCTAGAGCGATGCAGATGAGGAGGATACAAATGTGCCCCCAGTCTCTGACATGGTTTACCTCAGCACAACATAGGATTACGAAGAGTGGTGGGAGGTGGTTCAACTGGGAGCTATCTTTCCTATGGGTTATCCTATGGGCTTTCTAGGACCTTTACTATATCTGGGAGAGGAGGATAGGGAGTCAGGTAGAAGGATAGATCTAGTGGACCTATTTCTAGATGGGGATGAGGATTCAGAGGAGGACAATGATTATGAGGGGGAGGAGGATGATGAGGAGACAGAGGATGAGCAGAGCCAGCATACGAGTGATGACAGTGATATAGGTGAGGCTAGTCCTCCTAGACTCGAGTGGAGAGATATAGTTCCCACACATGTTACAAGATCATAGTCTCCATGTGCTAGTGTTCAATAGCATAGAGAGAGCAGTAGGGCATTCGAGATTCCTATGGATCATGCTACAGACCTAGGTGATGATATTTATTATTATGCTTTATGTTTTTATGTATATCATGCTCATGTATATATGTATATATATTATGATGATGTATATTGATTATTCTTATGATTTCTATCTCACAAGGCCCATGATAGATCTTGAGGACCTCTTCCAATGTGTGGCTACAAAGATAGTTCCACCCCTTCCAGCAGATGAGGCTACTACCATAGAGTACATGCCCCCACCTTTTGTAGCATAGTGCATGGACCTGTTCAAGCCTTATGTGAGACTCAGGAGACCTTTTCATAGCATATCTAGGTGTGTTGATCGATCTGAGGGTCAAGTATCAGCACTGGAGGTGGAGTTAGAGGAGGCTCAAGTAGCTTGGAGATTTGAGAGAGAGGTTGTCTTACAGTCAGAGTTCAAGCGGCTATAGAGAGATAATGCTAGAATCTAGGTTGATAGAGACCACACAGAGCGAAAGCGTGTGGAGGCACTAATATGCGAGAGTGAGTTATGTGGGGTCACTATGGACTATGCAGGAGATGTCTACCACAAGTAGATCCTGATCACACACTATCATCTCTTGACAAGTGCGAACACCAGATCCTGAGGGATCCAGTAACCATAGGCCATAGTGACATTGTACTATTGATGAGATGTATTAAAACTTTTTGATATATATATATATATATGAGCATGTTTGGATTTTATATTTATATGTTAGATGACAATGTGATTTATTAAATAATCTCTATTAGACTATTCAATAAATATCTCCATGATCTAATTAACATATCTTTTCTTAAGCTTTCTTAAATTTATGATGTAGTATGTTATGCTAAATTAAATGCACTTATGTTTTAATTGTAGAATATTAAATGAAAATAAGGATTTAATTTAACATAACATACACCATTAGGTCTGAATAGCATGATACCTAAAGTAGAATCCAAAACAACATTGGACCCACTACTCCACAATTCAAGACACAAAAAACTATGTGTCAGGAACGAAGCAAGCACGAGAGACAATGGCACACTATCCATTAACTCTAACAACACTGCTTTAAAAACTCACACTATTCATAAAGGCTAGGAATAATACTGATACAAATGCATAGCATTGATAGGTTCTTGAAGAGGTGTACCATCCATTTCAGATATTAGGTATGCTCCAAACCCATAGCTTTCTTCAACTACATAAGGTCCTAACCAATTAGGGCTAAATTTTCCTTTCTCTATCGGGTTAGTATTGGAATTTCACTGATTCTCGTGTAGCACCAAATCGCCCTTGTTGAATGAGTGAGGGATGACATGATCATTACAACTTCATTGCATTTTCTTTTGGTAGGCTTGAATATGTTTGAGGGAATTAATGCGCCTTTCATCGAGCATTTCAATTTGGTGTAATTGTTGTTCCCTATAAGTATTGTCATCAATTAGCCCTTGAAGAGCGATTCTTAAGGAGGGAATCTCTAACTCCATGGGAATAATTTCCTCAGCACCATAAACAAGGTTGTAAGGTGTGTTTCCCATTGATGTTCTGTTACTAGTACGATAAGCCCATAATGCGTATGTTAATTGTGTCTACCAATCTTTATTATGTTTGTTCATTATTTTTCTTAGAATTTGTTCAAGAGTTTTGTTAGTTGATTCAGCTTGTCCATTAGATTGTGGGTAGTAAGGCGTTGAGAACTAATGTCGTATATTAAATGTCTCCAAGAAATTCTTCACATCATTATTCTTAAATGGTGTCCCATTGTCTGAAACTAACATGGAAGGAAGTCCAAAGCAAGCAATAATGTGTTCCAATATGAGATGACATATTACATCAGTTGTTGTGGAACGCAAGGGAATAGCTTCTACCTATTTCATGAAATAATCCATCGCCGTGATTATAAATGTATGTTCAATGAATGAAGGTGGAGATATTTTTCCAATAATATCCAAACCCCATACCAAAAATGGCCAAATAGGAACTTTTGCATGAAGCTCAAAGGTAGGAGCATGGATTAAGTTTTGATGCTCTTGACATGTATGAAATCTCTTAACGTATTCAGAGCAATCTCGTTCCATATTTTTCCAATAATATCCAATGCGGATTAGCTTTTGAACTAATGATATTCCTCTGAAATTCCCCCCACAAGTACCTACATGAGCTTGTTCAAGTGCTATAGGGATTTAAAATTGTTTAAGAAACTTAAGCAAAAGGCCATCAAAGGACCTCTTATATAAGATGTCCGCCAAGATGATATATCTAGATGCAAATTTTCGAAGATGAGAGAGAGTGTTTTTATTTTTTGGCTCAGGAAAGGTATTGTCTTTCAAATAATTGAATATCCTATCATACCATTCACTTGAGTCTTCAATAGTTGTTGCTAACACTTCGTTTGCTTTATCTTAGATGGATGGTTTCATAATTGTATGCACAATGAAGGTGAAGTCTTTTAAAGGATCTTGAAGGGATATAAGACAAGTTGCACTTTCCATTGCATCTCTATGATGATTATCTTTTTGAGGGATGTTATCAATGGTGAATGATTCAAACATCTCTAGCAATTTCAATGTGAGATCCTTGTATTTTGATAATTTATCATGCTTTTTTTGATATGTTCCATTTATTTGTTTGATGAATAATTGTGAAATTCTAAATATCTTAATGTCTCAAGCTCCCATAACTAGATTGTCACACAATCCAATGATTAATGCTTCATACTTAGTAGTGTTGTTTGTACATAGGAAGTTTAACTAATATGATAAGGGAATAGGCTATTTTGTAGGTGGTTTTATTATAACCCCTGTGTCGGAGCCAGTTCTTTACTTAGATCCATAAAAATACAATTCCCATGTATCTTCTTCGATTTTCAACACATTATCATTAGGGAAAGAATCATTACTAGGTAACACTAAAGGAGAAGGAGCATTAGCCAACTGGTCAGTTAAGGCTTGAACCTTAATTGCTTTTTGTGAAACAAATTTAAGGTCAAACTCAATTAACAACATTACCCACTTAGCTAAGCATCCTGATAAGTCTATTTTAGTGAAAAGGTGTCTTAAGGGGTCAAAATTCATCATCACTTGTATTTTGGCATTCAATAAGTAATGTTACAACTTACTGGTAGTGAATACAAGAGCCAAAAAAAAAATTTCTATTGTTGTGTATTGTTTCTCATAATTAATCAATGTTCGAATAATGTAATAAACAAGATGTTCTTTACCCTTTTTGTCATGTTGAGCCAACAATGCTACAAGAGCATGGGCTAATGTGGATGATTAGATGATGAATGGATTTTTTTGCATAGTGGGTTGTAAAACAGGTGGAGTGACAAGATAATCTTTCAAACTCTCCAAAGCCTGTTTATAGTCCTCATTCCAATCGAAATGTATTCCTTTCTTAAGGAGATTTGTAAATGGTAATGTTCGATCTACTAAGGATGCTACAAAATGTCATATGGATTGAATTCTTCCTTGTAAGGTTATGGAACTTCAATTTTTTCTCCTTGTGTTGCATTCCTGTTCTACCTTATGTTTCTGGTTTTTATGGTGTTTGGGAAAATCCTAAGGTTGGGGTTTTACCTTTATCTTCACGTAAAACCCTAGTGTTTATCTTATGCCTTGGGTGGGATCTATTTTGCTGTTACTTTTGGCATGGTTTTAAAACAACTTTGGCCTCATCTCTTCATCTAGGATGGGCCCCTTCTATTTTATTATTTTATTCCCTTCGCGTGATTTTATTTTCCTAGGTCTTGGATGGTCTTGTGCTTCATCATTTTAAAGTAACTTATTTCATTGTTTATCATTTTCCTAGTGATGTCCCCTTGTTCTTTTAATAAATGTTTTATTTTATAGAGGGACAAGTTTGCATGACCATTGATCAATTATCATTTGATCTTAGTCATTCCCCGCCATCCCGCAATGACCCCACCACATTGTTTTGGTTGATTGCGATATCACAGGTGAGTGCCACGTGTCTCATATGGTGAAGCCAAAGGGATGATGGAAATACTTTGGTAAATTAATCTGGTTTTAATATATTATGTAGTGGGTTAGTAAAGAATTTGTGAGATGCATGTGTTTCAAATTAGCGGGTATGTTATGATCTCGGTAGGAAAGGTGCTTCATGGTTAATGATAAAGCTAGCGACTATGTTGAAAGAACAAGATTACCGATGATCGAGATCCGCGGTTTCCCACCATCACGTGATTAGAAGTTGAGAGGTTTTTATTGATTGCGATATCGCAGGAAAGTGCCATGTGGATTTCCTTAGCAGTGCATAGTATGGTGGTGCCTTATTGCCATGAAGGAGATTGTGTCAGTTTGTTTTGAAGGTAGTCATTCAATGATCTGACCAAAGTGAAGGATCAACGGTTAGTATTTGAATCTACATCAAATACAATTGGAGTCGTTCGTGCAGCATGCAAGTAAGCTTTAATGGCAGATGAGACATTTATTGGCATGATTTGATTGAAATAAAATGTCTATTCTCTTGTTTTTATTGTGTCACAAAGCATTCAACATCTTTGTGAAGCAGTCTCAAGGCCAAGATGAAGCTACGAGTTGTTATAGTGAACATTTGGGTTTCTATAAACACAAAGCAGTGAGTTGATTTTTTTATCTCCTAGTTATTTTGAATCTGAATTTGGGGAAAATTTGTTGTGTGTTTTTCGTAGGGATTATTGATAAATGTTTTAGGGCTATAGGTTAATTGAATTGTGGGAAATTTCAAGGTTTTATTTTGTAATTTCATATTTTTGGTTAGCCCTAGTTTGTTTGAAATTGGAAATAGTAAAGAGTCCCTAGTTTACCCAAGATGGCACTGCCAAAGCAACATTCTGGCCAGATTGATTATTTAAGTAGAAACCTATATGATGATTTCCTGGATCAATTTCCCTTGTCAACGAATGATAGGAAGAATGGGTTGGTCTTGATGCGAGGAAAAACCCTAGGGGAGGGATTAGTATATAATTGTTCCAACATAGCCGATGCTAGGGTTCCTCTTACAGGTTTAGAAATGTTCAGATTATGGTTTGGATAGAGGAATTTTCCCCACCCCTTTTCAAATGGTTGGATGTATGATATGGGAAAGCTGGTGGTACCAAATGTGTTCCCTGATGTAGACTTGCTTAGGGCAGTGGCTACACGACATGACCCTATCACGTGGGTAATTAGAGATACTGATGGAATAGTTCTGTTAAGAATTAACAGAGAGGAATTCTGAGAGGTTTTTGATTTGAGTGAGCCTAGTATGTACTTGGTTCCTATTAATCTTGAGGAAGAGTAAAAGGAGTGGGCTACTAGCGGTTGGAAAATTAGCTGTTGTGGTTAAAATGGATTCCAATTTTATTTTTTGGTGGTAGTCTAGGTACGGGATTCTTGAGGTTTTTTTGTTGCATCAACCATACTCAAGGCCATAATTACGGGTTAGCAAGTGAGATGATTTTGGGTCGAGTCCAGGTGAAGTTGTAGAGAAAATTGTAAACTTTGATAGTTTTAGGGAAAAATGCAATTTAGGTTGTGTCATTCTATAGTAGGTTTTGAATTCATGGGGATTTGATGTTTTATGACAATACTGGCATTTGAGTTGAAATGATTAATTCAAACTCATGTCTCTCCATTGTACATGCATATCAGAATTTTGAATAAGATGACTAAGGGTCGTTTCGTTCATCTCACTGTTGTGGTGTGTATGATTCTTATTTTAGCTTTAATTCAAGGAATTAATTAAAACACTTGAATGGGATTGTAGATGGATATGTTTTGTATAAGGATCTGATAAGTAGTATTGGGTTAGAATATATATTAATGAGATTGTAAAGCAATGTTATCAAGGATTTTATATGTTATGTGTTGAATCTGTCATAAACCCTTAGATGCTTATGAATTTGACTCCTCCAATGGATATATGGCACTGATCTAGGTTGTACTTATTCGTATGATTCAGTATTTGTTGCTCTTTACCTAGAGCTTGCTACCAATTGCAAATCAATGACTATCTTATATTGTGGATTGTGTTTTTATTCTCTCATGCTCCAAATAGTTGATATTATTGATGAAGAGCCAATTCTATTCAGTGGTATCCTATTATGTTGAGCTATTAAATGAGATTATTTGTTATTGTTAATGTTGTTTATGATTATGGTGCAGAGGTTGTAAACACATTAAGGGATCACCCTCCCGGGTCTTGCAGAGCCCAAAGTGTAGGAGGCTTTTAAAGTCCTCATTAGTTGGTCCAAGCCCTTCAAGCTACCCTTCATTGGAATTGGCACTTCCATAGGTGGATTAGAAGACCAACCTCGTTATAGTAAAATGATGCCAACAAAATGGCGACTCTATTGGGGAAGCTAATTTCAATATTTCTTGTTAGTGTGTCAGTTGTCCATTTTACATAGAGTTATCATAGTGTTTTTGTGATTTGACGATCGAGCTTGTAGTTTTGTGTTAGGTTTGTCTATTTCTTCTGTTGTTCTGAGCGTTTTGAGTTATTTTGTAAAGCACTTTTGTATGTTGTCAGTACAAAGATCCAAAGGTCTTTTGAATTTCACCAAGTTTCTCTAGATATTTGGTATTCCCAAGAATATTGGGTGGCAGCTCTGAGGTCTCTGCACTAGTGTGCATTTTATTTTGAAGATTTAATATAAGTGGAAAGATCTCTTGGACAAGTATGTAGAATGAAGAACACCAGGTCATTCATGAAGAATCATCTAGAACAAAAATTGGAGGGCGAACTTTCTCAAGTGAAGAAGAAGGATTGGATAAAGAAAAGACCAGAGTCTAGCAATGTTGCCCTTGCGTCATAGAACCCTATACACCAAGGTACAAGTGGGCCTTTACACCCTATCCCTGAAATTCTTGAAGAGGTGTCTAGAAATTCAGAATCAGATAGTTGTGGATTTTTTGATGCATTATTTAATACACCAGTTCATGAAGATGTAACATGTCAAACTAAAGGGCCTGTTAGTGTACAATATACTGAAAGGAAAAGAGGTAGGAGTAGAAGTCGAAGCCATCATAGAGAATGCACCAGTGATGTGCCTCCTCCTCCTGCTGAAAATGATGGAACCCCTTTATTGTCTGAACATATACTGGAGAGGGAAAATCTAATAGATTTAAGTGATACATTGAGTTCTAATATGACTTTGCCTGACCTTGATGATGTTTTTGGAGACATTAATTCCTTGAATCAGGAAATCTAAGAGCAAGTTGAGCTCAGAATGAAAAGGGAGAAGGAAAGGGAAACAAAATTTATGCACGTTGTGATTGAAAGGGATAGGTTGATTAGACAGTTGGTGACAATGAGTCTCTTGAACCAAGAAAAACCTAAACCAGATGTTGAGGGCCCTATTGTACATAAGATTGTTGATAAGGAGATAAATCCTGCATCTAAGGAAAACCCTGTAGTCAAGTAGACATCCAACCCAGACCTGCAGACCCAAAACCCTTAAATCTTGTTAAGTCTCAATTGAGTAATCCAAACCCTAAGCTTTTCTTGGACAAGGGAAAGCAAAAGGTTGAGTGGACTAAAATAAATGAGAAAGTGACTTCCCATCCTCTCAACGAGATCTCCCTCCACATCTGTCATTAAAAATAGAATCTTCCTTAGAAAATTCTAGAAAGGAGAATGAGGCTCTTACAGAAGAGTTGGAAAGGATAGAGATTGAGGCTGCAAATGCATAAATGAAGAGGAAAATAAGTTTCCTAAAGATGTCAAGTATGGATGAGGCTACACAAGCTGTAACCTCATCAAGTCACCAAGATGTCTTAGAAAATGGTCCTAAAATTAATCGGGATCCCACCACAATCAATTTTGGCTCGAAGATTCATGCAACTAGGTTTGTAAATCTAAATCGAGATGGTCCTAGGGTACAAAATTTAGGGTTTGGTGTTGATTCTTAGAAAAATGAAGGATTATTCCAACGAAGACCTATACAGTTTGAAAGGTATAGGAAATTATTCTTTGATGGTATTCCCGGTTATCCAAATCCCATCCCTGATGATCTAAGAGAAAAGATAAGTAAGTTTGTTGGAAATAATGTTGTGACAATAGAGGAACACCTAAAAGCTTTTATGGATATGTTAAATGATTATGAGGTAGAGCATGAAGATGTTGTAATGAAATTGTTTGTACAATCTCTGGTAGAGGATGCAAGGGATTGGTATAGAGGTCTACCTAATGCTAGTATTGGTTCATGGGATGAATTTGAAAAGTGTTTTAGGGAACAATACAGTGATAAAACCAATGCTAGTTTCATGCTAAATGAGTTCAATAACATCAAGAAGTAATTGAATGAGCCTATGACAGATTTTAATTTAAGATTCCAAAAAGCAATGTATAAGTTGTTCTAGGTTTTGAGGCTTGATGAAAATGTTTGTCTAACTATGTATTTCAATGCTTTTGATGCTAAGGTGGCATATCTCCTTAGAGATAAGGACCCTCAAACTATGAGGGATGCATTTAGGGTGGCTATAAATATTGAGATTAATAGAAGAGCTTCTGGGAAATATGGTAGGAGAGAACCCACACTTTTAAAAAATCCTAAGAATAAGATTGAGAAGGTTTCTGCTGCAAAGCCTAAGGATGATGAAAAATGGGAAAAGGTTTACAACACTTTGAAAGACATAAAGCATACTATTTCCAAGCAAGAAAAGGGTATAGGAAATGAAAAGCAACCATATAATAAAAATGATAGACTACACAGATTGCAAAATTATCCTTATAATACAAACTAGAAGGATGGGAAACTAGTCTTGCCTGGCCAGAAGCCTAAGAATGATCAGTATACACCAAACCCCTTGTAGAAGCATTCAGTAAATCTAGAACCGGGTAGACCATGGTGTGAGGTGTGTGAACATCCACATGATCAAAATTAATGTGGTATTGCTCAGTTGCTTGTTACTGAGGGAATAGAGGAGGATGCTCATGAGCAGATGTTGGAGTGTGAGGAGGATGATGTAGATGTTTGTATGGCTAGATCATATATTGATGAAGCAGAATGTTCCTCTGATGATGAATTATAGGAAGCTGATGTGGATAATCAGAGGTAGAGAAGTGAGATGTACCATCAATAGATTTTCTCTGATGAGGAAGGTGATTTTGACCATAATGCTTGCAATGTGGAGCAAGTTGAATGTTCGGTGTCCTTAAGGAGACCATCAGAAGAAGTGATTGAAAAATTGACTGAGGAAATGGCTACTCATCAAATGAGAAGTTCACTTCAATTGAGAAATAGAACTATGGGTGGTGAATAGGGTAAGCCTATTGGCCTCTTTATTAAAGAGAAAAAGGACTGAAACAAAGGTGTTAAGGTTGACAGTAAAAAGGATGTCATTAAAGTCAAAGAGGTTAAGAATGATAAGGTTTGGGAAAAAAAAAACGAAACCCCAAAGCCTCAAGAAGATGTGACTTCATCATTGGTGAAAACTAGGGTAATTACAAAGTTCGTTGAACATGTTCCAGAGGATAGGAAGCAAAAGAAACTAGGAGGAAGTAATCAACAAGATAAAAAGGAGAATGATGAAGGTATGATGTCTGATTTTCCTAAATATACACCTGTAGATATGTTTCAAGTGCTTTCTCAGGTTAAAGTCACTGTACCTTTTCTAGAAATGATGAGAATAAATGAGCACAAAGAAAATACAATAGCCTTGATCACAGATGTTGTTGGTAATAAGACTGAACGAGGTAGTTGTAAAGAAGCGAAGGATGATGAAAAAGAGAAAGAAGTGGAGGGAATTGTGTCACAAATTCCCCTTGTATATTTAGGAAATTCTATTAACATGTTCCTTGAAAATATAAACCTATTTTTCTTAAGTGTGGATATAAATGGGAAAACTTTAAGGAATTGTATGATAGATTTAGGGGAATCAAATAATGTTATGCCAATTAAAATAATGGAGGCAATGGGTTTGACAGTAGATACTACTCAAGGTAAATTCTATGCTTTGGATTCAAGAGAAGTGCCAATTGTTGGAACTATCAGAGCATTGCCTTATAAATAGACTTAGTACCCTAAGAAGGACTTAGTCAGGACTGTATTAGTTGTAGACATCCCACCTCATTTTGGAATGCTTTTGGCAAGAAAGTGGAGTGCATCAATGGGGGGTAACATGTAGTGTGATTTATGATAAGCCTAGCAATTATGATAAGCCTACTGCACTGATTGATACAGAAGTAAAACAATTGTGAGAGTCTAATGACTTGTGGACTATGTACTTCAATGGCGCAAGTTCAAAAGAGGGGTCTAGTGTAGGTGTTTTGTTATGATCACCAAGTGGAAATACATTCAAGTTCTCTTTTACTCTATTATTTGAATGCACAAATAATGTGGTGGAGTATGAAGCCTTTTTATTAGGGCTAAGATTGGCTGAAAAACATGGGATCAAGAAGCTTAAGGTAATTGGAGATTCTGAGCTTGTGGTTTCCCAAGTTATATCCAAGTATGTATCAAAGAACAAGAGGTTGAAACAGTATAAGAATGTTGTTTAGGATGAATTGGAGAACTTTGATGCATTTGGCATAGGATGGATGGCGAGAGGCCAAAACAAAGTGGAAAATTTATTAGCAAACATTGCATTAAAACCAGATGATGTGACTTATGTTGGAATTTCAAAGGTTGAGGTGTAAACCAGGCCATCCGTCCCTAATAATATAAAAAACTGGCAAGTTTTTGATAATGATGATGACATATTAAGATTTTTGAATTGTGTGGGTGAATATGAAAGTCAAGAAATTGACTTTGGAGCTTTTGTTGAAAATATTGATGGTAAGGATATGATATTTGGAAATGAGGTTATTCAGTTAAAGACAAACACAATTACTAAGGGTCTAGTTGTACTAGAAAGAGTGTTTGATAATCAGGATAGGACAAAGGCTAATCATATTGTTTCCCATCCTGATGACTTGGAAGAGATAAATCTTGGAATAGAAGCATCACCAAAAAAGGTGTATATTGGAAAGAAAATGTCACCAAAGGTGAGAAGAATGCTAATTGACTTATTAAGGAAGTTTAGGCATGTGTTTGCATGGTCCTATGATGACCTTAAGGCATACAGGGAGGATCTTTTCCAACATGAGATTCCTTTGTGTGATGGTGCCAAGCCATTCAGACAAAAGAAAAGGCCCATTAATCAGACCCTGGCCCCCAAAATGCAAGAAGAATTAATGAAACTAAGGGATGCATGGATCATCAAGACAATCAGACATTCATCCTGGGTGTCAAACTTGGTACCAGTAAGGAAGAAAAATGGGGACATCAGGTTATGTGTAGACTTTAGAAATTTGAATGTGTCTTCATTAAAAGACAACTATCCATTACCGAATATGGAAGTCATGTTGCCAAAGGTGACAGGCTGTGAATTGATGTCTATGATGGATGGTTTCTCTGGTTATAACTAACTCATGGTCAAAGAGTCTGAACAATTTAAGACAGCTTTCGCTACACCATGGGGAACATATGTTTATGTGAGAAAGCCTTTTGGTCTGATAAATGCAGGGGCTACTTTTCAGAGAGCCATAGATGTGGCATTCTCAGATTTCATTAACTTGTTTTTGGTGATTTACCAAGACGACTTGAAAAAATATTCTAAAAAGGAAGAGGATCATTGTGAGCATCTGGAGAAGATATTCACTAGAGCATTGGAGTTTGGTATCTCTTTGAATCCGAAGATATGTGTGTTTGGGTTACAAGAGTGAAAACTGTTGGGACATATTATTTCCAAGGATGGAGTAAAAGTTGATCCAGAGAGGGTAATTGCAATAGATAAAATTCCACAACCCCGCAATGTCAAAGGAATACAATCTTTCTTTGGACAAATAAACTTCTTAAGGAGGTTTGTGACAAATTTTACTGAGACAGTTCGCCCGATTTCCAAAATGCTTAAGAAAGGAGCTAAGGTTGAATGGAACGAGGAGTCTATGCAGGCTTTCCAAGCCATTAAGCAAGCAATAAAGGAGGCTCCTATCTTAAGAACCCCTAATTTTTCTAAACCTTTACAGATTTTTTTCATTTGCTTCTTTCCACACAATTTCAGTTGTGTTGTTGCAAAAGAATGTAGAGGGTTCTGAATAGCCTATAGCATTCAACAAATATTTACAAGCTACAGAACTTAAGTACGATATAAATGAAAAGCAGGCATATGCATTGGTAAAAGAAGTAAAATCCTTTAGGCCTTATTTTATGGGAGCTATCGTAGTTGCATATGTGCCTAGTGTTGTCGTCAAGGATATTTTCACACAGTAGGAGGTGTTAGGAAGAAGGTGTAGGTGGATCAATAGGATCCAGGAATTTAATATTGAGATCCAGATTACTAAGCTGGTGAGAGGACAAGGATTGGCCAAGCTCATGGCCCAAAGTAATTTGGAAGAAAATCAAATAAATTTGCTAGAAGAGGAAAATAGATCACACATATGTGATATGGAGCATTCTGAATGGTATAAAGATGTGGTATATTATTTGCAAAAGATGAAATGTCCTAACAACTTGAGTGAAAATGAGAAAATGACATTGAAGTTACATGCTATCAAATATGTTATCATAGTTGGAAAGCTCTGGTGGAGAAATGGAGAAGGTGTCATGTTGAAGTGTGTTGACCAAGATCAAGCACAAGAACTTTTGAGTGAGATGCATTGTGAAGTTTGTGGAGGGAATTATATGGCTAAAACAACTGCACATAAGGTAATGAGGGCTAGATTTTGGTGGCCTACCATTTTTAAGGATGCATACCAACTAGTGAAGATATGTGATTCTTGTCAACGTTTCTCTGCTAAGTTAAAATTCTCTAGTAACTTGCCTCTAAAACCAGTTACAGTGCAATCTCCATTCCAGCAATGGGGTATTGAATTTGTAGGAGAGATAGCGTGTAAATCTAGTGGACGCCACTCATGGATATTGGTGGCCATAGACTATTTTACCAAGTGGGTAGAAGCAATTCCAACAAAGAAAGTGTGTGAACCCCAATCCCAATACCTGCAAAACAACATGAACAAACACATTAGAAGGTGAAATGCAAGCAAGAAAAGGGATTCCTCAAGAAATTCATTTGAATATAAAAAGAGATAGAATATGAAATGAAGAACACAATGAGATTTAAAGCATATCAAATCCTATTCTAAAGCCAACAAACTCCTAATCTCTTGAGGGAATTGGTGCCAATTTGATGTAAAAATTGGCCCTTTCCCAACTCCAATGATGCAATGTTGATTTGATGAAGAGATTTGATCCACTTTTTTGATGCTTGATGAGTGCTCCAATAGAAAAAATTGCATAACCTAGCTACGAACTCAATGGTGATGGATAGAATTTGCCAATGATTTGAGCATAGTAAGTTTACTCAAATTGTGGATGATCAAATGAGGAGATTAGCCTCTTATTTATAGAATGCTAAGATGGATGAATATTCAAAATAGAGCAATGTGGGACTAAGAATTAGCCAATGGAAGAGTGCCACTTGTCCACTTGTGAATGGATGGAAGATGTGCAAGTTTTGAGGATTGTGCCAATAAATGCATATATTTGAATTTTGAAATTGTTGAAATGACATGTAAGAGGGAAGGAAGAATGCATTGAATGCCACTTGGCTCAAGGAAAATAAATTGTAAGAGAGAGTAAATTCCTTGTTGGAAGGACTTATCCCACTTGGATTTTGAATTCAAATTAGGGGAATATTCCTTAAAAGATGCTTTGTTGAAGGAAAATAGAGATTTAATAAATCAAATAAGTCTATTTTCATGTGCAAGTGGTAAAAGCTAGAGGATGGGACATGAGAGAAGATTAAATTAATTCAAGTTAATTAATTTAATGAAGGGGTTAAATGATGTGACCTATTTGACTTAAAATTTTTGGATTTATTTAAATCAAATATGAGAAGAATGTGATAAGGGATTAATTAAATAAATATTTTTGATTTATTTCATTAAAAGAGATGATGTTAGATTAAACTAAATAAAGTTTTAATTTATTTAATTTAATAGATAGGCTTAAGAGATTTAATCAAATAAAATTAATTATTTAATTAAATAGGATAATTAGATCAAAATGGTTAATTTAATTATCGAGAAAAAGGTGACTTAATTAGATGAGTGATTTATTTAATTAAGAGAGGAATATTGATGAATTTAATCAAATAAAGGTATTTGATTAAATGGTTAGACCGAAGCATGATTTAGGAGGAAATGATGTTAGTGGTTAGGATCAGATGCACAATGTCAATCAGTACATTTTATGTGTCTACATTTTGCCCATCTTTGAAGTAATGCACTTGTTGCACTGGTTCAAAGAATAAACGATCTCGATCTAAGCTAAAAAAATTCCTTCAAAATCTCACCCCACTGCTGCCCAGCAAGAGAAAACATGCCAATATATTTCCCCCTCGAGAGATTGAACGAAAATTTTGATTTTTGGGTAATCTCACGAAAAAAAGAGGACAAGGTGCCCGACAGGTCCAAAAAGGCTCCAGGAGGCCAAAAACGTGTCTAAACGCATAAAAGGATGTAAAACGGGCCTCAACTAGACAAAAACAAGTTCAAGTGTCCAAAACCCTAGTAGGATAGGAAATTAGGGTGAAAAAACCTTAATTTTCAAGCTTAAAAAGGCTCAGAGGGGTCACTTTCAATTCATTTTCACACACAGCCCTCTAGCAACTTTGAGATTTGAGCTTTGACCTCCTGAAGATATGGTGCAACGACAGCTCCTGATGCACATTTCCAAGCGAGTTCGAACATACCAGCAGCCACCTAGCATTGGAGCACCGATAAGTGATCCTTACTTGAGCTTTATTTCTCATTTTTTGCATTCATTTAATGCGTTTAAAGTTAGATATTTTGCAGTGGCGCTATATAGCGTCGCTCAAAAATCAAACTGCACTGCAGTGGTGGAGTTTGGAGTTTGAAAATAAATTTCAAACTCCGACACTCACACCCCCACCAGCAAGGTCATTTCCAAAGTGCGACACAGCGGCGGTCCATCAAACATGAATCTTTTCAAACTGTGTCACTCGGAAGAAAAGTGCACTATGGCGGTGCGCTTTTGGCATTTGGTGCCCCAGCATCGCAGTTTGATAAAAATAAAACTATGACACCTTCATGGATAGCGACGCTGGAGTGATTTTTTGGACACTCGACATGAAATTTTTCAAAAAATTTAACATGGTGACCCTTCCTGATGCAAGACATGGCGAGGGAGCTCTATTCCCGAGAGCACAGGTCATGGGAGCTCTTCAGTTATTTGCGAGATCTCAGTGACAAAGAGCAGGATCGATTATAGGACATGGGGCTATGGCACATCACATACATAGCACCCGTGCGCACCCAGCTTGGGATGATGTCAGTGCTTGCCGAGAGATGGCACAACGAGACCTTATCTTTCCACCTTCCTACCGGCGAGGCCACTGTCACCTTAGAGGATGTGTGGCGCATCCTAAGATTGTCGATTCATGGTCGACGCATTATTTTTGATATGGATGTCGGTTGAGACACTTGTCATATATTCCTCGCCACAAAGGATGTTATTTATTGCGAGGGTCAGATTGAGCTTGAGCGTCACAGAGCTCTAGCCTCTCCCTTCTGCTTAGTTGTTGCGGCCATCATTTTAGGTCTCGTTGCCCTAGATCGGCGAGGTCAATACTTTAGTCCTGGTTGGGGACTCTACTAGGAGCTCATGGTGATGCATGATAGGCCCACTCATTTTGCTTAGGGGCATGTTCTTCTTGCTTCACTTTATAGAGACTTACACAAGTACGTATACCTTGATGGCAGAGCACTCAGGGCAGGTGTCACACTTCTCCACGTATGGGCATGGGAGTACATCGTTGTTCTTCGGTCGCGAGTCGTTGCGGTACCGATGGGGCCTGATGATCCCCTTGTATGGCATTACAGAGGCGGTGTGTCCTTCACACATACGAGCAAGCACAAGATTCCCTACTGGAGGAGATTCCTAGACAAGATGCAGGCATTCACATGGTGCCCATACCTTGGTCGGCCCAGATGGGCTGACGATGCAGAGCAGATTTTCTTTGCCCGTCAAAACCGGTTTATGCAGGGATGGGAGCATACCATGGTGGAGAGATACCTACCTGGGTGTGTTTAACGCTAGTTCGATGAGCCACAGGACCAGCCAAATGATGATTATGTGGTTGTATTTTCCTGCACTATGTCATAGGCTTCATGGGGGCGATACATTCCTACCTCAGAGGTCGTTGATAGCTTTAGACAGTTGGTGGCTCAGCCCTGGGTTTATGATCAAGGGCCTACAGATCCAGGGGTTACACAGGCATATAGAGATTGGTTCTGGCCTCCCCTACTATTGATAGTTCTAGGAGTAGTCCCCACTCGGCGGAGGACGAGGGGCAGAGGGGGAGGATGAGGACGGAGAGACAACGCACAACAGGATCAGCCGGTCAGGGTTCCACCTCAAGCAGGTCAGGTTGATGTTCAAAAGCAGGATCAG
The DNA here is from genome assembly GCA_007258455.2 of Sequoia sempervirens. Classification (NCBI taxonomy): domain Eukaryota; kingdom Viridiplantae; phylum Streptophyta; class Pinopsida; order Cupressales; family Cupressaceae; genus Sequoia; species Sequoia sempervirens. The sequence continues at coordinate 1,110,141,441 of VDFB02271358.1, read as the reverse complement.
CAATAGGAGCAAGCAAGTGCACCGCCACAAGCCGAGGGTGAGGATAAGCCTCACGTGCAGCCCGTACGAGCATAGCCAGCAGGGCAGCCGGATGTTAGAGACGTACTGATAGCACAACTGCAAGGTCAGGTTTGGATCTTGATAGAGGAGAGAGATCAGGCTAGGACTAAGAGAGACCAGGCCAGGGCCGAGAGAGACCAAGCCATTTTGCAGAGGCAAGCTGCAAAGCTACAGGCGGCCACAGAGATGGGTTGACGATAGTAGTTGGAGAGCATAGCAGCCTCCTCCTCTCATAGCACAGTGTCCCTTCGGTCTTATAGGGAGGCCATCCGGGAGGCAGATTATTACCGCATGCACTATCATCAGGTCATCCCCAGAGCAGAGTGGTCCCGAGATTACTCGCAGCTGACCAGCCACACACCAGTAGAGGGTCATGGTGATAGGGGTGAGGGTAGCAAACAAGATGGGTAGACTTTTTTTATTGAGATGATAGTTTTTTGTGCCTTATGGGCTCCTTTTTGATAGCCCGATGGGCCTTTTTGTACTTCTTGACACATAAGTACAGTGATCCAATTATTTTGTACTATGATAGTTACCCGATGATGATATATATGAGATGATGATTTTGATATAATGTGATGTGTACCATTTATTTATGCATTTATGGATGATTCCATTTCTATATGCTATGCAATGATGTTATGATGTGAGGATGTGATAGATGTATTTCTTTATAATGATGTATGCATTACATGGATAGATCTTATATTATGTTGTTTTATTCATGATATGTAATATGTTATATGGATGGATAATGATGATGATTTATATGATGACTATGTATGTTGATGCAAATGATGTGATATGTGATATAAAGTGTAATATGCAAAATGATATCAAGATGATCTATGGTGTATATGTGAAATGATATGTGAACTATGCTTATAAAATGATTATGGATGGATGTACGCTTTGCATGTAATGGATTTATGTGTTCTTATTTATGCTTATAATGGTATGTAATGAAATGTAAAAAATGATTTTGATGCTATTTATGAGATGTTCCATATATTGATATAATGCAATGTAAATGTAATGGTCGTGTTTTATATGATATGTATTGATGATGCAAATGAGATGGTTTTAAGATGCTTAGAATAACAAATATCTTATCGTAAACATGTTAAATGATAATGTAATGTATGTGATGTATTTAATGTAATGTGATGTAGTATGTGAAATGATATGTTAATGCAAAGTGGTATGATGTTGTAAAATGAACGTAATGTGGGAGATGACTTTATGATGTTTATATGTAATGGATTATCTATAATGCTCATGTACTTATTATGTTCGATTATGTAGTAGGTGGCAATCTGAAATGATTATGAAATGTTTGTGCACATGATTTATGTGATGAATGCAATGTGATGCAAAAAATGGATGCAATGTAATGAGAAAGGGATGTGCTTATCTATGGAAGATCCTTATAATGACATGTTTATATGATGATGGAAATGTAATGCATATGTTTTCTATATGATAATTTTATGCAATATGCTAGTGATTTGTGGATGCAGGATCGATGACGATGATGATGATGATGACGAACTGTCATAGTACCTTGTTAGCATGATGAGAAAGAAGGAATGAAAGAGAAGTCATTTCAACAACACACAAGATGATGAATATGCAAAATAATGATGACTACTTGCGGAGGAGTTGGGATTTTCAAAGGGTCAATTTTCTTATGTTTGATAACACATGTGGTACGATGCATCAAGGTATAGAGGACCAAGATGACGTTGTACCTAATGTGATCGACTTTGACTTTAACAATCAGATAAGAGTATTCTTGTTCACACCTGACATAAAGAAACCTTGCTAGGATGCACTTTAGAATTTTTAAACACCTCAGACCAAAACACGGAAAGGTATAACCTATCAATGCAACAGTCAACAAGCTGCTCAAAACACCCTCCATACATACCTAACAAAGCAAGTATTCGCCAAGTTATATTACAAGAACGTCCAACAAGCACAGCTGACAAAAGGTAATGATCCTTGCCCCATTCCTATTTCTCTAAATGCTCTATTCGGATATCATCGAGAGGTCCTTGGAATGAGTGCAATAAGATAATTCAAAAAGATAAAGATAAATTAAGCAAACAAGTTGATGTTCTTCAATACTGCTAACCAAAAGGAAATGTGTTTTCAAGGATAAGAACCGAAACTATTGCCAAAAGATAATGCCCATTATAGGAAGGATACATCCTAGGACATGTTAGTGGATGGCAGCATGTCATTTTGTTTATGCAAAGTGTTCTTTCAAATGATTGATATGGGACCAATTGGATGATAGGTTATCGACATAAAGAGTTGACCAACTTGTTTACATACTATCTTAGACCTGAGACTTGATGCTTTGATTTTTTACTTTTGACATGCTAGACTTGTTTTTTATTGTTTCACCAAAGGTTGAGGATGACAATTGTTTATTATGAGTGATGTTATCGCGGGTGCAAGCGAGATGAGATGGATGGATTTTTTCAAATATTTGGATGTTTTTGGAGTTTTGCAATGTTTCGAGGTTGTTTTTGGTATTTTTTCAAGATTTTTCAAATGTTTTGATTTTCCAATTTTTGAATGTTTTGGGGTTTTGTGAGATTTTGACCAAGAGACTAACCTAAGGACCTATCCTAGGGGCCTTGAGGGTTGATCAACAGATCAGCCTTGCCTACGTTTTACACATAGAGACCACGTAGTTCGACTGAAAACTTGACTGATTTACAAATGACGATATACATGATGAAATGTCAGTTTATTATGATAGACTCCTAAAGGACTGACCTAAGTGTCTCCGGGGATGATCAAAGATCAACCTTTCCTACGTTCAAGGCTCAGAGACTCGTAGTTCGACAAGACAACATTTTTTTTTCACTTTTTTTTACTAACTTTTTGGCCTATTTTGGGATTTTGATATGTTTTGAATGTTTTTCTGGATTTTGTGCTTTTTCGATGTTTTTGGATTTTCTGATATTTTGATGTTTTTTGATTTTTTGATTTTAGGACTTTATGGATATACACGAATCTGATCCGATGAAAACATGCCCCTAGCATGATACAATAGACTACTCTGATAAAGGCAGGACAAACCATCCTTGAGGATGGGCCGAGTAGTACTAGGAGGGATCATGATACGAAAACAAGACCAAGCTATGATGCGGATGCGGGTGGATGAGTGATGGATGGAGATCTAAATGGGATGGATGATGGAAACGTAATGGATGGATGATGCAAAACAAGCCGTAAAGATCCTGGTGGATGGAAAGTGCTTATTTACACAAGGCACCTGTTTGCCAGGTTTTCACCAAGGTACCTACCCAAAGTGCCACCGAAGTGGTTTTCACTAGAGGACGATTTTTTTCTTTACTATTTCTAATTTTTTTGGATTTTTTTATTTTTTATTTTTTTGTCACCAAGACGCTTGTTTTCTAGGTTTTCTCCGAAGTAACCATTTTTTTAGGACATTTTCTGATTTTTTGGTTTTTTGGTTCTATACCTTTGAAAGATTTAGGCATAAAACTTTTTGAGATGAGAGCTATTCATGGGCTCTTGCAGAGGTTCCCCTTCAAGTGTTGATAATTGACATGCCCTTGACTTATAACTTGTTGTGATAACAAATGGTCCCAGCCAATTGGGTTCAAATTTTCCTTTGTTGCTTGGGTTTGGGACATTCTTATGATTCTCCTTTAATACTAGTTCTCTGACTTGGAAAGCCCTACTTCTAATTTTCTTATTATAGCTCCTTTTGAGTCTATTCTGATAGACTTGCAAATGATTTAAAGTGTCTATGCGCTACTCATCCAGTAGCTCCAACTGATTTAGTCTTGATACTCGGTACTCTTCATCCGTGATGAGGTTTTGTAGTGATATTCTAACTGATGGGAGCTCGATCTCAATGGGGAGTATTGCTTCTGATCCGTAGACCAAGGAGAAGGGGTGGCACCAATAGGTGTGTAGATGTTGGTTCGATAGGCCCAAAGGGCAGGATTGAGCTGCAAATGCTAGTCACGACCTATGTCATTCATTGTTTTCTTGAGGATTTTCAAAATGGTTTTATTTGTAGCTTCTGCTTGGCCATTGCCTTGGGGATAGTATGGGGTGGAGAAGCGATGTTGAATTTTGAATTTTTTGCATAAGTTGCGAACCTCCTGATTCTTAAATGGTGTCCCATTATCTGAGATAATGGCTTATGGAACACCATAGCGGAAAATGAGATAGTTCAGGATGAACTTTGATATCTGCTTCCCAGTTATATACGTCATGGGTATGGCTTCCACCCACTTAGTAAAGTACTTCGTGGCGGTTATGATGAATTTGTGGCCATTAGATGAAGTGGGAGTGATTTTTCCAATGAGATCGATTCCCCACTGCGAAAAGGGCCATGGTGTGATGATGGGATGAAGCTCTTGAGCTGGAGCATGGATGAGGTCCCGATGCTACTGACATTGTAGACACCTTTTGACATAGTCATGTGCTTCTCTTTCCATTGTGGACCAATAATACCCCATCCTCAGCAATTTATTGGCTATAGTCATTCCACTCGAGTGTGAACCATAGATACCGTTATGTACTTCAGTTAGAGTAGGCAATGCTTCCTCAGCGTTTAAGTAGCGTAGTAGGGTTCCTTCTATGCTTCTACGATATAGGCTATCTCCTAGGATGACGAATCGGGATGCCTTTTTGACAAAGGTTCATTTTAGGTTTGAGGGTAAGTCGGCAGGTATGACTCCTATTCGAAGGTATGTATAAATGTCGTGGTACCAAGGATCACAAGACCAACAATTTCGCACATAATTTCTGATTCTGGCACCTCGAATGTAGGCACGAGAAGCTGCTCTATCAGAAATTCATATTTTGGAACGTTGTGGGGGATGTCCAGTAAGGATTCAATTGTTGCCATGGCATCTGCTGCTCTATTGTTGGCTCTGGGAATCTACTCAAATGTGATTTCGATGAAGGATTCTTTAAGGGTCTCCACTAGTTTCTTGTATGGAGTGAGCTTATCATCCTTGGTCTAGTACTCATCATTGACTTGGTTTATTATCAATTGAGAGTCTATGTATACTCTGAGAGCTATAATGTTCCATTGCACTGCTATTCTGAGACTTATGGTTAAAGCCTCATATTCTGCAATGTTATTGGTGCAAGGAAACACCAGTTTGTAGGATCTTGGTATGCAGTCCCCTTGTGGGGTGATAAAGAAGATGCCAGCTCCTGATCCATGATGTTTGTATGAGCCATCAAAGTACAGATTCTAGTGGTCAACTACATTGAGATTGAAAATAGATTCATCTGGAAACTCTGAGATGAGAGGATTCTCTGAATAGATTGGTGCTTTTGCAAGCTGGTCTACGATGACTTGGCCTTTGATTGCTTTTCGCTCCACATATTCAATGTCATATTCTGATAGTACCATCACCCATTTGGTCATTCTTCCTGTGAGCATTGCCTTTGACAGTAGGTACTTAAGAGGGTTGATTTTGGTGATGAGTTTTATTTTATGTGCCAACATGTAATATCTAAATTTATGTGATGTAAACACTACTGCTAAACATGCTTTCTCGATAGATGAATAGTTTAACCATTGTTCTGTTGATGTAATAGATGGCCCTTTCTATTCCATTTTCATCATGCTGAGCTAGGAGAGCTCCAAGGGCTATTGTTGTTGCTGATACGTAGAGAATTAAGGGTTTTCTTGGGATTGGTGGCATTAGGACTAGTGGTGTAAGTAAATATTCTTTGATTTTATTGAAGGCTTCTTCACACTTGTTATCCCATTTGTACGCTACTCCCTTGTGAAGTAGGTGAGATTATGGGTTTTGTTTGTCTGCTAGCTGTGCTAGGAACCTTCAAATGGATTGAAGCCTGCCTTGGAGACCTCTCAATTGCTTTAATGTTTTTGGTGCCTCCATCTCAAGGATTTCTTTTACTTTTGTTGGATCTACCTCAATACCTCTCATTAACACTATGTATCCCAGCAGTTTTCTTGATTGTCCGCCGAAGACACACTTCTTTGGGTTTAATCTGACCTTGTGCTCCTCCAGCCTATCAAAGATGGCACTTAAGGTTGCTATGTGATTTTTTCTCTTTCTGGACTTGGCTAGAATGTCATCAATATAATTTTTGACATTTTTGTGAATCATGTCATGGAAGATTAACATCATGGCCCTTTGGTATGTTGCTCCTACATTCTTCAAGCCGAATGGCGTCATAATCCAGCAGTAAGTCCCTAATGGACAAGTGAAAGTTGTCTTATGTTGGTCCTCTTTAGCTATCATGATCTGATTGTACCCTAAGAATCTATCCATTAGTGACAAAATTTCATGTACAGCTGTCATATCTACGATCATGTCAATGTTTGGAAGTGGGAAGTCATCTTTTAGACATGCTTTATTCAAGTCTCTGAAGTCTGTGCAGATTCTGATGCCCCCATCGGGTTTTGAAACAGGCGTCAAGTTTGATACCCATTCTGGATAATCTATCGGTCAAATCAATCCTGCGTCTAATAGCTCTTTTAATTCCATTTTGACTAGTAGGGCAATCTGAGGATGCATTTCCCTGAGCTTTTGTCTAACAGGCTTTGCTTATAGGTATACTACTAAGTGGTGAACCATGATTTCTGGATCAAGCCCTAGAATGTCAGCATAGCTCCATGCAAATTTTATTTGTCTCTCTTACGAAGGCTGCTAGGAGATCTTGTTCTTCTGATAGTAATTATTCCACATAGAATGTGATATATGGGGTCTCCTCTGTTCCTAGATTAACCGGATTGCACCTTTCTGCCAGGACTACTGATTTTTCTTGATGAAGAGCTCTGAAAGGAAGATTGAGTCCCCCATCCTCGGGTGCCTCAGAGAGGTTTTCACCATTGGATGTGTCCTTTCTTTTTACTTTTTTCTTGTCGAAGAGTGCCACAGTGTGGTTTTCACTCAAGGACTTAGATATTGTTCTTAATTTCTCACTTTTGTGAATGAGGGATTCAATAGTTTCCCCATAACAGGCATGTGTATCTAGCTCAATTATGAACCCTGATTTGTAATCCCCACATAGAATGTTATCCCACAGTCCCATGAATTCTGAGAGTGCCTCATCATTTTTGAATGTATCAAGAACTAGTGGTCCTTGTTGGTCGTAGTCGATGAGTTGGGGGTATACTAGGTAGATTTCATGATTTTGATGGTCTGATTCAAAGAATAAAGTGCTAATCATGAAAAGAGTGGTATCCTCAAATAGCCTAGGTAAGTTGGTCATGGGATCCTCGTCATCACTACTACTACAGATGTCAGTTATGTCAAATGTGAAGTTATCTAAGACTCGACCTATAGATACTAGTAAGCGTAGTTCTGTTGCAGTTTGCTAAGGATGATTTTTTATCTTTCTAACTAGAGGACCTCGGCCACATATGGTTATACTCAGAGGGGTACATCCGAGGCCAAGACTTTTCATTCGTGTCTCCAGAATGATAGGTATTATAAGCCCATTGTTGTTTTTCCCAAGTCTTTAATTTTTGTCATAGCCCATTGTGAGCATCATTTGCAGGCCCTTACTTCTGTCATCCATTGGTAAATCAGCTACTGGTCTCTCCTCTTGGTATAGCATATGAGATGGATCTTCCTCTATGACTTCTTGGTCAAGATCTCCCCAACTTGTAAAGTTGGGATAGTCTTTAGGAGACATTTGAGATGTGGAGGCTTCATTTTCTTGTGGACGTCCCCATGATCTAGGAGATTGTGGTAACTCTCCTACTACAAAAGAATTTTTAGGGAGCTTGTAGTTTCCACAACTGTTATCTTGGATGATGACCTTAATGTCAGAGATGGTGGGAATGGCAGGAATGGTGGGTGTCTCTGTCGTAGAAGTGGAAGTGAGGGTGGCGGGATCAATGTATGGTGTATATGGGCCCTCATCATTTTTTGGTACTTGGGGGATTTTATAGTACTTTTCCTTGAGGCTTTTGTAGTAGGAAAATGGTTTTGGATCTCCATGGACGGTGACTTCTTGTCCCTCATATGTGAATTTAACACATTGATGGAAAGTTGATGCTATTGCTTGCATTGCGTGAATCCATGGGCATCCTAGGAGGATGTTATACGGCAAGTCGAGGTCTAGGACCTGACAAGTGGTTTCCATCATGGATGGCCCTACTTGAATAGGGATTTTGATTGTGCCTTGGGACACTCTTTCTTGATCATCATATGCTCTTATTGTGATACCCTTTCCTTTGTTGATAGAATCCTCTGAGATTTTTAATTGTTTGATGAGCTTGAGAGAACAAATATTCAAGCCCGCTCCTCCATCCACCAAGACCCTTTTGACTTTTCTTTTCTGTACTAGGACTTCTAAGTGGAGTGCATAGTTATGAGATGGTTGAGCAAGAAAATCTTGGTCGAAGAATGTGAGGAGATTTGGTGTAATGATATTTCTAACCATAGCTTGGAATTGTTCTGCATCAAGGTCTACGGGGACAGTGGATGAAGCCAATGCTTCCTCAAGGATTTTCTTATGGGCAGATGATATTTTTAGTAACTCCATGATGGAGATTTGCGCTGGCGTTCTTTTGAGATGATCAAGGACATTATAGCCATTGGGGACAAATCTAGGTGCAGGGACTCTATTTGGCTGGGATGATCCTGCGATGGTAACTTTTCTGCCTCTTGTGGTGACTCCACAATCAGCATGGGCCCCTTTGATGGTGATGGTAGCTCAGTAGTCATCCAAAGATGCAACGACATGGTAATACACATGATTTACATTCGTGAAGGTTTCTTTCCCCTTATCTGTGTTAGTATTCCCTTTATTGCCATGGTTAGGCATCGGATTCATGTATATCTTAAGGTTTTGGTTTCCTGTTGGTTGTTCCATGTTTATAATTCTTTGATTGATGAGATCTTGAACTATGTTTTTTAACCTCATACAACTATTTGTGATATTCCCTTTGATTTTATGGAAGTCACACAGTTGATTCTCATTATACCAAGGAGGTTTCACATCCGGTTCTTGGTAATTCTCATAGGTGGGAGCTTTGATGAGTTTTTCGTTTATCAGCTTCTTCATGATGAATTCAAGTCGTTCCCCAAGAGCAGTGTACTTTCTCTTGGGGTAATTCTTGTTCCATTGGGGTGGTCCCCTTTGATCATTGACATTGTTAATTGCACTATTGTTGTTTGGTTGTTGTGTTGCTTGATGATTGTTTTGGTGTTGGATTTGGATTTGTGGTGCGGGTGTATTTTGGCGAGGGGCACTGATGACCACTTTGGCGTCGACAACACCATCATTGGTAACATTTTTGTTCCTTTCCCATGTTTGATTTTTGTCGTTGTAATTGGTGGGTGGGAAATTGTTTTGTTGTTCAGGGTATGTAGTTGATCCTGCAGGTTGTGTCATAAAGGCTCATTCGATGTTAAGCACCTTGGAGATCAACTAGTCATACGTGGTGATCCCTTGTACCTTGAGATGGAATGCCAAGAGGCCATCGAGGTTGGATATGATGGTGCATACTTGTTGTTCCTCAGGCATGGTCCATTTTCTCTTATTGGCCTTAGATCGCCATCATTGTAGGAATGAAGTGAATGATTCATTCTTACCTTATTTTAGAGCCGAGAGTTCTTCTAGAATGACATCCATGGTGATGTTGCATGCGTAGTTTTTGATGAATGCGTCTATTATTTCTTGGAATTTTTTGATTCATGTAGGTAGGCTAAAGAACCATTCCATAGTGTGGCCAGCCAAACTCCTAGGGAATAGCCGCATCAGATAGGTATCATCGTATGCGACTTCCATGCAATGAACTTGGAATTCCCTGATGTGATCTTTAGGGTTTCCTGTCCCACGATATTTATCAAACATGGGGATCTCAAATACCTTCAGGAATGGTTTCATCACAAGGCTTCTAACAAATGGATAGGGACACAAGTTGCTTGGTGTTTTTGTAGTTTTCCCTGATTGAAGATCAAGCACTTGTTGTGAGAGAAACCTGATTTGTGTCATTACATCATTTTGCGGATCAGGGGTGGGATGAAGGTGTTTTTGGGTGTTTCAATTGTGGGTTGGATGGGTGGGTTGGTTGGTGTGTTATTTGAGAGTATTTGCACATTTTGTCGAGCTAGGTATGCTTGCACTTGTTGTATAAACAATGCTTGTTGTTGTTCTTATTGTTGTTGTGCTAAGATTGCCTGTTGTCGAGCCTGTTGTTGTGCTTGTTGTTGTTCCAACAACGCTTGTTTTTGGGCTACCAATTGGGATGCTTCTTGCTGCTCTTGATATTGTTTTATTCCTTGATGATATGCTTGTAGTTGTGCTACTTGTTTTTGTGCAAGAAACTGTGTGTGTGCTTGTTGTGCTTGATATTGGGCGTGTGCCTGAGCTTGAGCTTGTGCTTGCACTACTTGTGCTTGGGCTTGTGCTTGTGCCGCTTGTTGTTGCAATAGAATTTGGGCTTGAGCATCCTTTGGTGCTTGTAATGTGGCTTGGGCTGCTTGAGCAGCTTGTGCAGCTTGAGTGGCTTGTTGTTGTTGTTGTTGTTGTTGTAATAAGGCTTGGGCTTGTACGACCTGTTGCGCTTGTTGTGCAATTTGGGTGGATTGAGCATCTTGTGTAGCTTGAGCGGCTTGTTGAGCAGCTAGTTGCATAGATTTTTTCTTTTGTACTTGTAGGAATTCCTTTTGATAAGTAGCTTGCAGCTTGCTGAGCGGCTTGCAATCCCATGTTGTATTGGCTTTATAAATTGGAGTTTGGTGGTGGTGGTGAGCGGTGATGTTGTGTTAGTGGTTTGAGTGGTGAATGATGTGGTTGGTCCTTGAGAGCCCATGCTTTGAGATGTTAGGGGGGTGGTTGATGATGTCGTGATTGCTTGTGTAGTTTTCATCTATTGTTGTGATATCGATGACAAGTTTTAAGAGTTTTACGTGATGCTTTGATTGGTGTTTGGAATGTTGGTTTGACTGATATTTGGTAAAGGTGGAAGCCCCAAGCCAAGTAGAGGTGTGGATAATGGTGGTAATGGTGGGAGAGGTGAAAATGTGAGGGGTGTGAGTTCTTGAGAAAATGATGTGGTGTCAAAAATGCCCCCCGGTCCGAACATGTCGCCTTCTCCTTGTGAAGTTATAAGGAGAGAGGCTTGGGGTGTTGCGTGAAAAGATGGTGATGATGGATCATTAGGATTATGGAAAGTGAGAGGGACATACTTATGTAATGGATTTTGGGGTATGTTTTGTTCCAAAATGGTGTTTGCATCCAAGTCTTGATTATTAACAAGGGGGTGTCTTTGAATAGCAATAAGAAATGCATTTCCCTTATTGACATTAGGTTGAGTTGGAACAAAAGATGTTGTGATTTGTGGAATGTTTTGAGTGATTTTTTGGGATGGGGGTGTAGATGAGATGGGGAGTGTGGATGAAATTAGAGGCATAACCTCCAAAGATGGTTCCACTATAGAGCTCATGTCGAAATCAGAAGGTAAATTGGCCCCTTGTTTTGCTACTTCAAGCATGTATAGTGAAGGGTTAAGCCTCATCATCATGTTGATGATCTTATGGTTTTCTTGATTTTGGAGCATTTCGGTTATTTCTTCATGCGACATCCCAAAGGTAAGATCTTCTTCTTGAATTTCCTCTTGTAGATTTTGTGATGATGAGATAGTCAAAGGATTGCTTGATTCGACTAGATTCATTTCGGCATTCATTTGGCTTAGGTCACTTGAAGCGGGTGTTTCTTTGTAAGCTTCCATATTCTTCTTGTATTGAGATCTAGTTTGAACCATAAAACAAGGATCAATTTTCAAGAATATGGGAGATGAATCTCTAGTTCTTTGGATTGATCTTATTTTAAGCAAAAAAGAGAAATTTTTAGGATATCTTGAGGATCAAAAGGTGAAATGATGATGCAAGAGATGGATGATGTGGATGTTTGATGGATGATTGGAACTCTTGAGAAAAATCTTGAAGGGGTATGCTAAACTTTTAGGACTTTTGAATATGTTTTGGTTTTGATTTTTTATTTTCTTTGGATTGTCCTTGACTTGATTGATTTTGGTTTGCTTTGATTGAACATATAGACCCTAAGATGTCGGATGATTATCTAAGGGGTAGATTTTCTCAAAGGATGATAATTTGAATATGTGTAGGGAGAAGGATGCATCTACCCACACCTATTCAAACAAGATGATAATTTAACCAAGCATATGAAGAAGGATGCATCTACATATACCTAGCTAAATAATATGGATTGATAATTTTGACTAAGCATATGCAAAAGGATACATCTACACATACTTTAGCCAAAGATTATTTGATAAATATTTCAAGGATTTTGTCTAACGGATTTGATGATTTTGATTTTTGCCAAAAAGCCTAGTATGAAGGATAATTTCAAGATTTCTCAAAAGATGATGGTGAGATGATTTTTGGTTTGATGTTTGAAGGATGGATGAAAAATATTTTTGATTTTGATCCTAAGATGTACCTAAAAAGACACTTTGTTTGCCTAGACCTCGGTATTGAAGAACATACAATGCTTCTAAGGACCTCTATAACTAAGAAGTGGTTTAAATTGAGCATACATTTCCGAATTGTTCAAAGGGATGAGTCTATAGAACCTTGTGAACTTTTTTCTTATCTTGATGTGTTGCTTTTGATTGCACTTTCTATTGTATCTCTTGATGATCTTTTGAGTGTGACTCCTAAATTTTGAACTTTGACTCAAGGAATTTCATTTTGGGATTTTTACTTTCCTGGAAATCATGAGGTTTCAACACATGTGAGAGTCAATTTTGTTATCTTTTCTTAGTGACTTTATTTTACCACAAACACTTCTTTTGATTAGTTTTTCCAAACTAGATGTCCAATGTCTTAATTTCTTCAAATCCCACAAAGTATGTTATGTCAAAATTTGATGAATTCAAGGCAAGGGTTACCTATTGTTGATCTTTAGTAGGAAAATTGAGATGTAAGTTCAAGTGTTTAGAAACCTCTAAGGATGTGAATCCCAAGGGCAAGCAATAACACATGAACTTGGTCAATTGTATTTACCTCCTAAAGGGTTTGAAATTTGAATGATGATGTTAAGTGTTTGTTTTCAAATGTTTTTGAACAAGCAAAGTGTTTTGTAACCAAGAATAAGTACAACCCTATGGATATGAAAGACAATATTTGTTGAGTCCCCACTTGGACAAGTCTAGCTACGCTTATCTTTAGCGAATGGTTAGATGCTTGACCCCACTGGATCCCCTCCATGGCACTCACTTATACGGGGCAGCCAAGCATCAACACCCATGAAACTCCCATGGCATGCTTTCCATTTCTACTAAAAGACCGTAAAAGTGTGGGGCGGCTTTAGAACGACCGTTCTTGCACCAACAAATAGATCAAGGATTTTGACAATTCTAAAACATGGGTTTTAATTAGGACTTTCCGTTCGTGGAGATTGACCCATATGGCGAGAGTCCCTTTTCAGATCCATCTTGTCAGAGTCAACTGCGTGATACTGGCGTTTACTCCAATACCCACATTTATATTCCGGTTGGAAATACTCTTGGCTTTAGAGTGTTACCAGTTGAGTCGTTCCCTTGGGTGAGTACTTTTTCCCCAAGGTAGGCCCTCTAAAATAAACAAAAGCGAATAAACATATTCATAGTTTGATCAAACCTTGTTTAGAAACAAAGGGAGAACACATGCAATAAGTTTATTCACACTCGCAGAATGTTTTGTTCAATTTTAAACCCAAATTGAGGTGTGTATAGGCAATTATTTACGCAACTTAATGTCACCAGAAGCCTTTTGATTCTCAAGATCGCCGTGAGACGTGAGAGAAATGCATACGTCTTTTGATGATATTACTTTGTGTATGTAATTGCAAAACAAAGCAAGCACTTGTTTATTTTAAATCCTCAAAGCAAAAAGTGAGTTTGTTTTAAAAGTACCAAAGTAAGTGTGATAATTTGCCTTGTTCAATTTTTAATCCCAAAACAAACTCTAGTAGATTTTGAATCCTAATGTTCTTTTTAGACCTTTTTGCAACAAGAATTCAAAAGTTCTTTTTAAAGCCCAAATGAAATTAGTAGATCCTAAGCATAAAAAGGATGAAAACTTTTCCCTAAGAGGAATAATGAATCCTCAAAAAGTGTTAAACAAACACTATAATGTTTAAAAAAACTTGTTTTTTGTGAAATGACATCATCATGCTTCTCCTCCTTTTCGTCTTTGATTGATCCAATCTACAAGAAAAATTAGTTAGATTTTGCAAAACAGAGGTCAAAAGGATAGAAAACACACAAAATAATCATAATTTGAAAAAAGCAGGTGCTGTAAATTAAATTTCACTTCATACTTCCCTCTAGTGGTGCAATCCATGAAGGTGTCACAGTTTGATTTCTCCAACGGTGTTGTTTAGCACCGCTTGCCAGTCAGAGTCGCTTTGCAGTCAGGCCAATGAGCATCAATGTGTCACCCTTTTGCCTAGCAGTGGAGTTTGATTTTTTTTTTAAATTCCCACGGGTCTTATTGTTCCAGCGGTGCAATTTGGGATTCAAATTTATGGGCGGGAAGACTTCAGTAGCACAGTTTGATTTTTAGTGGTCCTAAATAGTGACATTGGAGAACCAGTGGTGCTGAACAGCAACGCTGAGCCTGTAAACAAAGAAAAACGTGTAATTTTGAAAAAAAATGTGATTAAAAGGTGAGATGGTCCTCCTTCTAGCGCCAAATGTGTGAAGCCCAATCCCAATACCTGCAAAACAACATGAACAAACACATTAGAAGGTGAAATGCAAGCAAGAACAAGGATTCCTCAAGAAAATCATTTGAATAGCAAAAGATATAGAATATGAAATGAAGAACACAATGAGATTTAAAGCATATCAAATCCTATTCTAAAGCCAACAAACTCATAATCTCTTGAGGGAATTGGTGCCAATTTGATGTAAAAATTGGCCCTTTCCCAACTCCAATGATGCAATGTTGATTTGATGAAGAGATTTGATCCACTTTGTTGATGCTTGATGAGTGCTCCAATAGAAAAATTTGCATAACCTAGCTACAAACTCAATGGTGATGGATAGAATTTGCTAATGATTTGAGCATAGTAAGTTTACTCAAATTGTGGATGATCAAATGAGGAGATTAGCCTCTTATTTATAGAATGCTAAGATGGATGAATGTTCAAAATAGAGCAATGTGGGACTAAGAATTATCCAATGGAAAAGTGCCACTTGTCCACTTGTGAATGGATGGAAGATGTGCAAGTTTTGAGGATTGTGCCAATAAATGCATATATTTGAATTTTGAAATTGTTGAAATGACATGTAAGACGGAAGGAAGAATGCATTGAATGCCACTTGGCTCAAGGCAAATGACTTGTAAGAGAGAGTAAATGCCTTGTTGGAAGGACTTATCCCACTTGGATTTTGAATTCAAATTAGGGGAATATTCCTTAAAAGATGCCTTGTTGAAGGAAAATAGAGATTTAATAAATCAAATAAGTCTATTTTCATGTGCAAGTGGTAAAAGCTAGAGGATGGGACATGAGAGGAGAATAAATTAATTCAGGTTAATTAATTTAATGAAGGGGTTAAATGATGTGACCTATTTGACTTAAATTTTTGGATTTATTTAAATCAAATATGAGAAGAATGTGATAAGGGATTAATTAAATAAAGATTTTTGATTTATTTAATTAAAAAAGATGATGTTAGATTAAACTAAATAAAGTTTTAATTTATTTAATTTAATAGATAGACTTAAAAGATTTAATCAAATAAAATTAATTATTTAATTAAATAGGATAATTAGATCAAAATGGTTAATTTAATTATCGAGAAAAAGGTGACTTAATTAGATGAGTGATTTATTTAATTAAGAGAGGAATATTGATGAATTTAATCAGATAAAGGTATTTTATTAAATGGTTAGACCGAAGGATGATTCAAGATGAAACGATGTTAGTGGTTAGGATCAGATGCACAATGTCAATCAGTACATTTTACGTGTCTATAGAAAGCAACTAGTAAAGTGGTAATTGACTTCCTGATGAGCAACATATTGACTAGGTTTGGATGCCCATAAAGGATTGTGTCAGACAATGCAATGTGTTTCAGATATGAGGAATACACATAATTTTGTGAAAAGCATGGCATCCAAGTTTCTTGCTCATCACCATATCACCCACAGGGAAATGGACAAGCAGAATCGAGCAATAAAAGCTTGATGAAGATCATTAAGAGAATCTTGGATCAGAATAAAAAGGCGTGGGATTCTAAGGTGAGATTAGCAGTATAGGCAGACAGGGTAATTGTGAAGAAGGAAATAGGTTGTGCCCCATTTCACCTGGTTTATGGGATAAATGCAAGGTTGCCCCAAAACAATCTGATTGAAATGTATAAGTTTGTCCAGATGTATGATGATGAAATTGAAGATGAGATGTAGTTGAGAGTGGAAGCTCTCATAGAATTAGATGAAACCAGGAGGGAAGCTCAAAAGAGAAATGCAAAATTGCAGTTGCAAGTAAAGAATTTGTATGACAAAAGGGCAACTACAAGGAGTTTCAAAGATGGAGATTTGGTTTTAATGTGGAATGCCAGATTAGAAGATAAAGGGGAGCATGGGAAATTTGATGCAATTTGGTTGGGTCCATTTTTGATAAATGGTAAGTAGGGTGAAGATTCATACTTCCTCCAGGATATGACAGGGGATATTCTTGACCTGCCAGTTCATGGACAGTTCTTGAAGTTGTACTTCACTTGAGGTGTCCTTTTCCATGAACAGTAGTTCAGGTTTGTATATATTTTGCTAGGTTGTTTTATCTAGACAATCCCTTTTGGTCGTCTCTGCACTTGGTCTGCTCAACTTGAGATTATGAAATCTCACTTCATTCTAGTAGAAAGAATGTCCCCAACTGGAGCCACTGATGGAACTTCAATTTTTTCTCCTTGTGTTCCATTCTTGTCCTGCCTTATGTTTCTGGTTTTTATGGTGTTTGGGAAAATCCTAAGGTTGGGGTTTTACCTTTATCTTCACATAAAACCCTAGTGTTTATCTTATGCCTTGGGTGGGATCTATTTTGATGTTACTTTTGGCAGGGTTTTAAAACAACTTTGGCCTCATCGCTTCATCTAGGTTGGGCCCCTTCTATTTTATTATTTTATCCCCTTCGCGTGATTTTATTTTCCTAGGTCTTGGATGGTCCTGTGCTTCATCTTTTTAAACCAACTTATGTCATTGTTTATCATCTGCCTAGTGATGTCCCCTTGTTCTTTTAATAATTTTTTTATTTTGTAGAGGGACAAGTTTGCGTGACCGTTGATCAATTATCATTTGATCTCAGTCATTCTTTGCCATCTCGCAATGACCCCACCACTCTATTTTGGTTTATCGCGATATCACGAGTGAGCGCCACGTGTCTCATCTAGTGAATTCAAAGGGACGATGGAAATACTTTGGTAAATTAATCTAGTTTTAATACATTATGTAGCGGGTTACTAAAGCATTTGTGAGATGCACGGGTTTCAAATCAATGAAGATGTTATGATCTCGGTAGGAAATTTGCTCGATGGTTAATGATAAAATTGGCGGTTGTATTGAAAGAACAAGATTATCGATGATCGAGATCCACAGTTGCCCACCATTGTGTGATCAGAAGTTGCGAGGTTTTTATTGATTGCGATATCACGAGCGAGCGGCACATGGATTTCCTTAGCAGCGCATAGTATTGTGGGCCCTTATTGCCATGAAGGAGATTGTGTCAGTTTGTTTTGAAGGCAGTTATTCGATGATCTAGCCAAAGTGAAGGATCGATGGTTAGTATTTGAATCTGCATCAAATATGATTGGAGTCGTTCGCATAACACACGAGTAAGCTTTAATGGCAGATGAGACATTTATTGGCATGATTTGATCAAAATAAAATGTCTATTCTCTTGTTTTTATTGTGTCACAAAGCATTTAACATCTTTGTGAAGCAATCTCAAGGCCAAAGATGAAGTCACGAGTTGTTACAACAAACATTTGGGTTTCTGCAAACACAAAGTAGTGAGTTGATTTCTGTATCTCCTGGTTATTTTGAATCTGAATTTGGGGAAAATTTGTTGTCTATTTGTCATAGGGCTTGTTGATAAATGTTTTAGGGCTATAGGTTAATTAAAATGTGGGAAATTACAAGGTTTTATTCTATAATTTCATATTTTTGGTTAGCCCTAGTTTGTTTGAAATTTAAAATAGTAAAAGAGGCCCTAGTTTACCCAAGATGACACTGTCAAAGAAACATTCTGGCCAGATTGATTATTTAAGTAGAAACCTATATGATGATTTCCTGGATCAATTGCCCTTGTCAACGAATGATAGGAAGAAGGGGTTGGTCTTGATGCGAGGAAAAACCCTAGGGGAGGGATTAGTATGTAATTGTTCCAACATAGCCAATGCTAGGGTTCCTCTTACAGGTTTAGAGATGTTCAGATTATGGTTTGGACAGAGGAATTTTCCCCACCCCTTTTCAAATGGTTTGATGTGTGATATGGGAAAGCTGGTGGTACCAAATGTGTTCCCTGATGCAGTGGTTGCACGATATGACCCTGTCACGCGGGTAATTAGAGATAATGATGGAACAATTATGTTAAGCATTAACAAAGAGGAATTCTGATAGGTTTTTGATTTGAGTGAGCCTAGTATGTACTTGGTTCCTATCAATCTTGAGGAAGAGTAAAAGGAGTGGGCTATTAGCGGTTGGCAAATCAGCTATTGCAGTTACAATGGATTCCAATTTTGTTTTTTGGTGGCAGTCTAGGTACGGGATTCTTGAATTTTTTGTTGTTGCATTAGCCATTCTCAGCAGGCACTATCAACAAGAAGATTCTCTAGAGTGATTATTGTTGTAACGATTTTTTGGAGTATCACTAGGTGTTCCAATTGGCTAGTGACGTGTGCTTTCTGGCCCAATGCCTATTTTCTCCTTCATTTTCTATAAGAAGGATTTCAAGGCCAGAAGTATGGGTTAGCAAGTGAGATAATTTTGGGTCGAGTCTAGGTGAAGTCGCAAAAAAAATTGTAAATTTTGATGGTTTTACGAAAAAATGCAATTTAGGTTTTGTGTCATTCTGTAGTAGGTTTTGAATTCATGGGAATTTGATGTTTTATGACAATACTGGCATTTGAGTTGAAATGATTAATTCAAATCATGTCTCTCCATTGTACATGCATATCCAAATTTTGAATAAGATGACTAAGGGTCGTTTCATTCACCTCACTATTGTGGTGTGTATGATTCTTATTTTAGCTTTAATTCAAGGAATTAATTAAAACACTTGAATGGGATTGTAGATGGATATGTTCTGTATAAGGATCTAATAAGTAGTATTGGGTTAGAATATATATTTATGAGATTTTAAAGCAATGTTATCAAGGATTTTATATGTTATGTGTGAATCTGTCATAAATCCTTAGATGCTTATGAATTTGACTCCTCCAATGGATATATGGCACTGATCTAGGTTGTACTTATTCGTATGATTCAGTATTTGTTTTTTTTTACCTAGAGCTTGCTACCAATTGCAAATCAATGACTATCTTATATTGTGGATTGTGTTGTAGTTCTCTCATGCTCCAAATAGTTGATATTATTGATGAACAACCAATTTTATTTGGTAGTATCCTATTATGTTGAGCTATTAAATGAGATTATCTGTTATTGTTAATGTTGTTTATGATGATGGTACTGAGGTTGTAAACACATTAAGGGATCACCCTCCCGGGTCTTGCAGAGCCCGAAGTGTAGGAAGCTTTTAAAGTCCTCTTTAGTTGGTCCAGGCCCTTTGAGCTACCCTTCATTGGAATTGGCACTTCCATAGGTGGATTAGAAGACCAACCTGGTTATAGTAAAACGATACCAACATAAGGTACGCAATTGAGAGATATTTCTAGGAGGTGGCATGTTAACAATAACATCAATTTTCTTTGTTTCCACCTCAATGCCTTTGTGAGATACGATAAAACCTAAAAAATTTCCACTATCTACACCAAAGAAACACTTTTTTGGATTCAATCTCATGTTGTATTTTTGAACTCGCTCAAAATATTCCAAATAACATTCACATTGTCTTGTCTTGTTAAAGATTTAGCTAGAATATCATCAACATAATCTTCCAAAATCTTATGTATGTAATTGTGAAATATCAATGTCATAGCTCGTTGGTATGTTGTGCCTATGTTCTTCAATCCTGATCCTCTCAGCCTCACAAAAGGCTCAAATAGCTTTAGATCCTACTCCATGATAGGTGGGGGCATGTAGTTTATGTCGATAGTCTCATCTCTGAGTAAAGGAGGTACTATGTCTATAGTTTCCCATCGATAGAGATCATGCAACTCTCTCACAAACCCTCCAAGATAGAAATCATAAAGATAATCAATACACATCATGATATATATATATCAAAAAGCATGAACATAAGAATAATCATAAAAGCATAAGAATAATCATAAATAATATTTCATCACCTAGATCTTTGGTCTGATGTGTAAAAACAACCTCATCTTACACAAGAGGAATAGAAGATATGCTAGCCTCTCCATGCACATAAGTGTTTCCATGTGTTGTGGTTGTTGACTATGATCCGGTAACACAGGTGGGAGCTAAATCTCTCCACTCATGAGCAACTGGACCCTCACATGTTGTATCATTGTCATCACTCATTAGTTGGCCCTCATCCTCCTCATCCTCCTCGTCCTCATCCTCATAGTCTAAGTCTGCCTCCCTGTCATAGTCCTCTTCTATCTCATCCAAAAATAGGTATGCTTCCCTAACTCCTGCCTCCTCACCTATCTCCTCCTCCTCATCCCTCTAATCTAGAAGAGGCCCTGCAAAGCCCATACATTGATCCATAGGAAATATTGAAGCTGGTCATGCTACGGCCCACCACTCCTCATATACATCTATAGCACCGACATCATCAATGTTAGAGACTCGGGGCATATTGAGATCATCATCGTTTGAATCAATGGGTACAACATCATCCATTGTTAGTTGTCTTGTATCTCTTGGCCTTTGAGCACTTTGCACTAATCACCTGTAAAATGGTTGTGCTACTAGTGGCACCTATACCTGTTTGAATTGTCTCATGACACGATCATAATAGAATGGTATCACTATGTAGTCATGCCTTCCTAGTAGAAACCTGTTCCTCTAGATATTTTCCTCAACTTTAAGGTCTCATTTAGCCACTATGGTATCAGCTAGTAAGGTCTCCATAGGATCTCCTAATCCAGACGATCAAATTTGACTCTCTAGAAATGTGAATCTCCATACTGCCATGCTTGTATCAGTTGATAATTAAAGGAGCACGGGTATCCTAGGGCACATATCGAAGGAAATCATGTCGACCTAGTGCATGTGATATGTTATAGGCACCAAACCTGTAGAAGTGTACAATGCAGTATCCTCTCAACCTTGTGGTATGTGAACCATCCTAAATCATAGTAAACATGTGCAATCATGTTGCAACCCCATGCATAGATGATATTGCAATGCTCCATCTCCCTAATCATGTGTATGAGTCCCCTGTCTAGGTGTGCTCCTCAGCTATCTGGGGCTAGTACTAGTGCTATAGTGAATATCATGATTCATCTCAAAAGTGGTGATCATGCGTAGAGTAGCCACTACAGATCAATATGTGGCCCCATGATCTCCTTCTGAATCAATCCTCTAAGGCAGTACTATATATCTGCTCTCATCTTCCTATATGAATGGTCCTCTACGAAGTGGAAAGTCTCGCCTCGAATGGGAACTCAAATAATGTGATGTACATCCTCAAAAGTGATTGTCATCTCGTCGGTGGGAAGTCAAAAGGTGCAGGTATCTACATCCCACCTCTCTACTAATTCCATTAGCATGGAATCATGGTATTTCATAGTAGGCATGAGATACACCCAATATATCCCAGTAACCTGTAAATTTTGTGTATCCTCCTCCGATAGTGTTGCGATCAGGTCTCGTAATCAACAAAATAATTTGTCACCAAGACGATGTCGTGACTGAGGAGGAATCTAATAAAACAACAAAAATATCATCTATAAGCATCCTAAAATCTTAAATCTATACATCAACAATCAAAAAGTGTGCTAAAGTTGCTCTAGGATACCTTTCTAGGGGTCTTAGACACTCTATTCTCTTTTTGGGACACTTTGCGAAGAAACGAGACACTTGGCGAAAAATGGGACACTTTGCAACAAAAAGGGACACTTTGGGACAAAATTCTTCCAAGGTCCTAAATCTATCTAAAAATGCATAAAAACATAAATTAAGTGCATGGAATCGAAGCAAAGGTAGAGAAGAATCCACTTACCGAATGTTGTAGATCACCCCATGCTACCTCCCTTGTAGGCTCTCGAGTCTCGGGGGCGCGTATGGTCATACGCTCGACATTTTTTCTCACACTCCATGAAAATAAAACTACAAGAAGGTAAAAGACAAAATGATTACAACTAACTTCACTTTTTACTCTTATATATGTTCAAATTAGGTCATTTGCATATTAGGGTTAAAAGTTCTTTTTCATTAAAACTAGCATATTGGGGGCTAGAGAACTCCATTTTTTATGTCGTTTGTTGCATTGGATTTGTGATTCTACTCTCGTTCTCATCAAAAATCTATCATTATGTGGTATGGTACTTGGAAATACCCTATGATATGGCATGCAATTCAATGTGGTTA